>CM052445.1:41456994-41496947 GCA_028533085.1 Varecia variegata | reverse complement strand
GTGGAGCACCAATGATGGAATCTGTGCCCTAATAAGAAGAGGAAGAGATACAGCTTCTCTTTCTGTTAATGTCATGTGAGAATTCAGGAAGAAGATGGCTGTCAGCAAACCAGAAATAAAGCCCTTACCAAAAACCAAATTTACTGGCACCTTGATGTCATACTTCCTAGCCTCCTGAACTATGAGAAATAAACATCTGCTGTTTAAGCCAACTGGTCTATGGTGTTTTGTTAGAGTAGCCTGAGCTGACTAAGATACCCTCTGAGAGATTAACATTACCTGCCAGGCAAGTGGAGAGAAGTGATGAATGGTGGCCCCAGACCACTCACCATCTTCAACCTTGTCTCATCAGTGACAAATTTTGGTCTATTGCATGAGAGAGTGCCTTTTGGATGCTCTTGCAACAAAAATATCATTAGACCAAAATAAAGAGACATCATGCATTGAGTTTCCTTTATACTGTGTTATAATAAACAAGTTGCAGAACAAACTGGAAGTTTTTATCCTAATCGAGTGTTGGGTTTTTCAAATGCTTTTTCTTTCTTAGGATATTATGATTTCTTTCTTAGGATCTTATGATTTTCCTCCTTTAGCTTGTTGATATGGCAGATTGCACTGATAAATTTCCAAATATTGAGCCAGTCCTGCATACCTGGAATAAACCCCACTTGGTTACAACGTAAAACTCCTTTTTATACATTGGTGGATTAGGTTTGCCAATATTTTGTTAAGTATGTTTGCATCTAAATTAATGAGATATAGTGTTCTGTAGTTTTCTTTTTTTTTTCCTTTGTATTATCTTCATCTAATTTTTATATCAAAGTAATACTAGCTGCAGACTATGAGTGTGGGAGTGTTCCCTCTTCTTCTATTTTCTGGAAGAGATTGTGTAAAATTGGCATTAATTCTTCTTTAAATGTTTGATAGTTTCTTCAATGAAACCATTTAGGCCTGAAGATTTCTTTTGTGGAAGCTTCTTAATAATGAATTCAATTTGTTTAAGGGGTATAGGACTATTCAGATTGTCTATTTAAGCATGGTTGGGTTTTGATAGTTTGTGGGTTTTGAGCTATTGGTACATGTCCTGTAAGTTGTTAAATTTATGAGAGTAAAGTTGTTCATAGTATTCCCTTATTATCTATTTAATCACTGTTAAACTTGCAATGATATCCCCTCTTTCATTCCTGATATTGGTGACTTATGTTTTCCCTCTTAATTTTTGCCAGTATCAGTAAAGTTTTATCAGTTATATTAATGTTTTAAAACCAGTTTTTTAATTTCATTGATTTTTTCCTACTGTTTTCCTATTTTCAATTTAATTTATTTATGGTGTTATCTTTATTATTTCCTTTTTTCTGTTTCTTTGGGTTATTTTGCTCTTCTTTTTCTACTTTCTTGAGGTAGGAACTTAGGTTCCTGATTTGAGATTTTTATTATTTCTAATGTAAACATTTAATATTATAAATTTTCCTCACAGCACTGCTTTAGCTGTTTCCCACAAATCTTTACATAGTTAATTTCATTTTCATGAATTTCCATGATTTTCCTTATTTTCTCTGAGACTTCCTCTTTGACTTATGGATTACTTAGAAGTGTGTTGTTTGTTTCTATGTGTTTGGTGATTTTCCTAAATTGTTGTTTTTCTATTATTAATTTTTATTCAGATTTTCTATATCCTTGCTGATTTTCTATCTAGTCATTCTAAGTTCTATCAGTTGTGGACAGGGGGACACCGAGATTCCCAACTATATTTGCAGATTTGTCTGTTTCTCATTTTAGGAAAAGGAGAAGATGAGAAAAGATAGGAAGAGTAAAAATGTGAATGAAGAATAAAGAAGAGAAAATAGAAAAAAGGATTGTGAGCAAAGAAGTAGTCTGAGAGTAAGAGAAAGTTTAAAGTTGAGAAGGAATAGATTGTAAAATTATGTTGGGTGGTTAAGTTATTAACCTATATGTAAATTACTACCAAATCTATTTCTTAAACTATACTTTCTATCTGATCTCCAGATTGATGTTCATAATTACTTTCTGCACTCTCCTACTAGATGAGTAAGAGACATCTGAAAAAAATCACACCTTCTATACTAAACTCACCCTTCTTCCCTAAAGAAAATACTGCCATACCCAGTTATTTTTAATCAAAGGAAGCAGTACTGTACCCCCTAGTCATCTGCCTAATCAATTGTGGCAAACTCTATTTTCTTTTTCTTCTTGAGCATAGATAGAAAATATTGCCCAATTATTTTTTTGATACCACCCCATAGGCACAGGCAACAAAAGCAAAAATAAACAAATAGGAATACATCAAACAAAAACGCTTCTGCACAATAAAGGAAACAATTAAGAGAGAGAAGAGACAACTAACAAATTAGAAGAAAATATTTGCAAACTATATATCTGAAAAGGAGTTAATGTCCAAAATACTTAAGGAACTCAAACAACTCAATAGCAAGAAAAAATATTAAAAAATATTTGCCATATTAAAAAATGAGCAAAGGACCTGAGTAGACATTTCTTAAAAGAAGAAATACAAATGGCCAACAGATACATGAAAAAATCCTTAACATCTCTAATCATCAGGGAGATGAAAATTAAGTTGAAATGTAAATTAAAAATTGTTACACAATTGAATTGGGTGGAAAGGGGGTAGAACATTTGTTATTTTAGACTATGAGTCACCAAACTATGAAGAGACATGTCTCCCACTGTAAATCATCTGAAGACTCCACATTTTGAGTAGAATGAGTGACTAGATGGGACTTCAGGCTGTCTCTCTTGGAAAAAGGATAATTGTCTTCTATGTGAGAGAGGAATATTGATAAATATACTTGGTGGTTGGAAAGGCAGTCTGTGCTTATTCCTCATCTCTCTTGTTCCTCATCCTTTATCCATACCCCAACTTCCCTTCCTTATTCATTGCTGAGACTTGGGTTTGTTTTCCATGAATGTCTTAATTTCACCTTTATATTTAGAATAGTGATTAATTCTATTTCTCTTAACCGTAGACTGACCCCACTTGACCTCGTCCTTCAATTTTATATTCCTACTGGTGGCTTTCAGGGTTATACCTTCCTCTGTACTGAAGTCTACTCTCTGGTCTTTCCCAAGACAGTCAAATCTCTGACATTCCTCCAAGTTTGCCCACAGTGGCAGCCTTGTCCATGTTCCCCTCTTTGCTGGGGCTGACAAGAAGTCTGAAACATATGCTTCTTCAAACTCCCATTCCAGTGTCCATACTTTTTACTTATTTTGGAATATATATGCTTTCTATTTTACCTGGAAATTCCTACTTCTCTTTATTTAAATCTTAGTTCAAACATTACCTCCTCTGTGAAATTTTCCTTGATCCTCAAAACAGAGTTCTATCTTCTCTTCTCCATACACCTATAACATTTTAAAAAATATTCTTATTTATCACTAATGTCATTGTATTTTAACATTTTGTTTACTGTTTATCTTCTTCTAGAGAGTAAGGTCTTTGAGGACAGAACATTTTCTTCTTCATTCTTGTATCTCAGGTTCCTAGAATAATGCAGGGAAGTTTCTTGAATAACTAAACTCATAAAATCATTGATATAAAAAATGTAGTTGAGGAAGAACAAAAACAGTAGGATTCAGCTTGGTAGCGTGGAATGGTGAAAAACAGGCTAAGCTGGGTCAAAAGACCTGACTGTATCTAACTGCAGAAGCCACGAACAAAGCATCTTAAACCCCCTAGATCATGGACTCACTAGATCACCTCCAAGTAATTTTCTAACTCCAAATTTTATGTATCACCCAGATGTATTCTTCCCATATGAAAAATGGTGGTGGAGGGGGAACAATTTTTATAAATAACACCAGACTCTGCACAGAATTTCTTTGGAGTTTGGTGACCAGTTTATTTTCTCATACATTAGTAGTAGCAATATAACTTATCCAATACCATCTTCTCCCTCTAGTAAAATAAAAACCTTTTGGCTGCTTTCTCTAAACCCTATATTTTTATGAACATGCCTTTTTTATTTTGTCTGTCTGATCACTGTCCAGCTTCAAAATTAGCAAGAGCTTCTGCAAAGGTTTTGCCATTTCACTGATCATTACCTCTGAGTATGTAAACAGAAGTACATTGGTTTTAGAAATAATTATTCCTAAGTCAGATGTTAGCTACTTCATGAGAAATATCTGATTCGTAAGAGAAAATTGCCAGTGATATTTGGCTTGGTTTAGCCCAACTTGGATAAGGGTTCCAAATCTGTCGTAACTTATACTTGCCTAACCTCATACTCAAAGAGTGAGGAACATATGCATGTTATCAAGTTATTATCTCATTACTGCCGGCAGTTCTATGTGTATGCTGGACAACATGTCTGTCTACCCTAAGCCTGAGAGCGAAACCGTAATGCCAATAGTTATCAGGCTGCTGGGAAAATGGCAAAAGCTAGACTGTGGTAAGATTAAGATTCAACTGTCTATGTGAGCAAATTTAGAAAGCTTGGGGAAAAAAGTTGGCCTGGTGAGCAAGTTTGATTTTATGCTCCCTTAACATATTTAGAAGTTTTACTATGTACACATAAATAAATACATCCGTTTTTCAGAAAGGCCTGACATCTCTAAAAGCCTTATAGAAAAAAATTTTTAACAAACTTCACAGTGACCATGTAGTTAGAAATGTGTCAAAGTTCCCATCATCTCTGGGAAAGAAACTTCATCATGTTCCATTTTTATTTGGGGAAGATTTTTTTTAATTAAAACAATATCACAGGCCGGGCGCGGTGGCTCATGCCTGTAATCCTAGCACTCTGGGAGGCCGAGGTAGGCGGATTGTTTGAGCTCAGGAGTTCGAGACCAGCTTGAGCAAGAGCGAGACCCCGTCTCTACTAAAAATAGAAAGAAATTATATGGACAGCTAAAAATATAGAGAGAAAAATTAGCCGGGCATGGTGGCGCATGCCTGTAGTCCCAGCTACTCGGGAGGCTGAGGCAGAAGGATCGCTTAAGCCCAGGAGTTTGAGGTTGCTGTGAGCTAGGTTGACGCCATGGCACTCTAGCCCGGGCAACAGAGTGAGACTCTGTCTCAAAAAAAAAAAAAAAAAAAAAAAACAATGTCACAAATATGAGGAATAAAGATTCTGATTAGAAGTTTTCTTTCTTTCCCACAGTCTTAATTATTGAGGATCCTAGATACTTTTTATTCCTCTATCATCAGGGAGTTTCACAAATGACACTAACCAAACTGCAGGAAGAGAGACAAAAGCATAAGTTTTCCATGGATTTTTCTCCATTAAGCCAGAGCCATGTAAGACTGTGGAAATTTCTGATCCTTTTGGTTATATTTTCCCAAATATACACTATCTGTCACTTAAAATAGAAAAGCTATATTTTTCTGAAATTCAAGAAAAGCCAAATTCCCAATAAAATTCATTAGTCAGTTATGCAAATATCCAGTGTCTGGGTGCTTAGGAATACTCAGCAACAAACATAATAATTGATTTGGATATTTTGGTGACCCAATTTCCCTTCCTATAAGTTTAGTATGAGAGCAAAATTAATGAATACGTATGTAAATTTTGGTATCTTTAAAAACTCTATAGCAGTCTCTATTCCCTGATTGACTCGACAAATTCCTGAAACTAAATTTTTTCAATACCACATAATGGTGCATTCAAGGAGGGAGAAAAAAGCAAATAATGCCTAAATACTTTCAGCATGAATAAAATCCTAACATCTAATTGATAGCCATAATCTCTGAAGCCCCAGATTCTTGAGAGATCATTAATGGTGGCTACAAACTCTTTGCTATTAATATTCTTATCATTAAAAGTCACAGTATAATTCTCCTGTCCCTCCATGAATCTGGACTGGCCTCAGTGTACTGACTGACCCATAGATTATATTGTATAATCTGAACTCAGCTTGAACTGAGAGGGAAAAGAGGTTACAAAATGGAAAGAGGCCTTTGCACCCTTGAATGTTTTGAGGGAGAAAGCAGTCTAAGAAAACTACTCAGCTGGAAAGAGGGACCATTTCTGACGGAAAAGGAAGGAAGACTCCATGGGCAAAGTCAATAATCCCCAGGGCAGAGCAAATAGCCATAGAGAATCATTCTCAGAGAGCAGGACTGGGCTCTAGTCAAGGAATTGGCCACCTGTGCTTAGCTGGATTTCATTAATTGTTATTTATCAATGGCTATCTATGTGGCTTCTGTTCCCCTCTTTTTGAACCAAAGTGTCTATTGTGGTTCCCCTATGCCAGCTTTACCATTTTATATTGGGCATTGGGGGAATTGTTGGTGTCTCTTAGTTCACAGGTCTTCAGGTTAAGAGGTGTTGTGCTCAGGGAACTTCACTGAAGGAACTTATCCACATCTGGACCTGATTTGGCTGCTAAGATCTTATGCTTCAGGGCCATGCTGAAAAATGATGTGATTCGAGGGCCATGGGATATGTGAATGCATCCTGTGTTTGGGAGGAATGTAAATAAATTGTGGCCAAGAGGCAAACTATTATAGGCTAAAGTTGTCCACAAATTCTTTTCTACTTCTCCCATTGAAACTTGACTGGCCTTAGTGACGTCCTTGGCCCATAGAATACAGTGTAAGTGGCATGCTGGGACTTCCAAGGTGAAATGTAAAAGGCTTTGCAGCTTTTGCCAGGTCTATTGGAACACCAATCTCAGAAAACCCTAAGGACATCTTAAAGCCACCTGACTATGAAAAGCATAACTCACCTGCAGAGGCCTTGGAGGATGAATGCCTTGGTCAGCTGGGGCTTCTATAAGAGAATTCTATAAAATGGGAGGTTTAAACAACAGAAACTTACTTCTCACAGTTCTGGAGGTTGGGAAATCCAAGGCCAAGGTACCAGCAGGTCTGGTGTCTGGTGAAGTCCTGGTTCCTGGTTTGCACATGGTCTCTCCACCTGGCAAAGACAGAGAGAGTGATCCTGTGTCTCCTCATCTTTCTATAGGGCACTGATCCTACTCATTAGGGCCCCACCCTCTTGACCTGATCACCTCTGAAAGTGCCTAACCACTAATACTATTACTTGGGGGTTAGGATTTCAACACATGAATTTGGCAGGGGACAAACATTCAGCCTATATCATGTGGAGAGAGAGAGGAAGGACAAGGGGCACAGAGGTGTCAAATACGGGGATAAAGAAGCCATCTTGGAAGTGGAGGCCATAGCCTGGGCTGCCCTGGAGTACTCGTGTGGGGCCATCCCCAAACTCCTGATCTCCAGTACTGAGAGGAAAAAAGAAAGAAATGGTGACTTTAAGCCACTAGGCTTTGATAATTTGCTACACACCAATAGATAACCAGAACATTTTCCTTGCTTGTTTTCTCACCATATTCCTTCCCAAGTTGAAATCTTCCTCTTTTAGAATCTTTCCCATGAGTTTATCCTTTTGGGCTCCAATAAGATATAAAGACATGTACTTCTAGAATTGCCCTAATCATAGAACTTGTTTTATAAATAGTTCCTTCTTTCACATTAGATAATGGTTTATAGAATATTTTACATTTTTTCAATATATGTTGCCAACACTGAACTTGGAATACCACCAAGTGTGCTCTGTTTTTTAACCACAGCTTATATTGGGTGTTACCCATTACCTGGCAAATGCCACTTTGTTCCCATCCTTTCTGATAAAAGCAGATAAAATTTCAGTAGACTATCTTACTGTCTTAGCCAAGATGACTTGCCATTTGGCTTAAAAACTACAAATTTTCTCCTCCATCTGACTACTGCAACTGAAATTTAGCATCCATGTTGTGAGGAAGCCCAAGCCACATGGAGTGTCCTTGTGTAGATTTTTCCAACGTACTGCTAGGCAGTAGGACTGAGAATTAATCAAGGAATTGGCAAGATCTATCCAGCTGGATTTCAAAATTTCCATGAACCCCTGACTGCTGTGGGCTTCCCATTTCCTTCCCCTTACTACCTTCTTTAGAAGGGGAATTGCCATAACAGATATCTAGATGCACCCTCTCATGGTAGGTGGATTATGCAGGGGGCAGGTCATCTGTCTGCTGAGTTCCCAGATCTTCTGACCAAGAGGAATGGGACTCGGGGAGCTCTATCTGAGGACTCACATCCACAGAGTCTCATCAGACCTGGATCTCATCTTAACAGTGAGGTTCAGAACCTCAGACCCGAGTCTGATGCTGAAACAAAATGAGATTTTTAGAAGTCTTGGAAGAAGGGTGAGTATATTTTGCTATTATATTGTCATAGCCAGAGGGCTGATGGTAGACAACATATTTTTCAAAAATGGCCAAAACAATATTTTCAGTCCCACATGTTCTTCCAGAAATTGCCACTCCTCCATCAGGAGATGGTTTCTTTCTATTCCCTTTGAAATGGGCCAAGGTTTTGTGATTGCCTTAATGAACAGAATGTGGCAGAAGTGATGCCCATGTAACTTTTGAGGCTAAGTCATAAAAGGCAATATGGCTTCCATCTCTCTGGCTCTCTGCCTCTCTGCCTCTCCCTCTTATCTCTCTCTCATCTCTCTCCCTCCTCCACCCTCCCTTCTCTACTCTTTTCTCTCACCTCTCTCTCCTCCCATTTCTCTTCTGTCTCAAGATGTTTGCCCTGGGAACTCAGTCACTGTGTTGTAAGGAAGCCCACCCATGTGAACATGTTTGGCAACAGTCTCAGTCATGGTCTCAGCCAACAGCCCACACTAACCATCAGACGTGTGGATGAACAAGCTTCAGATGATTCCAGCATCCAGACTTCAAGCTGCCCCAGCTGCTGCCAACCGAGAGAGAGACAAACTATCTCCAATGAGCCCTGTGCAAATTACCCATTAATGAACAAAATAAATGTTGCCATTGTTTAAGCCATTAAATTTTAGAAAATAAGTGACTTAAGAGCCCATCAAGAAAATCATTTTTCTTTCTCCCATACCAGGAACACAAATATCCCTGTTACAAAGTATATTTATAGGAACTATTGCAGACTCAGGTGAAGAAAAATTAAAGTTTTTTGTGAGCCTCTCCTACTACAAAAATTTGTAAGGATTGCCTACTCTAGACAATCTCCTAATCCTTGCCAGAACTGAACAGAATATTTCTATTCTTGAAAACAATATGCTCCCTGATTATTATTAACTGTAACATGGTTTATGACAAGATTGGAACTGAGGCTTAGAAAGCCACAGTGCGAGGTCAGCCTCATCCCACACACCACGTGTCACAGTGCATGTGTTGGAGTCACCCTTATTTTACTTACGAATGGCCCCAAGGCCAAAGAACAGCGATGCTTCCAATTCAGATACACCAAAGAAAAACCAGAAATGCTTCCTTTAAGTGAAAATATGAAAATTCTTGACTTAATAAGGAAAGGGGAAAAAAAAATTCCGAATATTGAGGTAGCTAAGATCTACAGTACAATAAGATATTTTGAGAGAGAGAGAGAGAGAAACCATATTAACATAACTTTTTCTACCCTATATTGTTGTAATTGTTCTATTTTATTATTAGCTATTGCTGTTAATCTCTTACTGTGCCTAATGTATAAATGAAACTTTATCATAGCTATATATATAGAAAAAAACATAGTATATATATGGTTCATTTCTATCCTCGGTTTCAGGTATCTACTGGGGGTCTTGGAACATACCCCCACAGGTAATGGGGGACTACCGTGTAGATAAATGCTACAGAGGAAAAGTAAACAGGATAAAGCAGAACAGGGTGGGCGGGAGAGCATGTTGCCATTTAAAACAGTGTAACCAGGGCTGGCCTCATAGAGAGGGTGTCATTATAGCAAGACTCGAAGGAAACAAGGCATTTCACCATGCCTGAAATGTTCTAGACAGATGTGAATAGAGCACAATGAGTGAGAGGTGAGAAGATGAAGTCAGAGAATTAAAGTCCTTTAGGTCTTTCCAAGGACTGTGTCTTTGGTTAAGAGTGAGATCAGGAGCCACTGCCGAATTTTCAGCCAAGATGTGAGCTGACAGCCAGAATCACTGACTGCAATGCTGAGCAACAGGCTGTAGGGTGAGCCATGATTAAAGGCGATTAGAGTGATCCAGGTAAGAGATGATGATGGCTTGTCAGTAGTAGTTAGCAGTAGAAAGTAATGAGTCAATATGTTTTGAAGAATATAAGAAAAAAAAAGAGGTGCTTCTTGATCCAAGAGAGGGATGAGACATGAGTGAGGGAGACTTTAAAGTGGTGGCAAAGGCAATACAGAGGGCCCAGGAAGGACCAGTGCCACCATATAAGTGCTCTCGATGGAGCATGAGATGTGCAGTAAAGCAAGCATCAGAGCAGCAGAGACCCAGTAGCTCTAGAACTCCAAGGACCAGTAACAGACAAACCAGACACACACAGCTTTTAAAAATTTTTATCCTAAGTACCTGTTTGATAAAATTAATCACATAATTTGGAAGGTCTGGCATGGTACTCTTCATCCTGAATTCCACATTGAAACTATTGATTCTGGTTCTCCCATGGCAAAACCTCAAAACTTCATTGTATTTTCTACTTTCACTCTAACCAAAAGAGTGAAAGTATAGAGAAAAAGAAAAAATTAAAGACCAGGAAACATTTCAAAACAGAAATTGAAAACTTTAGAATATACATCAGTCCTGTTATGCATGGTCCTTGTCCTAGTCTGGCTTCCAACTTCCACCTTTGGAGTTTCTTTCCTTAATCTTTAATATTAATAAATTCAGCACCATCACTGGCTTCAAGCTATAATACACCAGCATCCCCCCTCAGATATATGTGGCAGGTATTTACATTTGGGGAAATATTTTCACTTAATACCCATCTTATTAATAAAGTGAGGCTGTAAGCTCCATGAAATAATGTAGACTTGTGCATTAAGACAAAGATCTTGGCCAGGCGCGGTGGCTCACGCCTGTAATCCTAGCACTCTGGGATGCCGAGGCGGGTGGATTGCTTGAGGTCAGGAGTTCGAGACCAGCCTGAGCAAGAGTGAGACTCCTGTCTCTACTAAAAATAGAAAGAAATTATCTGGCCAACTAAAAATTTATATAGAAAAAATTAGCCGGGCATGGTGGCGCATGCCTGTAGTCCCAGCTACTCGGGAGGCTGAGGCAGTAGGATTGCTTGAGCCCAGGAGCGTGAGGTTGCTGTGAGCTAGGCTGACGCCACAGCACTCACTCTAGCCCGGGCAACAGAGCGAGACTCTGTCTCAAAAAAAAAAAAAAAAAAAGACAAAGATCTCCTGAGAAAATGTGTTCCTATGACGCAATTTTCCACTGGCTTGATCTCCACCCAACCACAGGGGTAGAGTCAGAATCTTCTTTCTCCAGACATCTAAGATTTAACGATAGAGAAACAACGGGAGCTCACAAAGAAGGGTAGATGTCACATTTGCCTTACTCTGATACCTTTTCTCTCCCCCACGAAAAACAGCCAACTGACACTTTTCTCCTAAATCTCCAAAAACTGTCAGAGACTGAAATTTTTAATGTTCCAAAAAGCCTCTTTGGTAAACAAAAAAAAAAAATTAAAAATATCTTCACATTTTTGATAAATTTCACTTAATGAAATGGATTATACCTAAAGGGAGAAAATGGCTAAGTGACTTTATTTCCATCTACAGAACTAACGTATTCTAAGCAGAAAACATGTTCTCCATTAGTTTCCTCCCTCCAAATCCATGTAGCCCTCAGTCCTATATTAACATTTCTTTTAATAATATCTCTGGAGTGCTTTTTTCCACTCCTGTGAATCTTCCCTGATGCCACTGCTCCACTCTTTACTCTTAGTCCAAGATCTGACTTTCTATTTTAGCAAGCATCTATTCTTTCCTCCTCACCCTGCCTGCCAAATTAATCTTCCTAAAACAACATTTTCACTAGGTCACTACCCTGCTCTGAAACCTTCCATAATTCCCCAGTGCCTACAGAATTAAGCCCAAAAGCTTTATACAGCTGCCCCCTGGTGGCCAGCTGCTGACTCACTGTGCTGGATTCCAGTCTGACATAGGCTGCTGTTTCATTCAAGATAGAACACCATTTTGTGTTCCAAAGGGAGCCAAATTCGAGAAATTAAGAAGGCAGAAAGAAACCTTTACTTTCACAACTATAGCAAAGAACACCAGAGGGGAATAACCTTGTGTTCCCAAAGAGACATTAGCCTTTCCAGGAGCTCTTTTAGAAGGAGCGCCATGTGTTAAGGATACTTGTCTCTGTTGTTTTCACCTTTGATTACTACTCCAACAGTGGAATTTTCTGTACAAAGCATGAGTAAGAGTAATCCCTGATTTACAGTCTAATTGGTACCCTGACCTTATTTCCCAAAGGCACAATGTTGTAAATTAAGATTCCATTCTTGAAATGGAACATAACATAAAAATAGCAAAATTGATCAGAAAATAAACTTTTAAAAACACACGAAATTTGCTTTTACAGACATTAAGGATGTAAAACAAATATTTAATGTCATTTCTTAAATGTTCCTTTGTGGGACATTTTTCTTCTTGCGGTCTGGATAAGCTAACATGTCTTAAAATGTAAGTGCAAAAAAAAGGGTTTCCATATGGTACTATTTAATATTACAGTCTCCATCTCAGCTGAGGTCTTAATACAAGGAAGTGCCAATTACTCTGACATTCAGAATAGAATCCCATATCACTTAGGCAGAATTAGCCTTGTAATATGAATTAATATGAGTTGTGGCAGATTCAACATCTCTCTGTATCCCAACTGTAAGAAACTTGAATCACCATTAGGGCCAGAGATGCTGACATGTCAGTCATACTCAGAAGGCCACAAAGGGGTTGGTGATCACTCCCTTTGCTAAGGAAGTTGGTGTAATATTTAGCAAGCATCTACTGAATGAAGAGATAGGTGGGATACATTGAGATTTAGGGGGGGGCAGATAATTATTTGTAGCACTTTGGTTTTCACTGAATATCTGTCATCCATCTTACCAAGTGAAGAGATAAAATTGGTTTCATTCTATGTGTGTTTTGAAAGATAAATATGCTTTTTCAAATATTAATACCACTACAGTAGTCTAAAATTTGTATAGCACTTATTTATTTACTAGACTATAATATCAGCAAGGAAAAGGAACTATCACTCTTTTTTTCTTAACCATCCAAAGATATGTGAAATATTGGCTGTGCTAGGCTTGAGTATAGGAGTAAATAAACAATCTAACTAGAATACAATTCCAGCCTAAAAATAGAAGATACAGATAGACAGGTAAAATGTGGCCTAGTTATAAAGGTCTGTTTCTGGTCATCCAATCATGATAGAATAACAGGGACTGGATTTACCCACCTGCCTTAATAATATTAATAAGCAGACAAAATATATAAAAAACACATTTCAGACTTTGGACAGCAGGTAGTACAAGACATGATCCTTGGGACAAGGTAAACAAGGTGAGCTCCACAGGTGACCCATATGATTCTTATCTCAAGCCTAGAGTTTGTCATTGTGGCAGAGAGAGGGGGAACCCAAATGTAGCCTGATAGTCTTGAGTAGAGGACACAGAGTTGGAAATCGGGAAGTTATGGCAACTAGAATGACCAGGACAGAGTAGCACAGAGGAGAGACATGCACAGAGAGCAAGCAAGCTCGGAAACCTATAGAGTGCTGTCTTGCTTATTTAAGTACTAAGTAGTATGTAAGGAATCTTCTAAGGACAGAGCAAGAACCCTGGAGCTCGCACAGGGATAGGGAGTGTTCTCGTTCCCACCAGCCAGAGTGGAAAGACCCCATAATACAAGGAGCATCGAGGAATGTCCTTAGAAGGACACTACCCTAGTACTGGTGCCAAATCAAGCATCAGCTGTAGACTACAGGCTACTCTGGTCCTGCTTAAGAATGCTTGAAATCTTGCCTCAAAATGATCAAACGGAGGCTAACCAACTCAATTGCACCCCAGAGCAAAGCCCCAAAAGATTTAAAGACAGATCAAGAAATATATATAGTGAGGGAGAGAGATCCAGCATCCAGTGATATAAGATTCATAACATTGGGCATTTAATCAAAAATTATCAGGCATTCAAAGAAGCAAGAAAATACAAGCTGTCACCAGGAAAAAAACAAATTAATATAAAGAGTCTTAACCATCATTTGGGATAGTTGATTTTAATGAAAGGAACACGAAAGACGCAAAAAAAAAAAAAAAAAAAAATAGCACTTCTGTCACAAGGTTTAGGTAGAAATCTAGAAATGAGGTAATAACTTCCTGCTCAAGAGCTGCTGCTCTTGAATAAGGAAGATAGATCTGTTTCCAATGTACCATCCGTGGAGCCCGCATGACTGTTTGCCTATGGCAAGCCTTGAAGAAAAAGAAGTTAAAAAGCTCCATTGTTTTTTTTAATTAATGTAACTCAGTAAAGAATGTTATCATAAACCAACAAAGGAAAGGTGGAAGATGATAAGATCAGCCTTGGCTATGCTGAGTATGAGGTCATCGTGGGGCACGTCCAGTAGAAGATGATGGGCCGTGTACGAACAGAAAAGGATGAAAGAGCAAAGCAAATGGTGGCAGCGACTGTGCCACAGGCTCTTACTCGCTTTCTGAGAAAAAGAAGCCTCAAGGTGTGTGGCTTTGTGGCTATCCTATGCATTGCTGAAGCACCCAGCTTAAAACCAAAGGGGGACCCTATCTGATACCACAACTCTGCGGAGAAACTAGAGTTGTTGCTGAATACTCTGTAATGTAGCAGGGAATTTCATGTAAAATTGGACTGCTGGGAAAGTCCGGAGACTTCTGACCTGCATCCTTGACCATGGCCTCTGCATCCTGGCAGTGGTCCTCACTGCTCTGCCCTGGGCCCTGGTCTGTACCCCGAGCACACGATGCCCTTATGCAGCTTTGGCGCCACTGAGCAGGTTCTTTGTAGACTAGCTCCAGGCAAGCTCCATCCTGCCCGGGCCTCGCTGCTCACTTCCTTCTCAATCTGTATCACAGTAATTATTTCCAGTAAGTTTTTTGCCCTCCCAGGTGTACACCTCATGTTCTAAACTAGTGCCCAGAGCTCAGCTAGAGGAATACCAAACAGTCAATTGACATCTGCTCTGTGGACCTCTGTTTTACCAGCTACAGTAAACGTGCATCCAACTGCTCTTGATGGGTAAGTCCAGAAGACTCATTGGCAGCCCTTTCCCCTAAATGTCAAACACAGTTTGCTTTAGTCACTTGTGCTCAGTTTAGTCTGTGTTCTAGGAATGAAAAAGAGCAATGATCCCGAAGCTCAGTTTCTCCTTCACAAAATTTCCTTTGGAAAACACTTGTGTTATCTTTCAGTGGTTATCAGCCTGGGATCAGAGAACTGCAGACTGTATCTCTTACTATTAGTTTCCACAGTAATCCTGTGCATTATGGTACGTGCATATATAAAATGTTATTCTGGGAAGGGATCTATAGGCCTCGACAAACTGTCGAAAACATCACTGCACAGAAAAAAAAATTTTTAAAGGTTGGGAAACCCTATGAAACCAATTGACACATTGCAAAACTCTCTTATTGGATTCATTAATATATTGGAAATGTTGACTACCTAGAAAGGAATAAGGGAGTTTGTGGAAAGAATGGAGAAGATCTAGACAGGTAAGGCATGGTCCTGGGCAGGTCACATTGAGTTTGGAATAATAATCCATATACACGGAGCCCTCATAAAAGCTGCACAGAGTCACTCTCTACCGCACGCTCCTGTTCTACTTTCTCCAGAGCACTAATAATATTTGACATTATCTCATCTGTTTCCACTTTACTTGTCTATTATTTATTGTCTGTCTCCCCCACCAGAATATCTGTCCGTCTTATTCACTGCTAAATGTCCAGACTTAGACCAGTGCCTGGCTCATAACAGGAAGTCAATAAATATATGATGGGAGCATAAGTAAATAAAAAGTTAACAAATGGAAAGAAATATGAGAGCAACTCTGAGGCTAGAGAGAGACTTACTGGCTATGGACATTTTATGCAGCACCACACCAAAAAACAAGGAAAAAAAACAAAATTTCTTGTTCATTATTTCTGGCCACCTGTTTGTTCCTCTCCAAAAAAGCCCATACTGAGAAAAGCCACTTGAATTCTCTCCCGCTCCCTCTCATCCACGGAATTCCCTCACCCCCATGCTGTGTTCTGTGTTCTGTCTCCTTTGTCCTCCTAGAGCCAGTTCACAGCCTGCCTTCCCCCACTCTGCTCTCCATGGTCGACTTTCCTCGCCAGGCATCCGCTGGAAATGTCATTCTCCTCCCAAGCAGCAGCAGCCCCCAGAATCTCTAGTGGATGAAATTCTCCATCTTGCCACACATATTAGAAAGGCTAAATGAATGAAGCAACCCCAATAAGTGCATATGAGTTCAAAGAAGGGAAGCATTGGTGGGCCCTGGAGTTGTCAAGAAAAGCTTCATGGCAGGCGTATGACTTGAGCTCATGCTTGAAGGATTAGGTTGCAAGAAGTTTGCACCATTGCCTGTCCCAGGGAAGGGCTCCACGCAGGACAGATCAGCACTTGTAGCCCTCACTGGCTGACATGCAAAACTGTTCAAAAAGGGAATTGGAGCTACTATTTAAACAGGCCCAGAAGGATCCTCAGCACTGTGGGTCCATTCACGCCTTAATTCAAATAAAACTGAACTCTAAATTCTCCAAGTAAACTTCGTCACCTCTCAAACACTTATCCCTTCAGTAAACCATGCCATATTCCCTGATTTATGAAATCTTTAGAAGGTGCTAAAGGGCCTGGAGGAGGATATTCAATTGCAAATTCCTCAGTGCCTCCCTGCTCTGGGACTCTATAATGACAGGAATACTAATATTTGGCTTTTGACTAGGACCTTCCATGCAAGGTACCCAAAACTCTTCACACATACTATCTTCTTATAATTCTCACCGGAATTCTACATTTTAAAAACGCTTCAGGAAGGCCTCCTGTCTCTCTAACATTTCCTCAGATTCTAGTCCCAGAGTACCCACCTATGTGACCGCACGGTATCTGAACCATTAGAGTCACTCTTCGTTAAAGCAGTATATTTCCAACAGGTCATGTTTTAAATACCAGTGCATTTTCTGGGATGGGTAACACATCACAAACTAATAGAATACTTTGTCAGATCCAGGCTAGTCTCTTAAAAAGTAGAGAGAAAGTTATTTAAAAAGTGAAAAGAAAGTGAGTAAATTTAGATTGTGTAGGTGGGGAGTAGAAAAAATATAGATGAAAGGTCCAGTCCATGAAAAGAGGAAGGTCTGGGACTGTTGGGCGACACGGTAGCTGAATGAAGTCAAGGGAAGCTCTAGGATGAACAATCAAAGAGAAAGTGATGGTCCCCAAACTCAAGTTGAGCTTACTGGGAGAGCTGCCCTAACTGTCCAGAGTAGTTGTTCACGATCTAATGGAGCTGGAAGCTGCCCTAGAACTCATCGTTCTTAGTGATGGTTTTAGGAAACATATAAGAATTTTTGCTATAAAACAAGACTAAGTGAAAGTTAACTCTGAGTCTTCTACCATCTCATCAAAGCTCTGCTATATATACAGTAAAGAGTACAGCAGATATATTCTTTATAATTTTGCAATGATAATTCTTATAAACGTGTTCTCTCTACTCTCTCCAACCCCTTCTTCTGCCCTTTTGGAAGTGGGTTAGCATCTCTCCTTTCAGACCTACCCCTGTCCTTTTCGGAGACCTCAGCTTGGTGGCTCCCACCACCTCCAGCCCCAGCCTGGCTCCTCCCCCAGCATCCACAGGTATCCACAGGGGAACTTGGGAAAAGCACAGGGAGGATCAGTTCTCCTCAAGAGCAGCAGCTGGTCCCCTGCTTCGTGAAGTCACTACGCCCTGACTCACCTCTGTCAGAAACTGAGCTGATGGCGCAGAAATTCATCATTCTTCCAAATGTATGTGCTTCAAAATTAATTCTTAATTCCTAAAATCTATCTCTTAGACATAATTGGTACTTCTCTCACGTAATCCATTATCTCTCGCAATTTAGTAACATGAGGTAGACATGTTCTGTTGAAAGAGATGTATTCTTTAGAGTGATTATTTCCCTACCAAATTACTCATTTGTAGTTGTTTGCACTCTAAATAAAAGAAATATCCTAAATTCCATCTTTTTCATTCCACAATTTTCTAATTCTTAGCATCTTTTTTTTTTTTAAAGAAAATACAATATTAATCTTAGTTTTTCTCCCCAGGCTTCTTTTTAGGTCTGTATATTTAAAATTTTCACGAAAAGATAAACAAAAACTATAGCTTCCCTCTAGAACAGAATATTTTCCATCAAGTCATTTGCCTCAAACAGAGAACCCAGAATAATGAAACGCGTTTGGCTCCCTTTCAAAAGAAATATTGCTTCTCCTCTCCTGTCACTGCCAGTCCCTCGGGGCAAGCATGGATCCCCAGGGATCTGTGAAGTTTCCACATCTCAATTACCTACTTTGGGGCTTACGGGAAGGAATCTTTCCAAATTACCCAATGCTAGCTGGTAAGTTTAAGTAAAGTGCTGTCATTTTTTCATTCATTTTTCATAGTGTCATTCTGGGGGACTGGTGTCACTGCTCTCTTCCTATCACTTTCATACTTTGTTTGCCTTGGATACAAAGATTAATAGATTAATATGATAACTCCTGTGAAATAAAACCAACTTCTTTTCTCTCTTTTTTCACCAACACTTCTCCTTGTCTTGCTAAGTTGCATTTTGTCCCTAAAACTAAAACTTCCTTCCTTAGAAAACCATCAAATTCATCATGCATAGTGGAAGGAACATTCAACTTGAAGTCAAAACACCTTTCTTGAGAATCAACTTCTCATTATTCAATTCTATGAATACCACTAGGTCTCAGTTTCCTCATTTGTAAAATTAGCAAGGCTAGCTATATGTTACCACACTCTTTGCAAACGTCATTATTCACTCATCCAGTATTTATCAAGAGTCTACTAAATGACAGGCACTGTGCTGGGCAGGCACTGGATATATAAAATGCCACGGCCTCCATGAGCCCACAGGTAAACAGGAAGAAGAGGAACTTGAGAGATACATGTAGAGGGAATCCTACCTTTTCCTGGGCATAAGAGTGGGGACAGTGTGAAAGAGGTGGCAGCCAGTTGGGGCCTTGTGAGTTAAAAGGTAGTCCAGCAAACAAAAAGGGCAGGATGAGGGGCTGAGGGTAGGGAGAATTCTAAACATAGCCAAGAGAATGTGTAACAAGATAATGGATTGGTAGTTCCTTGGCCTTTCTAAAACCACAGACATATACAAAGGAACAGCATGTTCAGGGCCTGGGGAGAAATTTGGAATAGGGAGAACTCGGTGCATGGTGAGGCATGGCAGCAGATGAGCCAGAGAGATAAGCTGGGGCCACGTTGTGCAGGAATCCAATGTGCTTCGGGATTTAAGCCTCATCCCAGACAATGGGAAGCTGCACAGGCTTTAAAGCAGGGCATCACGTTGGCAGCAGAGTGGGGATGTGCTGGTGGGAGCAATTCGGGCAGTGGCAACATCAGTCGGAACACTAGCGCAAGAGTATAAGCAAAAGAGGAGGAGGACCCAAAATAAGGGGGTGGCAGGGAGACATGGAAGAGGGACCATATAGGAGAGATGTGTCTGAGGTATAATGGACTAGCTTCACTAATGGGTAAATGTGAGTGGGTGCAGAGTGAGAACAAGGAACTGGAAAACAATTCAAACAATGATTTCACTCACCAGAATGGCACCTGCGGGAGGAGGAGCAGTTATGAGAGGTAAAAAAAAATGCTGAATTTGGGACATGAAGTGTGTAAAGTGTCTATGGAACATGCACATAGACATATTCATTAGGTGGTGACACAATCAGATTTGGAGTTTGCTAAGTAAGTCCAGACTGGAGCTTAATATGGACATCAGTCATAACATAGAGAGGGTAGATGAAGTCGTGAAGCTATGAAAGTGGATGTTTTCCAAAGAAAATATAGAGAGTGAGTAGGAAAGAGGGTCAAGGATGAAACTGAATAGAATGCTAAGATTGGCTCTTACACTGTTTGAGGCAACAGACCATTTGACAATCTGATTATAGCTATGGACCATCTATATCCCCAGCAAAATGTTCACATGAACAAATTTTAGCATGGAATTTAAGGGATTCACTGATTCTATGATTCAAGGATCCCAAGTCAACAAGAGGGTGAAAGATAACACAAATAACCAATTATTATTGCTCCATTTTTCTATTACAAACCATAATCTTTCCAAGAATACTAGCTGTCAATAAATGAGATCCTCAGAGTTTTTGTTTTATTTTTTGGTTTGTCCTGCCACTCAGGAATCATGGTGGGGATTCTAAACATGAAGAGAGAGTTTCAAATTCCATACTAGGTTTCACTCTATCTGGACATGTCTATCAGAGGCACTAGATCATCTGATCAGCCACCCATTCCAAGTAATATCAAAAACAAAATTCTAGCAAGACAGAAGTAGTGGCATTGTCCCTTAGGGGGACAGACAGGCCATCTGCCCCAAGTCTGAAGAATCTGGGATCTGCGCTCTGAATGATACCTGATTATCAAAGAATAATTCTACTCATGCCTCTCTTCTTTCTCTTGACCCTCTTCATTTCCTGACCAAATTCTTTTCTCCTTATATAACTTGACCTCGACCCTTTGGTCCAAGAAAGAAATCTGGTATCTCCCTACTTCTGAACCCGGCACTGTTTTCTTGTTTTTCTCATCATCTCCCTGAGCTCTGGAGTCACAAGATCAGGATCTCTCTAAAGAGCACGGCTGAAGGAAGCGGCAGAGACACCACCTCCAACAGAACTCAGAAGCAGATAGATTACTGGAAAGAGCCCAGACAGAAATTGATTTTTCTTATCTAAATTATGGGCCATATGAAAGTTCTAAATGTACTTTGAATTATAAGTAAGCCATCCTTTTCTAAGCATAAACTGGGTGTGGGGAGTGGAGGCTTGTGTCCTTCTTATCTTATCACCCTACATTAACCCTAAACTTTCCCGCCTTGAAGGAAGAGACAGACTGGATGGGACTTTACCTTGCCAGTTGCTCTCCAGGCTCTGTGGCTTTTTATTACTTACATTTGACCCACTACTGCACCTTCCCCAACACTCACCCGCACACAGCAAATGACACTAATTTTAAATGCATAGTTTGGTGTTTGAGTAGAGAGATGAATCCTCACTTTTAGATCACACGTTCATTGGTACATTCTCCTGAATCTACCTAGAGCTCTATATCATTGTACTCAATCCACTAAATTTGGGACTATGGATATTTTCTCTAAGGATTCTAGGAAATGGTCTTATAATGTGGCATTAAACAAGAATGCTTTGTTTAGGGATTTTTTAATGGTAAATTGGGAAACAATTACTTCCATTTGTAACTCCAGATCCCTTTTTCAGATTGCAAGAGCAAGCAGCCTATAGTTCCATGAGTTTTCTGAGAAATAAAAGTACCATAACCGCTCACTCAATCAATCAGCAGAAAAGCATTTCTGGAACCCCTAAGTCCAACACAGTTCAGGGGATATAAGAAAAAAATTGTTAAGGGGCTAAGAAACAAAGCAAACACACCTATCTCTTAGTTTTTTCATCTGTAAAATGGAGATACTATCTACTTCACAGTGTTCCTAAAAGAATTGAAAGACATTGTAGTGATAAAGCCCCAGCCAAAGTTTGATCTCCCTGTTACGAAAGTTCTTTGAACTTTTCCTTTATAACACCTACCACAACAGTAATTATATTGCTATTTGAACAATTATTGTTAACTGTCACCCCCATAACCATAGTCTTTAGGACGAAAAATGTCCATCTTGCTTACTCTATACTCC
Source organism: Varecia variegata (assembly GCA_028533085.1). Classification (NCBI taxonomy): domain Eukaryota; kingdom Metazoa; phylum Chordata; class Mammalia; order Primates; family Lemuridae; genus Varecia; species Varecia variegata. The sequence goes on along the minus strand of CM052445.1, from coordinate 41,475,188 downwards.
ATAATGCTCAACACATAGCATGACTTCAGTAAATGTTTGTTGAACAAAGGAACAAATGAATGAAGTTCGATAAGTTAGCTCTATTTCAGGCTAAACTTAAGAGTCTCTCATGTATTACTTTATTTAATTCTATCCAAAACTATACCAAAAACTGTAAGATAGATTTTACTACCATTATTTCACACATGGGATCATTGAAGTAACCAGAGAAAAAGAGGCTTGCCAATAAACTGCAAAGCCAAGACTCAAATCCATGCTTTTGAGTATCTAAACTCTTTATTATTTTTTATTTATTTATTTACTTTTTAGAGCCTGGCTCTCACTCTGTCACCCAGGCTGGGGTGCAGTGGCACGATCATCGCTCACTGCAGCCTCGAGCTCCTGGGTTCAAGCAATTGTCCTGCCTCAGGCTCCCAAACCTACATTCTTTTTTAAATTGGAGCAAATTGCCTCATTTGACTATTTTTGTTATATTCAACTAGTTCTTCTTAATTACATAAATGTTATGATAAAAATATCAGTAATAAATATGGAAAATGATAAAGATGGGGAAAACACTCTGAAAAATCACTTTTTTGACCATACCTCCTTCCAGTCAAAACATAAATTCACATTTATATTCTTTTTACCTAACAATATGCTTACAAGCAAATTTTTTCTGGTGGTTTTCATTGTTTTTGTTACTTATTTTGTTTATATTCTTCTAGCCTCTGCCACTTGGGATGCTGTGTGACTTTGGCCAGAGCCTTGTCCCACATTCCCAAGTAAAACATGGTGAGAAAATGGTGTTGGTCTTTGATGCCCCACCCAAGCCACACTTCCTCTTGACAACTCCTTACTCCTAAGACACCAGGGTCTTCAGGAAATTTACAATGTCTAAGTCCCCAGGAACCCAGATGGACTATAAGCTCCAAGCCTTTCTTAATTTCTAAATTTCTTGTAATCCATCTGTTTAAATGTTTGTCTCTGAAGACTGTAATGTGGATGTTGATGGGTTAACCAGATATACAAGTCTCCAGTAAATAATATGTGGCCTGTGCACAGAAAGTAATAAAATATCTTAATTAAAGGATACATATTTCCCAAAAGCAATTGAGACTTTCCTTTGAAATGGAATTGCAAATTCTGTGGAGATGTCAATAATGATATTGAGCACAACATCACATCATTCAGTCTTTATAAGCATCCATAGCAACAATTTTCCAAGAGTGCCAGGTTTCATAAACATATAGCTCATTTTTATCTTATGTATTAACACTGAGAATTAGAAAATGGATATACAAAATGTCTATACGTTCCATACATATATAACTCTGTAATAGTTACCGAACACTATTTAGCAATAAAAATGAACAAACGACGGCATATGCTGTAACATGGATGAATCTTAAAAGCAATGCACTGTGCCAAAAAAGGTAGACACAAAAGAGTACATATCATATGGTTCCAATTACATAAAATGCCCAGAAAAAAGAAAATTTATAGAGACAAAAGCAGATCAGTGGTTTCCAAGGACTAACAGTGGAAGTGGGTCCTTTCTACACAGACTTGAGGGAATTGTTAAGGTGTTGGAAATGTTCTAAAAACTGGATTGTGGTAATAGTTGCATAATTCTATGAATTAATTGAAAGTTCTTGGATTGGACCATTATACTGGGTGAAAATTTTATATGCAAATTATACCTCAATAAGCTATTTTTAAAATGATGTCTCTGGGAGCCACCCAGAACCTCAGGATTTAGAAATGGAGCCATTGGTATTTGAATGCATTGTTTTGTAATACATTATTTAGAATTTACATTCATAAAATCCTTCTCTACCAAGTCATGGACAATCAGATTACTTCTTTTTAAGGAGTCCTATTGCGTTAACCTGCTGCTGTATCTGTTGTAATTGTAAGGAGATTTAGTCTAATAACTATCTTCCATTAACTGCTCTGGAAACCATTGTAGTAATTTCCTGTGGTCAAGAGGAAATGTATGACTGTGTGATGTCGAGATCCTCAGCGTATATTCAATGACGATCACTCCTTTGTGTCTCTGTGGTTAGTTGGAGTGGTTTGGCTCAACATCAATAATTTTTTTGTCCTTCGTATTTGCTTAAGTAGAACCATCATCATTATGCCATTAGATTGAATTTTAGGGCTTAGCTTTATTTTGCTGGCTTTTGGTGCATTTATTTTGGGCTTTTCTAGGAATTAGGCATAGACCATTAGAGCAAACAATAGAGAGGCCAGGAGAACTGTACAGAAAGTCTGGCCAAAGACAGTCGACGAGGTCCTTAGCAAAGTTTCCAAGATTTTTCCCTGAGTTCCCTCAATATATTGACAAATATCTCTATTTAAAAATCATTTAAAAGGAAAAATATCTGGAACTATTTCCACAGAAATTCCCCTAGACTCTCTTCATCTTCCCCCACTTTCTTACCCCCCACCCCATGCCACAACATACCACTAGATGCACATGGCAAAATACCAAGACTCTGTTATTTTTGAAAAGAAAAATCAAGATTAAGTTATGTTGTCTATAAAGAGGAACGATCTTTTAAACTTGCAATATGCCTGGAGTCTACTCCACCTCTACCACCGAGATTTTGATGAGTGCAGTGGGGGGAGATGTGAGAATATATTGGCAATAGGAAGGCTGTCTCTGCAAGATTCCGACATAACCCTCAGGTGGGAGGCGGCATATATGGGGTTTGGGGTGAGGGTGAAGGGAAGCATGTGTCCTCTGAACAATCTGCCCAGATTAGTTTGCCCGTAGGAGTCAGATGCTTCCTCTTTAATCCTCCCCTATCACTTTGAATATGACCCTATTTTAGTGTTTATCATAATATATTGTTGCCTTTCTCCCTCAGTAGATTACAATCCTCAAAGATACAACTGTATCTTACATAATGTTCTATCCACAGTTCCCAGCATACTGCCTTTCACACAATGTGTTCAATAGATATCTCTAGGATGAACGTAGTAGCTAATAAAACTATAGAAAGGCTATTATAGAAGTTTTATAAATTAAAGTAATTGTGTAGTGAAATAAATTTACTGAAACCACTACATCGGTTAACAACACATTTTACCTAAGGAAAGAATGTTTTCATTGAAAGATGTTTTTATCAGATTTTATACTCAATATCCACATATTTATTTTTGTAAGCCGGTTGCTTATGTGAACGTATGGCATGCTACATGCCCTCAGCATCAAAGAGTCATGTTATCACTAGGCAGTTCTCTAATTAATATCATGTCAGAGAAACTTTGAAGCACGCCTTAGTAATACTTATGCAAAATTTCTCCCTGGCGATTATGTCAAGTCTAAATATAGGACTTGCTGTACTTAGTGTTTTTAATCCTCTGTACTGTTCCTTTTATCTGTAGCTGCTGTCACTTGTTTTATGAACCAGTCAGCCTGTTATGGTAATGTCAATATTTGAAGTTATATAATGGTTTTTTCTTTAAAGATTAAAGATACCTTACCAATGGTGTAAAATATTTACATCTGACACAACACTTTATAATTAGATGGAATGTGCTTTTGGAAAAATTATAACAAACTGTACCAAATAAACAATGTGACAAACCAAGCCTGTGAAACCATCTCTTAATCTGCATAACTCTTTTAACTCAACATCACAATTTTTACAGGGAAGCTGAACTCTAAAGACCAAAGGGTTATTAGTAAGAGAGGAACAGTAAGGGAGACAGAGCCAGATCTGTTCCCAGTGCTTTATGAAGCTGGTTTCTGTTACATTTGAAGTATATTAAGAAAAGATAATGTATTGATTAAATAGGTTACCACTAGTCCAGAAAAGCTAGACTTAAAGTCAGCTGACACAGATCTGCCGATGAATACGTAGCAGGGGAAATGGCTGCATTCCAGAGCTTGGCATTTGCTGACACCTCATTGAAAGACAGAGATAAGGAACAAGAAAAATTATTGTGAACTTTCTTTATTCTGGTGAGTTAGGTGGATGTTTACTTCCACTCACCTTAATGACCACATTTCCAAAGTTCCTCAATATCTGACCTAAAGTAAACAGACCTTTTTATGATTTATTTCATCACATTTCAGTTTTTCATTCACTCTATTGAGCCTGAAGCCTAGAAAGATGTGATTGGTCCTTAAGCAACAGGGGCGCTCAAATGCCCTGTGAGGAAGATAACATGGCTCTTTGTTCAAACATACGTTTCCTAAGTGAGCCACCGTGGCAGCAGGGGAGAAAATGATGTCTCTTAGAAAGAAACAATTTGGCTAAAGTTAAACTAGCTTAAATGAAAAGCATAAGAGAGACTCGAAAGAATGCCTGAAAAGCCGTCTCAGAGAAACTCAGCAACCAACTCTACTCATTCGTTAAATGTCTCAGAAGCAAAAAGTGGGAAAATCTACAACATTTGGGAGTCCCTAAAGAGAAGATTTAAAAATCTTCTAAAATAAAATGATTATATGTTAAATATAACCTAAAGTATTAATTAAACAACTTTATTTTTAAATCTATGTTGTAAGGTATGCAATTTACATGCTTTTTCTAAATGTAATTTCAAAGAATTGTTTGATGTCAAAAAGTGTGGGAAAACTTTTTACCAATTCTTTTTTCCCTCTGAGACTTAGTAACAGGTGTTTTTGCCTGATAAAGATGAACTAACTTTATTCTACACTCAGAATATATTCAATTGAGTTGGATTGCAGAATCCGTGGTCAAGTGATTTTCCCATTCCTTCAGCTGATATATTATTTTAATTCTCTAAAAAAGAGAGTGTTGTAAATTGCTAGGCTTCCCTTTGACCAACGTGTGCTACTTTGGGATAAATTTCTCAGGGCCTACGCTAAAAAGCATGAGGAAGGAAAATTGGGCCAAATAAGCAGAACTGAAATCCAGATTTTTGTCACCTACTCCTGGTATGCATGACCTGGCAAAACAGCTTAACTTTTCTTAGACTTAGTAACTTCATCTGTAAGTTACATAATAATTATTATAATAATAATAATAATAAAAGCTACCTCCTAAAAGGCCACTATAAAGATTAAATGAAATAACTTATTTAGAGTGTCTGGCACATATTAGACCTTTAATAAATTTTAATTTGCTTCTGTCTTCTTGTATCACTGAAAATAATACATTTTAATATAGCTAATGGATTTTTATTGGCCCAAGATTTTACTGATACTAGAGAAGCCCGTGTGCTAAGAAAAAGTATCTATCTACAAGGGGCTTATATATTTTCTGTGTAGATAAGGAGTTGTGTGAGGCAAAGCAGGATTTTCCTCTCTCCTCTCCCACTTTGTTCCATCCCCTCCACACCCTGGGTGGGAGAGGGAATTCATAATAACAATTCGTAGAGGTTGCATTTTAAAAGAATGTCAATACTAGCAAGAAAGATAAGCTTTTGATTTATAATCATCCACTCTACAAATCAGAAACAAAGTAAAAAGCCAGGCTTTAGGAGTATAGCTAGAGTCTACTACTCATAGAGCTAGAGGGGCTCTTTCTCTCTACTTTTATATGAAAACCAGCAACAGTTTGTCACCCTCTCAGAGTACTAGCTTTGAAAGAATTGGAGTATAGCACCTTTGGCACGGACACTGGGATTGTCATCACTGATCCCAGGCAATGCTAACAGTAAAGATGTCTCCAGCCATTTCAAGAGCAGAGGACATCAACAGAAGGAAGGCAGAGTGGAAGACAGAGACTGTGGCAGACACTAACTACTCAAACACGGGAACCGGCAGACTGGTTGGTTCCCCTTTGGGGACTTCAGGAATACTTATTTATATATCAGGAACTTTACCCTTTAAAGCATTACCATTACCACTATCTAATTTTAACACATTTTTATCACCCCAAAAAGAACCCCTAAACCTGTTAGCTGTGACTCCCCATTCTCCACCACTCCCAGCCCCCAACAACCACTGATCTACTTCCCATCTTGGGACTCTCGTCAAAATACCTGTTCTAAACAACAAATCTTACAATGTAACATTTGTTTCTCTTCCTTCCTCTTCTTTTTCACATATTTTTCATTTTCTTTAACATTTTAAGTTTCTACTTTGCCCTGAATCTCTCCTTGCCTGTCCTGCTTAGCTGACACTCTTGCACCCACACTTTCTAACCTGTCTTCATTCAATGTGTCTTAATTCTTTGAACGCCAAGGCTCAGAGGCAGCAGCCATTTTTATCATCAAAATATGACAAGTGAGGAAAACTAGTATATGCTTAAGAGACTGGGATTTAAGAATGTGGGATTGGTAGGCAAGGGCAGGTAGAAAGAAGATGCCTCTCAAGTGCATTTGAGGAAGCTATCTGAACAGTGTTAGTCCCCCTCCCACCCCAGGATCCGTCAGGTACTGCTCCAATTCTCAGCACTTAGACAATGCCTGGCATATAGCACCCCACAATAAGTCGTAAGTCATTGTTGAGTGAAGAAAGGAATAAACATATTCTTCTATTATGACCACAGAGTCATCCAGCTGGAGCATATTTATTTTCCTTCCAAAATTGCCTATTGAATGGCATCCTGGTGCCTGAAAGACTCTAATAATGTAAAGATATATATTGGAGTGTTTTTTCTAGATTGCAGAATCCGGTGAATTCTAAGCTCCCAGAAAATAATGGCCTTTAGCCTTTTCTCCACAGAACATGAAAATATAAATACTTCATTTAGAAGGCACATTGATTTCTCAGTAGTGTCTCTTGGACACCTTTTTCCTAGTGCTATTCAGCACTCGCAGAGGATTTTCCGGTCTCTGCGACATTCTTTAACACGCAGGTGAGGAGGGGAAGAAAAAGAGGCGTGAGGCAGCGAGCTACAAGTCTCCACACAAACCTTTCTTTCGGCTCAAGGATGGAAAGGGAGATAAAAAGCCAAACTGCAGGCGTACTGTACTCAGCAGAAGCCAAGAGCTACCTCTAAGACTGGCAGTTCCAAAAGGCATCAACAGGAATCCTTCTGGTAATTACCAGTTCGGAAATGTCATCCCATTGATTGTGACAGACGTAAGGCAGCTGCGCTTTGTTGAGGGCGGGCAGGGACCCGGCCTGAGCAGTCAGCAACCGCGGGCCAGCCGCAGCCTGCGCCTCCTTCCTCCCCGCGCGGCTCTCCCGCCTGGTGCTTGCCCAACGCTGACGCAATTAATCACACGGGAGAAGGAGATCTGAAATGCCCGAAACTGCCTGTCGAAGATTAACTGAATCTATCATATTTCCATTCTGATCGGGAGGGAGGAAGGAGCACCTTTTTATTGCAGAACGATTCTCAGTCACATTAATTGCTTAGGTCTCAGGCTGGTCGCTCCAATTCTGACTGGAATTTAGAGAATCTTCGGGCCAGAAATCCCTATTCTTAAGGAAGAGGCAGAGAAAGGACATAGATATTTGCCTTTATGAATTCCTGGGGCAGGAATCAAAGACACAGCTTAAGCCACCACAGGTGTCTCCATAGCCTGAACGGCCATTGGAAGAGCAATTTTTGATTTATTCTGCCCATTGTTTGTGTGAAACAGCTCTTATGAACCAACACCCTCCCCTTCCTGGGCGGACAGCTTCAGTCTCTGTCAGGGGTCGCAGGAGCTCCTGCCACATGGGCCACCAGCCTCCCCCGCAGGGGAGACCGGGCCTCCCAGCTGGGCCACTCCCTGGAAGTCAGGCTGCCTCGGGCTCGGGAACAACCGGCGGCTGCCGTGTGGCTGTGCGGTACAACTCATCCTCGCTGCCTGAGGGGGACAGCTCCCGGTGACTCCAGCCTGGCGCGTGGCAAGGGGCGGTGGGCATCTGCCCTGAGTGTATCACTGATCTCCCGACCCTGAGTAGTGGGTCTTGGGCTAACCCAGGGCATCTATATGTCCTTAAATGGCCAGCCCTAGCCCTCCAGGGAAGCCCTGGGAGATTGTCATTTTATGCAGGGAAATGATCACATCTTTTTCACCCCACCAGAGTGTGTCTCATCCAACTCTGCCTGTTCATCCTTTAAACGCGTCATCACTGCAGGATCTGGAGGCAAGTTTACTTCTTCCTATCTTAAACTATTCATTTACATAACATTGATTCCTGCCAAGAATGCTATTGTTGTTTTTATTTTAAAAAAGCTTTGCTTACATAAATACTTTCTTAATAATAAAACTTCTAAATAACATCTATGGCATATATGAACTATCCTTTAAATAGAATGAAAGACCTATAGGTTACTACATAGGAAGAAAGGCCAAAATACTGGAAAGTAAAAAACGCAACTACAGAATGTTGTGTATAAGTTTGTTTCCTGAAAAATAGTCATATATATAAATATAGAGAATAATTTGGAAGAATGTGCATTAAATTTTGACAGCAGCTATCTTTAGGAGGAAAGATTATTGGGAACTTTTTCTCCCTACACTTTGTATTTCTGTCATGTCTGAATTTTTTTGTAACAGATCCTGGTAATTGGCAAATCAATTAAGATGATGGTACTCACCTGGCAAAGCCAATCATTAGTTGGGATTTGAGGACAGAGAAAGACTAAGCCCCACAGGGATTTGCCACTCAAAACGTGGGCCCTAGGACACCAACAGCAGTGTCACCTGGGTGCTTCTTAGACATGCAGAACTTAGGCCCCATCCTGTGTCTATGTTCATATTCACATTAAAGTGGGAGAGATAAGCACTGACCACCTGTGTTACTCTTACCTCCTTCACCTATTGCATGTATTTCCTTTTATAATAAAAAATAAAATAAAAATGTTAAAACTTAGAAAATAGCTCCAGTTATTTTATAACTTGTACTAAGGGAGAAACACCTTTTTGTAAGAACAGATTTTCAACCATTCGAAGGCAATGAACTAGGTTCCCACTGACGGCCAGGTGCTGCTCTCCTCACTGGAGATCAAGTCCAGATGGAGTCTACGCCCCACCCAGGTGCTCAGGGGCAAGCAGAAGAGAAAGGCAAATAAGCAGTCGGATGGGAAAATACATAAAACGGGTACACCACAAGGCAAAAAGTGATAAAGAACCACAACCAATCAAAAATTTGTTAGTTGTATGATTTGGCTGAAGAAAGAATGTCCAATAATGTCTCTGCAAACCTTACTGCCTTTTTATCGCTCGCAATACAGGAAGGGTATCAGAGCAACAAACTCTTGACCAGCAAGGAAGAATAAGTTGACGATACAAAAACAAAAGGAATTGGGAGTAGGAAAGTGGCAGGGGTGTCTTGAGTTTATGATACTAAAAACAAAACAAGTGAGTTCAGCCAGATTTTAGACAAGCCCCATTGATCCAAAAGTCTAAAGTGAATACAGTTCAGTTGGAGTAGAATATCCTGAAAATGAATCATTTGGTCTATAGATCTGCCCAGAGTTCAAATTAGAAGTAAACAGAAGGGGAGAAACATCTGTTAAAAAATAAAAATATATATGTATGTCTCTATGTCTCTAAAGGGAGCTCTCTGGTGATCTAAAATTTTAAAAGGTCATTTACAAATGGTGAATGGGTTTATGATATTCCCCTTCAACATATTTACATTTGATTTTTGGCCTATGTGAAGATGGAAATGATACTTGCAATTTTATGCTCAATCCAATTCAAAGAAGCTTAGACTGGTGAGCTGAAGGTGTAAAACTCTTTGGGAGAAGTTTATCTGTGTGCTCTCTTGGGAACTGAAGACTTACACACTGGCAAGAAGAAAAAATGACACACTACACTGGTCATTTTCTGAAGAAGGAAAATAAAAGCCTGGATAAAAAAGGTGCTTTGAAGTACCATTACATGCATGACTTTGGTGGACAGCCCTGGAGGCTGGCAAAAGAGAGGATGCACTGACCATTTAAGAATCAGGGGCCAGTTGCGCCTACAATCCTAGACTCTGCCCACACATCTGGAACATTTCAATAAAGGCCTCTGAGATAAGATTGACAGCTTCATGTCAGACACAATGAGAGGAATGAGGGTTTCAATCCCTGATATGTAAGATGAAAGTAAAGTAGGACAAAAGCAGAAATAATAGCAACTCTTTAGATAAAAGTGAATAGGACAGAGACATTTGGGAAATAAATAAGAGAGATCCACCAGAGTCACTCTCCTTTGAACCCAGCAATGTCTTGACAACCCTCACTGACATCCCAACATTTGAGTCTTGTCATTTCTTAAAGTGCATTATCTTAGCTTGTTAGTTGATCTTCATAGTATAGTGTACCTAAATGAAAATATACAAAGATTTTATTTTCAGTATGGTTCTAACACAGTTTTTTTCCCCCACACACAAAAAGTTAGAAAGAGCTTCTGAGTTAATGGATAAAAGATGCTGCATTATTAGAATTATTTAATACATGGCCTATTTCACTTGGATTTACCCTTCAACTTAAAGCCTTCAATTTTTGTAAACCAGTGTTATCTGACTAAAACAATGGAATCAAAAGCATTTGTTTATCTTCCACCTCTTTCAAATAAAGAAGATTTGTGGTGACATATAGCAGAAAATATGTATAGTAAAATCTATTAAAAAATTATTAAAAACCTTAGAAATTTAAAGAAAAATTAGAACCCAGGCCAAAGAAATGACTATGCCTTAAGACTTACAAGATTGCTATGAATAAGTTGCAAACATTGCCCTCTTCCTCCTGGTAGAATAAAATTGTTCCCATTATCATGAAAAAATTTTGAACCTCTACCCATGAAATGATGTAGGAAAAAAGCACATGTTGTTTGCTCTCTTTTGTTAATATTATGGACAAGACAGGATCAGCATTAACCACTGCCCTCCTTGAAATCCTACAACTGGTCATACCACTCTAAGTGTGTTCTGTTGAACAGCAGCATTGGAATCACCTGGGAGCTTGTTAGAAAGTCACATTTTCAGGCCCCACACCCCAGACCTACTGAATCGGAAGCTGCATTTTAACAAGGTCCCCAAGTGATCTCTTTGCACATTAAAGCTTGAGAAGTACAGGTCTGTAACACTAATCTTCCAGCAAAAGTATCAATTCCTAAGGACAGAAACTAGCTTTTTCCCTTCTTTCTTTCGACAACACCAAGCACAGTAGAGAATGTATTATAAAGGTTGAATAAAAAAGCAGAAGTAAAATTATTTTAAAATGAATGATCAATTGTAAAAGTGAAAAAATTAGATCAAGAGGACCAAAATTTGGGACCAAAATCAACTCATGCAATTCAAAATGATAGTATCGATTATACATTTAATAATATAGTAAATAATAATACTAATATTTAATACTTACTCATCACAGGTACTAATAAACACTTTTTATTACCTTCTTCACAATTGTATGAGGAAGAATTGCCCACATTTTATAAATGAGGAAACTGAGATTTGAGATGAAACAAATTGTCCAAGTCAACTGTTTGAAAGTGGTAGAACTGTAATTTAAACACAGCCTGCCTAATTACAAAAACCGTATTTTTCACTACAAAGGTCAAATGACGGCCTCCACTCCCTGAGTTTCTGAGTAATATAAAACTTCAGGATATGGCTGGGTGTGGTGGCTCATACCTGTAATCCTAGAACTTTGGAAGACCGAGGTGGCAGGATCACTTGAGGCAAAGAGTTTGAGACCAGCCTGAGCAAGAATGAGACCTGGTCTCTACAAAAAAATAGAAAAATTCACCAGTCATCATGACATGCACCTGTAGTCCCAGCTGCTCAGGAGGCTGAGGAAGGAGGATCACCTGAGACCAGGAGTTTAAGGTTGCAGTGAACTATGATGATGCCACTGCACTCCACCCCAGGAGACAGAGCAAGACCCTGTCTCCAAGGAAACAAAAACAGAAAACTCCAGGACCACATACTGAGACCAGGAGCTTGGAAAGCTTGCAGTGGATCAAGTGATTGAATCTGATCAAAGTTGTCAGCTGTGTAGCTCACATTTTTCAACAATTGTAGCTCACTTACATTTTTGTGACTCTGTAAAATCACAGATCTGGTTCTACAAGTTTAAAAAGTATGTTCTAGTTTCAATGGAGGTGAGAAATAGGGAAGTGAATTGGATAATAGGAAATGGCAAGAAAGCAAATATATATATCATAATGATCCAAACTACAAAATATTTAATAAATATTTGTCCCCAGGGATGTTTCTAGGTAAAAACTTCCTATTTCCCTTGACAACAGTTGTCAAGTGTAATTATTCCTCTCTACAACTGGAGAAACTGAGGCTCCAATAGGTTGATGTGAATCAGGAATCAGGTGCCTCTTCCGGTGACATGTGGACCCATGGTTAAGATATCTATGTTTGTCATGACTCCCTACATATTGTCTCTCCTGTAGGTGGAAAATGCAAAGAAAGCAGATAGCAGGTGTGTGTATCCATTTACATGGGTGTGGACTATGTGATAATGAATGTTATCACAGATGAAGGTGATTGTGCAGGTGGGAAGATACGTGGAAGGTGGGGGCGGTGATCTGCCAGGGAGAAGAGGGCACATTCCTCCTTAAGGGCTGGGACTTTGTTTTATTCTTCATAATATCCTCACTACTGTGCCTGGTACTTAGAAGATAACTGATAGATTTTATTGAGTTGGTACCCAATGGGTGCTTAACTAGTAGGGACTCAAAAATTACCTGTTGAAACTTTGTAATCAGACATATCTGGATTTGAGTACCAGTCTCACTAGTTCTATAATTTTAAGTATGTTGTTTAACCTATTGGCACCTCAATTTCTTCCTCTATAAAATGAACATAATGACACCTCGTTAAGGTACAAAGCTCAATTGAGATACTGTGTATAAATTGCTTAGTGTGGTCTATGGCACATTTAGTGCCCAATAAATGTAGCTAGAGATACCCAGCCCTCTGGTGGGGCTACATTCAGGCTTAATTCTTACCCATGACATCTTAGCCTCGCTTACGATTTTTCAGATGTGTACACCAGAAAGAACCGTGAGCTGAATGCCTTTTAGTGGCAGAGCCATGGCCACCATCAGGCCTTGACTGTGACTAGTCTTCCTCATTCACAATTTTCAGGAAAAGGTCTTTCTTTAAAATAAAATATGTTCCTTCAGGTTCAATTAGAGGTAAAAAGTAAAAAAAAAAAAAAAAAGGAGGATATTATTTTATTTAAAAAAATAAAATAAAATAAAATATGGAGTTGGCTGAGTGTCTTTCTCCACCAGAAAGCATCTCTACCAGCCACGTAAACACCCCCAATAGTTGGATGGGTTCTACCTAACCAACAGGGAAGATCTTACGATGGAGCTATAGCCACAAAGATTAAAGTTGCCCCCTTCATTTGTGAAGAGGAAATATTTATGCAACTTCCCCTCCTTAGTTAGGGCACTCATCATTGGGTACTCTGGAAACCACTCAGATTAACCACCCCCATGTTAGTATTTCCTTGACATTTAGTGTTTTTGAGTTCTTTGTAGTCCTTTATCCAAGCCCTAACGTAATGTCTGTAGTAGAGGAATTCCCTGGGAACTCAGGCCTACTATTGCCACTTTTATAGATGATGAAAACAAGAGGAGATGGATCCAATGTGTCACAAAAGAAGAAGAATTAAGCCCCGTAGGATGGCAGCATTTCTGAGGTTATTCTAACTGTGACAATTATGACGTTGACAAGAGGCAGTGTAGCACAGTGGTTAGCAGGAGTTGGAAAACTCTGACCTGTGAGCCAAATATGGCTTGTGGCCTATTTTGATATGGCCTGCAAGCTGAGATTGAATTTTACGTTTTTAAAAGGTTGTAAAAGAAGAAGGAGAAGCAGAAGCAGCAACAGAGATCATATATGGTCTGCAAAGCCTAAAATATTAAATATCTATCCCTTTACAGAAACAATTTGCTAATCCCTGATTAGACTTTGGAGCTACACTCCCTGAGATCAAGTCGTATTAGAACATCTTACTGGCTTAAACTCTACAATTTGATTTCTTCATCGTTAAAATGAGAAAATAGATTTACCTGTTCCTGGCACAAAATAAGCCCCCAATTAAGTGTTTGCTTTCATTATTTATGTTGAGGTAAAGAAAGAAACGAAGTAAATTTGGTTTAAATGTAATTTTCTTATTCATCTTCTATTCTTATTTATCATTATATTCCTGGCACTTGGCCTAGTACCTAGCACAGAGCAGATGCTCAGTAAGTAGTGAGTTAACAAGTATTAAATTTTTTTTATTTTAGAATGCATTTTAATTTTAGTTTCTCAATAAATTTATGCTACAAATTAAAAATATACCAGTTAGATACACAAATAAGTGAAAGTTTATAAAAATAAAATAAAGTTTTTTGCACATAAATGATCTTTCAAAAAGTAAATTATAAGAAAAAAAAGAATAAAGAGGGAAACTATAGATTAAAAGAGGTTTAATAAACATGTCAACCAACACAATGTAGAAACCTTACTGGCTTTGAATTAAACACATATTCTTTTTGAGAAGTTATTTATAAAATAATGGGAAATTTGAACATAGAATGGATATTTGATGATCCATCAAGGAATTACTATTAATTTTTAGGCGTTAAATTATGTACTATGATTATGTCAAAAACAACAAAATCTTAACCATTTAGACATGCAAATTGAAATGTTTATAAAAGAAAAGATATAATGTCTGGAATTTGCTTCAAAATAATATGATTGTAAATAAATAATTTAATCAATTATTAAATGAGGGAGAAAACACACATCTCCCATGTAGAAGAATTCCAAATAATTTATGCAGATACTTCCTCAAAGAGAGGGGGACATAAGTGTGAACTGGGCACAGTGATGTCCCTTTAACATTTTGGTAAAGTTGAGTAAACATTAGAATAATGTTAAAGTCTAACAATAAACTATAATACATAATAAATAATGCTAAAGTCTCTAAAGTCAATTGTTAAGTGTGAGCTGGGCATAGTAACTTTACAGGGAAAAACTCTGACAAGCATTACCTCAGCCAGGTGATCAAGACCAACATCAGCAGTCATAAATCATGTCACTAGTATGTAACTTTTGATATGATGTGTTGAAAATGGCACTTCCCTTTGTGCTTTTCTTCCCAATAACCCATAATCCCAGTCTTATATCATGAGAAAAACATAGACAATTTCCAACAGTGGAGCATTCCACAAAATATCTGCCTGGGACTCCTCAAAACTGTCAAAGTCTTCAAAAACAAGGAAAGTCTGAGAAATTGTCACAGCCAAGACAACGAAATGTAACATGGTGTCCTGGGTAAGATCCTAGAACAAAAAGGGTTTTAGGCAAAAACTAAGGAAATCTACACTATGGACTTTAGTTAATAATAATGTATCAATATTTGTTCATTATTTGTAACAAATGCATCCTACTAATGTACAATGATAATAACAGGGGAAACTGGGAGTGGTGTATGTATAGAACCCTCTGTACTATCTTCCCAATTTTTCTGCAAATCTAAAACTGTTTCAAAAAAATAAAGTAATTTTAAAATATGGGGAGGGAGAATTGATGTGGGAATAGATGAAACAAGATTTGACCCAGAATTAATAATTATTGAAGCTGGGTTATGGGTACAGAGAGGTTCATTACACTGTTGTGTCTGCTAAATATGTTTGAAATTTTCCACTGAAAAGGTTAAGAAAAAAATAGCTTTTAATAAGAAAATAACGTTAATAGTGCCCTATACTATTAATACATTTTCCTTCACAGTTAAGCGTTGGTAAAATTACCAACTACTAAGAAACTTTAGAACTAAGAAGCTTGGTTTGGACACAGCAATTCAATATAAAGCACCATTTGTTTACTAAACAAAGTCTTCTCATGTGACATTTATTACTGCAGACAGGAAACAGCTGTGGTCTCTATTGAACTAGATTTGTATGTACGTATAAATTCACAGATGATATGCACCTATTTCTAAATGTATAGAAGAGTTATGCAAATTAAATTGTCCCATATTAATATACCTGAGTATATCCACTCTCTAGTTTTGAGATTACTGCTTCATATTACTTCGCTAACTCCATTCATTAGGACTGGCTTCAAGGCTGAGCTAATGAGTGCCCATATTTCAATAATCCCCACAGAATCCCCAACTCATATATTTCACGTGACTTGTTACATAATGGGTGTATATGTAACTTTCTTGTTAACATTGAGTAAACATTAGAATAATGGTACTTGATATGTTAAAAAGTCTTTAAAACAATCATTAAACAAGAAAAAACATCCTTTTCTCTCACATAATTCATCTTCTAAGATATTTTACCCTAAAATAACTAGTTGAACAACCTAATTAAATGCAATAAAATAATAATTAGTATAAGGGTACTTTACAATAATGATAGAATAATAAAATGGGTTTATTAATAAGGAAACTGTACCAATGAGAGGTTAAATCCAAGTGTTGAGTGACAAAGCCAGATATATATATGTAAACAAAAGACTTAACAAAGGTAAAGCCTATGGTTTTGCACTATATCAGATGCCTCTCTTCTGAAATATTCTATCTAAAGACCCAAACTGAAAAATCTAAAACTCTAAATTGCTCCATTACCCTAGAGTCAGCCCCTTCGCCTCCATTCTGACACTTACATTCTGACACTTATGCCATCAAGTGAGAAGATAGGTATATAGCCTAGGCTTTGTTCTTCTTTTCCCTCAATTTCTTTCTGCAACTCATTTTCTGTGTATTTATCAACATACTACAGTCATTCTTATTGCTATATTATTTGATCCCCAAACAACTATTTTCACCTGTTCATTTGTTCAACTGTTGCTATTAGCATAGTTAATGGAGCCTACAGGATTATTGCATTCCCTTGTTGCAACACAAGGAATTTTTGTTATTATTTATTAAATGTGCTAGAGTGATGATATGCAAAATAAGCATTTGAAAGCAAGTTTGACTCTATTTAAGAAACCGCCTGCTATTATACAAGAGCTGCAAAACCTGTACTCTCTTAATACTAAGAAGAGTCTTGATGATAGAACAGTATGCTTTAAGATTCATTCAGTCCTTCCAAACCTCAACTCCTTCATTCATACATTCAGTCAGGTAGCTGAGACACAGCCTCCGAAAAGTTAAAGAAAACATTGGCTACAAATAATATCTTCAGTCAACTGTGAACTTTGTCGCCACCACCATGCTGAAGGGATGATAATACTTCACAGCTGCTCGATGAAGGGCTTGTTGAAAATGAATGAGATAATGCCTGTAAATCCTGGAAGTTTCTGAACTAAAGTTACCATATACAGATTTTACCCGGGTAAGAGTTTAACAACAAATTGCATTACTTCCACGGGCCATCGAGAAGACTTTTTTTTGCCCTGAAATCATTCCTGTAGCTTCTACATGTAAAAGCCAATATCTTGCCAGGGATCTCAATAGCATGTAGAGTTCTCAGAACACTGAATTCTAATGCTGTTGTTAATCCTCGGCAATTTTTTGAAACTCTGCGTGCCTTAGCTTCACCTACAAAAGACCTAAGAGAGATTTCCTACAGAGCAAATATCAGCAGAGAGAATAATTGTAATGCCCTTTGCAAAAAACAACTGTTATGACTCTGTAGAGAGAGACAGCAATGTCAGAACTTGTCCCCACTTGCTGAGAAAACCGGGAGTTGTTCTGGTGAGCCACCCTGACTCACACAGTAGACAAGCCTCCCAGCCTGGCTCATGATGGGTCTTGTCATAATTCAGCTGGAGCCACTGGTAAACATCCACCTGTCTATTACTTATTAATAGAGAGAGACAGGATGTCAGCTGTTTCCGTGACTTGGAGAAACAGGCTTTTACCACCTTCTGGCTTACTCTCAAAGTAATATTAGAAACAATAAGGCAGACAAAGATTAAAAAAAAAAAAAGAAGGGCAGGAAGATGCAGTGTCAAAAATAAAAATAAATCATCATTGTCTGAAGGATACAAAGATTACAGCCTTTAACTTGCTTTGCAGGTTTTCATAATTCAACTTTGGCAGTTTGGTCATCTTCTCGGAAGACAGGGGAAAATAGTCTCCCAACTTATTTACATATTAGAAAAATTTGTTCTACCAATGCTGATGGATATGAAGATCTTTGTTGTTTATTAAACCCCATCACTGATATTTAGATTATATAACTAGTGCTGACTGCTGTTGGAGCAGTAAATAATTTATATGCTGTAATATACTTAACTGTGATATGATGAGGCAGATAAAATTGCTTCCTGTGTCCGATTTTAATCCCAGAAGGTGTTTCCTGTGTCATTTATGGTTGCAATGAACAAAGTCTAAAATGCAGTGGCTCAACACAATAGGATTTTATTTCTCATTCATCTA
>CM052445.1:41383779-41450228 GCA_028533085.1 Varecia variegata | reverse complement strand
CTAATAACTGTTCCCAAATATGAACTCTGGAAAGTTGCTTTATTTCAGAATCTCTTAATTCAGGATAAGATTTGGTCCTACTAACTATTAGAAAGTTGTGGACTTTGGTTTATGGAAATTATTCATAATCTGCTCTAGTTATCAAAATAGCAAAATAAAGGTCACTAGTATACCTATCTCCAAATACTCCAAATAGCACCAATTTATCAGCTGAAGTGGACAAATGAGATGGCTAACAGTGTTCTGAAAGGACAAAACATTGAACCAGCAGTGGCTCACACTCACCCTTTGTGCAATAGAAAAAGAAGAGCCATGATTAGTACAGAGGATTTACATTTATTTCTCTGCTATTATCTGAACTTTCAAAATATCTGAACTAATCAAAATATCCACTAGTCATATTTACATCTAACACAATATAATTAAAAGAAAGCATTATTTATCCTCATTTTAACACCTAATACAGAATGCAAATACTCCTAAAATATTTGCCAAAGCTTAAAGATCAAATTAATCATACAATTCCCATATTAGGTTCAGAATATGTCAAGGCAAAGAGCAACAGAATAAATGCTTAATTGTATTCTAAAAAGTGAGAATATAAGAGAAACACTACCTAGGCTGACTTTGAAGACAGTATAAAAGGTAGATGTCATCAGTACAGATTACACTTGAATTTTGTTTAATGCAGAGCAAAAAGAAAAAAACACGCTTTTGTCCTAATTATATTTTTTCATAGAGGACACTGACACATTGTTGCCCCTCAGAAAATGAGGAATGTGGGAATACAAACTCTAATAAAAACCTTTTGGCTTCTTTTCAGTTTCTAACACATACTCTAGAGTTCATGCTTTGGTTATCAGGAGAAATCTAAGGAAAATAAAGCTGAACAGAACTGCAGATCATCAACTGGCTTAACCTTGTCAGGCGGGGATGAAGCCGGAAGTGCTATGTGACACTGACTGACAGAAATGAAGAAAACACACTGAAGAAAAGATGGCAAAAAAGTTAATGAGGTCTGGACTCTACCATGGCCAAGATCAGAGAAAAGTGATACATGCATTATATGTTTCAGCAAACTAGTAAGTTCTAGCTGCCTTTTTTAACCTTTCTACAACCCTGTTTACATAATCGTGATTACGGCCAATGAGGGTCACATGGAGAGATAACATTTCTAATTGTACAAATTACATTCCTGATGTCCTAACACCAAGGTTATTACAGTTTAAAAGTTGTACAGTTGACCATGTGAGGTCATAAAGTAGAAGGGAAAAAAGATTTGTAGACTACAGTAAAATTCTTTTATTTAGTCTTTTTTGGGAGGTTTTAATTACTACAGTCCTTTTTTTTAATTGTGGAAAACATGCATAACATAAAATTTACCAAAAAAATTAACGATTTCTAAGTGTATAGTTCAGTAGTGTTAAGTACATTCCATGGTTGTGCAACCAATCTCCAGAACTCTTTTTATCTTACAAAACTGAAACTCTGTGCCTATTAAACAACAACTCCCCATTTTCTCCTCCCTCAACTTCCGGCAACCACCATTCTGCTTTCTATCTCTATGAGTTTACTACTCTAGGTACCTCTTTTAAGTGCAATTATACAGTCTTTGTCCTTTGACAACTGGTTTATTTCATTTAGCAAAATGTCCTCAAGCTTTATCCATATCATAGCATGTGTCAGAATTTCCTTCCTTTTCAAGGACAAATCATATTTCATTACTGTGTATACTGCATGTTGTTTATCCATTCATCCATCAACAGATGCTTGGGTTGCTTCCATTTTTTGACTATTGTGAGTAATGCTGCTTTGGATTAGTCGTTCTGTTTTAATCCTAT
Organism: Varecia variegata; assembly: GCA_028533085.1. Lineage (NCBI taxonomy): Eukaryota > Metazoa > Chordata > Mammalia > Primates > Lemuridae > Varecia > Varecia variegata. Next base: position 41,448,387 of record CM052445.1, on the reverse strand, counting down.
GTTTAGCTGTATCTCAGACCCACATTCATGCAAAAACTGCAACAAGTGGCTTAAATTCCCACTGAATGGGAAGCCTCAATAACACAATGATTAAACACAAAAATGTGATATGCCTTTCTGCTAAAATATTAAATTATATTACTGTAAGTGTCCCGAAACATTATATTCCATGCTCAGAAGCTTTTCTTGTTCTGTGCTTTTTGTTGTTGATATTATTTACTTTAATGAAAGTTTCGGTTGTATCATTCAATAACATTTTGTTAAGGCAACTCATATGCACTCAATACTTGGTTGGTCTTGTCCATATGTGAGATTGTGATAATGAGGAGAGAGACAGCTAATTAACAATTTCTCTGAGGGAAGAGAAACATGTCACAACATTTGCCATTATATCCTGAAGTTCATTGGGAATTATCTCTTTAAATATAAGGAAAGGAGAGGAATGTATGATTGGAAAATTCCAAACATTTAAAGACTAAATGTAACAGTATCAGAATATGGATAAGCATTTTTATAATAAAAGGCAAATGGCTATAAAAACAAAAACAGCTGGTCCTCTAATAACGTTGTTTTGTTCAACAGCATTTTAAGGTTGATAAGAGAAAAAAAAATCAATTCCCAGCAGGGCCACTGTCTGTGCAGAGCTTGCACATTCTCCCCATGTCTGCGTGGGTTTTCTCTGGGTACTCAGTTTCCCCCCATACCCCAAAGCTTCGCACATTAGGTGAGTTGGTGTGTCTACATTGTCCCTACCCAGGGCTGGTTCCCACCTGGTGCTGCTGGGACAGGCTTCGGCCACCCACGACCCTGAACTGGAAAAATTGGGTAAATAATTATGTGACTTGTTTTTATTAATCTTTCTTAAATGTAGTATAGCTCACATTTATTTCAATGGTTAATATTAGAAGTATCTGGGGTCTTTCTTTAGAAGTTTGATCCTGTTTTTGTCATGAGAAATATGTCATAGGAACTTAATTCTTGTTTATATCAATTGGCCTATGGTAAAATTGGTTTCATTAACATCGTTTTGCTTAAAGTCAGTTTCCAAGAACCTACCAACAACGTTAAGTGAGAACTTACTGTATTCGTATTACATTAAATCATGGAGACAATTGTTGAAATAGACACTGTTCCTGCTTCCTGTGTGAGATCCACGAAAAGATCTGCCAGAAACGGTCAGGGATCAAAGTGCTGTAGGATTGAAGTTGGGATAGTAGCCCCTGACTACAACATTCAAGTTAGCTTTAAAATTACTCCAATTTTAATCAATTTCATTGTATTTTTGTGGGGCATAAGATTAATATAAAATAAAAGAATTGTTTAAAATAATTACTATTAAGATATAAATCAAATGATTAAGTTTGGAGTCAAGAACTATTTTCTAACTGAAACAGAAACACAGTTTTGGCATCTTCAGAAGAAGAAATTTGACTATCATCTTCATGTGTGCAAGGGTGTGTGGACTTCACAATTTTCATTGCAGTTTAAGTGTATCATCAACAGTGAAAAATTTATGTAGAAACTTGAAATCTCAAAAGCCCACTAAAGGGAATGAAGGGAAACTCATATTTAATAATAACTTTCTGTACTAGGCAACATACTACTTGCTTTTTTTTTTTTTTTTTTTTTTTGAGACAGAGTCTCACTCTGTTGCCCAGGCTAGAGTGAGTGCCGTGGTGTCAGCCTGTTTCACAGCAACCTCAAACTCCTGGGCTTAAGCAATCCTTTGCCTCAGCCTCCCAAGTAGCTGGGACTACAGGCATGTGTCACCATGACCAGCTAATTTTTTTCTATATCTATTTTTAGCTGTCCAGATCATTTCTTTCTATTTTTAGTAGAGACGGGAGTCTCGCTCTTGCTCAGGCTGGTCTCGAACTCCTGACCTCGAGCAATCCTCCCCCCTCGGCCTCCCAGAGTGCTAGGATTACAGGCATGAGCCACTGTGCCCAACCCATACTACTTGCTTTTAAATGCTTTCTCATTAGGCCAGGCCTTTCTCATATAGGCTCATGCCTATAATCATAGCAGTCTGGGAGGCTGAGGCGGGCCGATCATTTGAGCTCAGGAGTTTGAGACCAGCCTGAGCAAAAGCAAGACCTCGTCTCTACTAAGAAAAGGAAAAAAACATAGAAAAAAATAAATGCTTTCTCATTTAAACCTTTTAACAACTCCACAAGGAAGGCAAGATTAGTTCCATTTTAGAGATGAAGAAATTGGAGCTCAGAGAAATTCTGTAACTGGCAAAGGGTCGTACAACTAGTAAGTGATAAATAGCAGTAAGTACTCAGCTCTGTCTGATTCTCAAACCCACACTGCCTCCTTTAACATGAACTTAAACTTCAGAAATTCCTCTTCTAATATCACTGTACTAGATGATTCCATTTCAAATATCTGTATTATTTTCAGCCATACCTTTTTTCCAAGTACTTCATAAAGTTTTGAACCAATAGAACCATGAAAATCTAATAAATAATTGTGTGCTAAAGAACAGACATGATATTAAACTATATGTGTAATATTTGGTGGGAAGTTCCATGATGCTGAGTTATTAACTAGTTTAGAATGTTGTTTGAGGTTTTCTTTTGTGTGTATGTACCACTTTGTGTACATGCAGAATCACAAAATAATGTTGTATGAAGGGATATGTCAATCATCTCATTTGTTAATATTATCTTCTGCATTTAGTGACCAATAAGAATTTGTTAAGTAAATTAGTGAATTACTGCACAAATACAAATAATTTTTTTAAATAAAAGGATAAACTGGCACACAATCCACGATGGGGGTTCAGAACAGTTTTAGAGATTCAATACACTGTCTCAAATTACTTTATAAGCAATAGTTAAGGAAAGCAAATATCTACAAAATATGAGAACTTTCTGACTAGTTTATAAAAGCAGGATGTAATGCATAAAGAGGTAAAGACTGAACTTTAAAATAGCAGAAGAGCCAAGGATATAATCTAAAAATCAAGGTTAATCAAGTCAAGGACCCAGGATGAGGCTGACATTCATAGTTCCTTCTTCATGGCACATAGAAGAAACCACAACGCTGCCCAACCACAGCCCCAGCACTGACCTTTCCAGGTGTCCTCTGGTCATCAGCCACCCCCTTGGGTCACTGAACCTCCTTTTTGGAGAGAACATCCAGTGCCTTCCCTGTCACCTCAGGTCACTCACAGGTCAGGAATCAATGGCAAAAGGGAGGATCCCTGGTGCCCCAAATGAATAGCAGTGTAATCTGCTTAGTGTAATCCCATAGCTTGCTTAAAAAGAACCTGAATTTAAGTTCAATACAATTCACAGCATAAAAACAAGACTATTTTTTGAGGCAATAGACCATGTTCTGCAGTTTTTGTCTATTGTAAAATGGTCCTTTAAAGCCCCGAAGTTTATATTAATAATAAAATTGTCCTGAACATTCTTGTAAACATGAGCTGTTTCATTTTCAGGTTTTCCTCATTGCCTTAATTTTCATGTAATTATAGTCCTTTGTTCCACCCCAAGTAGCACTTCACCTTCCTTGGTATTTAGACATCCAAATAATTGCAGATGGTTATCAAGGCCTATCATTGCTGTCTCTAAGCCAAGGTGAACCTATTTAATTCCCTTAACCTGGCCTCCTAAGTCAGACCCTTCAACCCCTCAATCATGTTCCTGACTTCTTGTCTGAACTTTTTCCAAGAAAATGTCTCCATCTTTCCTGGTTTCGAGCTCTCAGAACAAATGTGGTTTTCAGGTGCCATTTCATCAGAATCACTTCCCTATCCTGGGGTAAATCTCTTGAATTCTTCACATCCCTTTGGTCTTTTTCTCCCTTCCTATATCCAGGGTGGGTCCAAGGTATTTCACTGCCCAAGGCAAAATGAAACTTCTCCTTTTCTTTTACACCACGGAATTGGATTCATTTCAGAAGGGCTCTCACTCTCAGGCCTCCGCCCTCTCCTCCCCCTTCTTCTGCTTCTGAATTATAGATAAACTGCTAACTTATCTGGAAGAGAATATAAATAAACACCAGGTCTTGTAGTATTTGGAAAGGTCAGAGGCTCTGGCAGAAAGAATTGTGGAATCTGGCAATTCATTTAATTCCCAAGTACCCCAGTGTCCTCATCTTTAAAAGCAGGCAATAATAACTGTTAAAATAATTAGTTGAGAAGCCATTAGACTTAGGTAGCTTCCACTGCCTGGGTTCCTATGGAAGCAAACCGAAACCCAACTCAGAGTAAACAGTAAAACAAAATTGAAGCTTAACCAATCAGAAAGTGCAAACTAAGCTCTAATTAGGGACTTTCCACTGATACGATCCAAATAAGGCTACTACACCACTTTAACCAATCAAATATTTTCTTTGCTTCCACGTTCACCTTATAAAAACCTTTCCCTCATGTCCCTTTGGCAGAGCCTCCAGCCCCATGAGGTCTGGAACTGCCCAGTTCGTGAATCAGTCTGCTCAGATAAACTCTTTAAATTTTAATATGCCCAAGTTTATCTTTTAACACAACCAAAAAAGTATATAAAATAAGAAAAACTATGCAAAATTATGTGTGACACCTAAGGTAAGAGGGTTTTTTTTAATAATAATTCAGAGTTAGGAAAAAAACAAAGTAACAAAATGACTTGACAAAGAATTAACATTACATGTGGGAGAAATGCTACCAGTAATCCAGACTTTTTGCTTTCTCTTTCAAAAGTCTTCTAAATCATGAATGATTTGTAGCTAAACATGCACTACGACATCATTCCAGTCCTCTCAGGGAAGAGAAGTTAGCACATCCCTCAGAGTCTGGGGATAGTCTCTTCCATTATCCCTAAGAAGCAGACTTTGTGTACCTATGAAACTTCATGTTTTCAAAAATCACATTACAAAAGCTACTGTTTCAATCAGAGCCTAAAGAAAAGGAACTTAGAGTATCCAAGTCATCAGAATCATCCAAAAAAGTAGTATTCCCAACTTTGACCCATTTGCAATTCCAAGATATAGGGTGGGGATACCTGAGTTGATACATTCAAAAATCTGAAATCCCCAGATTTTCCTGAGCCCTTTGGGCCTGTAGAGGTGGCCCACTTCTCCCAATTAAAGGCTAGTACCCCCACACTTTCTTAAAAACTAGGAAGAGACTTCCACCTTACAAGATTAAACACAAGCATGTGCGTGCACCTACACACACACACACACACAGAGACAGCACTCTTGATCTACTCCCATGTCCTGGCCACCCCAGCGATAACTAGAGTTAAGTCAAAATATAATCCCACTGAAAGAGTATAGGGTCTGCTGAGAAAGCAAAGAGATTATACCTTAATATTGCCACAGGACCCCAAGTGAAATCAGAAACCAGAAGAGTATATGCAGGACTGGATTCTAAGAGTACCAGATGGATGGGAGCAGAACACACAACTAGACAAGAAAGAGTTCATGTTACGGCAGCACCCTTTTACCACACAGAGCTGAGCACACTGCAAGGATCCAGGGAGACAGTGCTAACACTTTGCTAGGGTGGCTCTGGGAAGCCTGGAGAAAATGATGGCCCTCACTAAATGAAATAGAAATGCCAGGACTATCATAGCAGATGATGGGGAAGGAATCAAAAGACTCAAGAAGTAGGCACACTAGAGTGGAGTAAACACATCATTAAAAAAATGAATGAATAAATATCTCACCTTTCCTTGGTAAGGTACATATTTACATGTTGCTGCCAGAATTATCTTTCTAAAACTCAATGATGATCACATCACTCCTCTTATTGTCACACACCAAACAAAATTCAGTTGTTTTAGCTGTTATTACACGTGCCTGCCACATACTGGTGCTCAATAAATATTTGTTGAATAAATGAATGGACCTCCTAAGCTCTCAAGACTCAGCTCTTCCCATTAACTTCTCTTCCAAACACTTCTCGTTTACAAGGACAAACACAATAACTTTCTCACCATTCCCCCGATTGTGACAGCCATTCACATTCACAGCCTGTGCCTTTGTATAAGCTGATCCTCTGCCTAAAATGCTATTTCACCATTCACCCAAAAATACATTTCGAGTGACACACACGCCCTCCCTGGCAACTCCCATTCACTCTTCATGGCATCCTCTCCAAGAAGGGGCTCCAGTCTTCCCCAAGCAACATGCTATCTTCTGGGCTGTGGCGCTAGGGTCCTTTCCCCTGTAACTTTCCCCTTTGAATTACTATTTGTCAACTTACGTGTCTTTCTCCCCAACATCAGTGAGTGCACTCAGAACAGAAAGACCACCATCTAGCTTGGACCCCAGCAAACGGGAAGGTGTGTCAGAGATACATGGATTTTTTTGGTTTTTTTTTGTTTGTCTGCCTAGTTATACTTTCACAGGAGTGGGCATGTGACCCAGCCCTGGCCAGCAGTGCTGCTTGGGCCAAGAATGGCCACAGGACCTAAGCCAGACCAGTAAGAGTCCTTCTCTGGGATACTATAAATGGACCCTATAAAGGGAAGAACTCCGGCTTCCCTCTGGGTCACTAACTTAAAGCAGGCTATGGCCATGAACTCCTGCTCTCACTGCATGAAGAAAGCTCATCTGAAATAAGGACAATGTGGCCAACTAGCAGAGAGAGAAGCAGAGCAGGGAGAGCAGAGAGACAGACCTAACGACATTGTTTCAGTCTCTGAAATCCCTGAGGCCAGATACACCACTAGTCATCCAGGCAAATCCATCAAAAAAAATTGTTGAATGAACACAAAATTTTTTTAAAAAAACACTTTCAAAACAGTATTCATTGTCCAATCAACTCAAACATATTATTAAATTATTCCATACATTTTTATTGAGCCTCTACTACATGCTGTGTATTCTTTTAGATGCTCCATTGATACATGCAACCACTCACTCCTTTCATAAATAATGCCGTTTTATAATGCTGCTTGAAATGAGCATTTGCCTCAAAAAAGTAAATAAGCCCTTATAATATTATTTAATATTTGTGTTTTAGGGTGATAAACCCAATCCTCTTTTATTACACTTCTATTCTACGGCTATTGGAGTAATTTCTACTCATATTATTTGACATGAAAGCCGGTAATACTGAAAAAAAAAAGGCATAGATATTGGATCAATGTAATACAAAAGTCAGTTGACTAGTAAACATAATATATCAAATGAGGCTAGGAATAACAATGTACAGTATAAATATTTACCCACTAAAACTTGACATTGATTTTATTCCTGATAAAGAAAGAATGATAACTTAAGAATCTTACTGCTTTTTAAGCCTCTCTAATTCTACCACCTAAACTGACTGACAAGGTAGATTAGCATGGAGTAGACGTATAGATTGCTTAATTCAGGTGATGAGTGTTCCTCTTGAAAAACATACAGCTCAAAACTTAACTCCCCTGAAGATGTGAATATATGGTCAGCTCTTGATTCTCAAGTAGTGGAAAACTCATTTGAACATTTTTAGGCAGTGACTAATTCACCCTAATGAAGCCTTAGGGTCAGGTCTGGGAATACCAGACAGAAAGAGATCCCTGAGCATCATCTACTTTTAATAAGAAAAGCTCTTTCCAGGTTTTTCAATTCTCATCAGTTTTTCTAATTGTAGGATTATATATAATATTAATTAATTTCAACATAAAAATAGCAGGTAAGCATTCAAATTTCTTCTAAATACTGACATAATATAATGTATATCACTCCTGTTATTTATTTAGTAATTTCGTGTTATCACATAATTTTTCTATGTCATCAAGTTTACTGGTTATTAATTCATGAATCATATCAGGAGTAATAAATGCTATATTCAGGAAAAACAATGGCACCTGCTATGCCAGGAAATAAAAATAGACATCCATGTCACATTAAAGAAAATTTTTAAGTACATTAGAGCAAATTTGGAGCACATTCCGTAATATTTCTAGTTCAGAACTTCTTTTCTACTCTTTCCACTCAGTTAAAAACTTTCTTATTCCAAAAAAAATCACTAACCTCTACTAGGCTGTATAATTTTTCTAAAAGCACTTAGCTCTCAAAAAGCTCAATGTCCCAAACCTTGATTTTTGTTTATTTCAATATATTTAGGGGGTACAAGTAGTTTTTTGTTACACAGATGAATTGTATAGTAGTGAAGTCAAAGCTTTTAGTGTACCCATCACCCAAATAACGTACATTGCACCCGATAGGTGACATTTGATCCCTTGCCCTCCTCCCAACCTCCCCCCTTCTGAGTCTCCAAAGTCCATTATACCAGTCCATGTGACCACACATAGCCATCATTCAGCTCCCACTTACAAGTGAGTACATGCACCAAACCTTCACATTTGAAAAAAAAGGCTCAAAGACAAAGAGGAGCACAATCTAATAGCTTGAATATCTCTTTTTTTCCCCCTATTTAGTGATGAAAGGTATTTAAAAAATAAAGTTGGTAACATATTTAAAAAAAAACCTTATGCCATATTGTGGAGTATTAAAAATACCAAGGACACTCAATATTGAGTTACCTTAAAATGTTTTATTTAAGCCCCTTATTTTTCTTGAAATTAAAAAAAAAAATCCTGAAAGGACATACAGTAAAAGAATCTTAAGAATAAAATTAAGAAATGATGTTATAAAATAAAAAAATAATAGAGAAGAAAGTAAATATGTCAACCATAAGCATAAACAATTCTAACTGAGAGTAAATTTATCTGTGATCTTCTTGAGAGATAGGGCTAAAACAGGAAACACAATCACCTATGTTTGATCCTTTGAACTTAAAAGGCTCAAAGCATATCAATTTCTTTGTTATTGATCATTAATATCATCTAGGATTTTATATTTGTACGTTGTCTGGCTCAATAGCTAATGTTCTTGACAATAGTTTTCCAATAAATACAGAAGTTTTATTTTTTTTTTTTACATGATTCTTTCTTCCATAGTCCCTGTTTTCCAGAGAACACATCCTAGAGGTAAAAATAGAGTCATGACAGAAGTCCGTCCCAGTTGAGAAAGGTCAACACATTTCAAACCTCTAAACAAAAGTCCCCAAGCAGGGCCTTCTTGGCTACAATTAAGCATCCACCATTTTTCTTTCCTCCTACTTCTGTGATAGCTCCTATCACTCCCAAGGCAAAAAGTGGCAGCTACGTCACTGTAGCTCACAGAATTAGTCACTGCCAGTGGTTGACAACAACACCAACATTAATGCTGAGACCCTTCATCATCTAAGACAAGACTGTCTCATGTCTGATGTCATGCCTCATAGTGCTGATGTCTATGCTGGGACCACCATGTCCCATTTCTGCAGAACTATAGTCACCAGAGGGTTAAGATAAATGTTGAATCAATGGAGATTTTATTGAAAGTGTTTATTTTATCTTTCACTGAGGCTGTTCTTTTATCCCCCTTACCCTAGAACATGTGGACTCAGCTAGAGAATAAGATGCATTATACAGGATTACCCATCTTCTCTAACTCCGGCCTTCTCTCTTCCCGTGAAATGAACGCATCTTGACTTCTCTTAGAATAGTTCTCTCTCAAGAGGTTTCTGAATACTCATGTAAATAGATTCCCCCAAAGAATTGCTCCACCCATCCTCTGGACTTACACGGGCATGTCTGAACCCCTGACCGCTCTCCATGTGTATCTCCATGTGGATATATAATCTCCAACATAAATATTCCCATCCGCAACCCAAATTAACTCTTCCCCTAACCTTCCTCATCTCAGCAAAAGGGTCCCTGTATCTATCCAGTCAATCAAGCCAAAAAACGTAGAAGTCAACTGTAATTCCTATTTCCCTTATGCCCTGTATCCAATCCCCAACAAGTCATATCAGCATTTTTTTATTTTTTTTCTCTTATACTACAACTTGAAGTCACATATCAGCATTATGTCCAAACATTTATACTTCTGTGAGAGCCTCCTACTTGGTTTTCCTGCTTCCACTCTTGGTCCTGTGCTATTCATTTCCCACACAGCAGAGCGATCTTTTAAAACGTGATCACATCCCTCCTTGTACTGGAATGAGAATACAAACTCCTATACAAACCGCCTATAAACCTCAATACGATCTGGTCCTACCCACCTGCGTTACTTATCTATTGCTATATAACAAAGTACTCCACAACTCAGTGGCTTGAAAGAACAACATTTACTATCTCACAGTTTTTGTAGGAAAGGAATCCAAGGACAGCTAATCCGAGTCCTCTGCTTCAGAGTCTACACAGGGCCACAGTCATCTCAGTGCTGGACTCTCCCAAGCTCACTCCCATGGTAGTTGGTAGGATTCAGTTCATCATGGGCTGTTGGCTTGAGGGCCTGTTATTCACTGGCCATTGGCCAAAGGCCACCTCCAGTTGCTTGCCACGTGGTTCTTTCCACAGGGCAGCTCACAACATTGCAGCTTGCTTCACCAGAGGGAGTGAGCCAAAAAGAACCAGAGAGAGCACAAGAGACAGAGTCACAGAGTGGCTGGCTGTTCTTGGAAGGTTGTACATTTAGCTCCACAGTTTCTTGCTGGAATATTGGGAGAATGAAGAGTCCCCCAATGCCAACTCTTACTGCAGGGGCATTCACAAAAGAGACAGCAGACATGGCATGTCCATACTCACCCTCTTCTGCTCTGTGGGTCCGGGTTTGCCAGTTCCCTGCCTTTGCCCATCCCCTCCAGATTGCACTGTCAAAGCCATAAGAAGTCACCGTTTTTTTACAACCTAATCCCAGAAGTGACATTCCATCACTTTTACTTGTTGAAAGACACTCACCAAGGCTGGCCCACACACAAGGGCGGGGATTACACAAGGGCATGAATAGCAGGAGGTGGGAACTGCTAGGAGCTGTGTCCACAGCTGCACACCACACCCGCTCTTGGCCCTCACCTCCAACCCCTCTCAGCTTTGTTCTCCAAGATCCAGACACCTGACCTCCGTCCTGTCATTTGAATGCACTAAGCTTGACTCTACCCTAGGGCCTTTGCCTCAGCTGTTCCTCTGCCTGGAAAGCTTTTTCCCCCAGATCATGTCTGTGGCTGACTCCTTCTGCTGAGTCTCTGCTCAGATTTCACTGCCTTTCCCTGAATTCCTAGCTAAAGTATGATCATCCCCAGTCTCTCTTTCCCCTAGAACCCTGTTTTGTTTTGAATTTGAAACCAAGTCACCAAAACGATCACTCCTTCTTTCTGATTCTTCCTGAAGGACCAAACAACAAAACAGATCAAAACAGAACAAACAACAGAAACACTGAGAGCTGGCCAAGTCAATAGGCAGACAGTGGAATGAGTTCCCCAAAGTTGTAAAGTATCAAATAAACTAAGAGCAGCCAGTGCCCCTCCCCCTTTTATGTGGATATAAAACTCACCTTGACTTCTGTGACTTTCTGTACAGCAAGAAATAAGAAAGTAACAACTACGTCTCAGGATGTTTTTTCCTAAATTCAATACTTACACAAAATAAGGTTAATTTATCATTAACCTTTAATTTTCCATTCATCCTCAAAATACAAGCAATGTTTATATATGTTTATATAAAAAAATAGAAAAAATGCTGATCCCTAGAATACAGTGTTGACCTATGTGCTGCAAATAGGAATAATTTCAATTAAATCTCTGACGTATAATGTATAGTAATGTCAAATTATATCCTCTGAGAAACAGACACTCTTAAAACCTAAAGCAGGGAGGAATCAAGAAAGTGCGGTTAGCTGTGAGAGGAAGTTCTTAATTTCATAACAAGTCAGAGCATGCAGAGAAGTCAGAACTATTTCGTAAGATTCGCACAGTAGCTCCTTACAAACTGAAAGGACTATCTGGCCATAATCTGTGCACTTCTCTAAACAATGACACCGTGGTTACAGCACATGCCCAAAGTTGATAAGGATGTTTTTCTTACCCAGGGAGTTGATTTCGAAAAGAATCTGGTTTCATTTGCAGAATTTAAGATAAGATTTAGACAAGTAAATAAGTGTTTAGGTTGTCCTTTTTGGGTTTTTTTTGTTTTGTTTTTTTGAGACAGAGTCTCACTCTGTTGCCTGGGCTGGAGTGCTGTGGCATCAGCCTAGCTCACAGCAACCTCAAACTCCTGGGCTCAAGCGATCCTCCTGCCTCAGCCTCCTGAGTAGATGGGACTACAGGCCCATGCCACCACACCTGGCTAATTTCTTTCTATTTTTAGTAGAGACAGGGTCTTGGTCTTGCTCAGGTGGGTCTCAAACTCCTGACCTCAAGCGATCCTCCCGCCTCGGCCTCCCAGAGTACTAGGATTACAGGCATGAGCCACCACACCTGGCCTAGGTTGTCCTTTTTGAATGTTGGCATGAGAGTGAGGCTGGTTATGAAATGTGAATGTGCTGCTTGCCTTGGTGATGCCTGAACTGGGTGACCTCGCCATTGCTCTTGCAGTCTTAAGGCCGTAACAAGGTATGATAATCCTTGGAAAACAGACAGCCACAGGATACTCTAGCAGAACTTGCAAAACACTGAAAAAGCACATTAGGCATTGCTGCAATTCGTCTGCCCACTCAAACTTTCAGGACCAACTACTCACAAGACTTTAGGAGATCAATCTTGCTTTTTTTCTGTTATAATTTCAGTCACAAAATTGGTGAATGAGTTCAGGGGAACATTCTGACCAAACCTAAAGCCAAAAAATAAAAAAATTAAATTCCACTTTTTCATATTTCCTAAAGACAAATGTCCCCTGAGAAAGAGAATCAAATATTCTTTAGACTAAAAATAAAAACTAGGAAGAAAAAGGAGAATGTATGTATACCATGTCTTTTGATAAAAGGGCAAAATATCAACTAGGGTTTTCCTAAGTTAGCTTATAAATATAACTTAATTCTAATAATACATGTGAGATTTTTTAATTTGATAAACTAAATGAAAAAACAAAAAGTTAAAATAAAACAGCAAAAATAACTACAAAAGTTCTGAAATGATAATGATGGTCAGGAGAGACTAGCCTTCCTAGATATTAATTCAATTATAAAGCTACAGTGAGTACAAACAGTATGATTCTGTTATATGAAATGCAGATAGGTCAACAGAACAGAATAGAAATTGTAGAAATAAATGTAAAGGTGTTTAATATTGATAAAAGTGACACTTCAAAACAGCAGAGAAAAGATAGGGTACAATGGTCCGCAAAATGATGTTTCGGTCAACAACGGACTGGGTTAGTGATCCCGTAAGATTGTAATATAAATACCGTATTTTTACTGTACCTTTCTATGTTTAGGTATTTAAATACACTAATACCATTGTGTTACAATTGTCTACAGTATTCAGTACAGTAGTATTGCTCTAAGGTTTACAACATGCCAAAAACAAACTGGGAATAATATTTGCAATTCATGTCAAAAAAGTCTAATCTTTCTAACACCAGGAGCTTCTAGATATCCACAAGACAAATGCAAAGTAAGCAAAGGATAGATATTATAGAAACAGACAAGTCACAGAAGAATAAATACAAACATTTCTTAAAATATGAAAAGATCTTCAATTGAAGAATAATTTTTAAATGCTAATTAAAACTATAGTGGCCGGGCGAGGTGGCTCACGCCTGTAATCCTAGCACTTGGGAGGCCGAGGCGGGCGGATTGTTTGAGCTCAGGAGTTCGAGACCAGCCTGAGCAAGAGCGAGACCCCGTCTCTACTAAAAATAGAAAAAGATGATCTGGCCAACTAAAAATATATATAGAAAAAAAAATTAGCCGGGCATGGTGGCGCATGCCTGTAGTCCCAGCTACTCGGGAGGCTGAGGCAGTAGGATCACTTAAGCCCAGGAGTTTGAGGTTGCTGTGAGCTAGGCTGATGCCACGGCACTCACTCTAGCCCGGGCAACAGAGTGAGACTCTGTCTCAAAAAAAAAAAAAAAAACTATAGTGACTCATAAAATCTATGTCTAGGAAATACTTGTACATGTGCAAATGACATTTATATAAAGATCCTCACTGTAGCACTCTCTGTATTAGCAAAAGTTTAGAAATTGCCATCAACAGGGCATTTTGCTAAATAAGTGACAGGTCATTTAAACCATGGCAGACACTCTTGCTTGTCTTCTGTTTTGCTAACAGAGTGATTTTGCTAATCCTCTCCCCAGCACCAGGAGATTAATCTTGAAGAGTCTACGACAATGACAGTCATTCCATTCTCCTTACTGGAATACGATAAAATATCCAGACCCCAGTCTCTCGTGAACCAAGTGCTTGGGAGATAGGTGTAGAAAGGAGATTTACTTTTCACTAAAAACTCTTTTGAACTCTTTGAATTGTGTCACATGGGCCTGTATGTGTGAAGAAAATACATAAAATTTGTTTTAAAAGGTTTTTGCCCATTTTTAATTAAAAAACGGAGGCATAAAAATTAAATTTTCATAGTTTTTCAAGGCAATAGTAGAAATAGAACCAGTCCCAGCCAGTCTCAACATTTTTGGATACATGGTTTGCTGTTATTTAATATCATCTCTTTCCAGTGATTACACAGAATGGTTTCGAAGCTGGTGACTATAAAATCAGGCAGACATGTTCTCATTCTCTCTGTCTTAGTCCGTTTGTGCTGCTATAACAGAATCCCTGAGACTGGGTAATTTATAAAGAACAGAAATTTATTTCTCACAGTTCTGAAGGCTGGGCACAACTGAACCAAGATCAAGGTGGGAGCAGGGCCGGGCGCGGTGGCTCATGCCTGTAATCCTAGCACTCTGGGAGTCCGAGGCGGGAGGATCGCTCAAGGTCAGGAGTTCGAGACCAGCCTGAGCAAGAGCGAGATCCCGTCTCTACTAAAAATAGAAAGAAATGATTTGGACAGCTAAAAAAAAAATATGTATAGAAAAAATTAGCTGGGCATGGTGGCGCATGCCTGTAGTCCCAGCTACTCGGGAGGCTGAGGTAGGAGGATTGCTTGAGCCCAGGAGTTTGAGGTTGCTGTGAGCTAGGTTGACGCCACAGCACTCACTCTAGCCCGGGCAACAGAGTGAGACTGTCTCAAAAAAAAAAAAGGTGGGAGCAGCTTCAGTTGTTGTGGTGAGAGCTGCTCTCTGCTTCCTAGATGGCACCTTGGTGCTGCATCCTCCAGAGGTGGAGAACAGTGTGTCCTCACGTGTCAAAAGAGCAAAACAGAGAACGGACCCACTCCTGCAAGCCCTTTTTATAAGGGCCCTAATTTATTCGTGAAAGAGTGGCCCTCATAACCTATCACCTCCCAGGGGACCCGCCTTCCAATACCACTGCTGTGGTGATCAAGTTTCAACATGAGTTTTGGAGGGGATACCACATTCAAACCATGGCAGTCTCTGCCACTCTTTACCACTTGTATGACTTTAGACAGGTAATATAACTACTTAAACTTCTATTTGATTTATCATCAAACAGGATAATATTGAAAGCTCAGAGTTATGAGAATTCCAATCATTTAAATGAAATAATTTAGATAAAGCCCTCAGCCCCGTGCTGGACTTTAATAATGGGTGCTCTAGTGGACGTTGGTCATTGTAAAGTGCTCATTTGATTAAAGCAGACTAAAAATGAATGTTTGGTTCAGTATTTGGGGAATTTCCCAGTACTTCTTAAAATAATCAGAAACACTGCATGAAGGGTCATAAAACTAAGATTGGGATAACTCCTGCTGAATTAGCAAAAGAAGAGTATTCTGAATAGTGTTTCTCAAGCTTTAACTTTTCCCTAACATCAGAATCAACTGGGGCGTTTTTAAAACTACTGATGCTTAGGCTTCACCCTCAGATTTCTGATTTAACTGGTTTGGGCTACAGTCTGGGCATCAGAAGTTTTTCAGTTCCTCAGGTGATTGTAATGTTTGGCCTTTTCAAAAACCCCTGGCAGAGACTCTTATTAAACCATGTGCTCTTAAGTCTTAATCATTCTCACCAGACTCACTAGAGGTTTTGAGGGCTTATTTCTCCTATAGATTAGCATTTTCATCAGGGCTTTATTTCTTTATTTGTTTTTTCTTTTTAACCTCTGCCTTTTAGCCTCCCCAAGTGCCATGTAGACTCTCATCCTCACTATTAATTGACCAACAATTAAGTGGCAAACTCTGACAGCAATTGGAAGCCTCTCACCGTGAGGGCTGTCGTCTTCAGGTGGTCAGTCTGCTAAATGAGAATCCCAGTTAGGTGTGGCACACCATTGCACAGCTGTTGCTGCTTTTGCAGGCAAACATCGCGGAAACTGTTTTGGTTCCCATTCACAGACATCATCTTCCCCGTTGTTTTACTTTTTTTCCCTCTCATGTGTTTCCAAATTTTAACGGTTTAAATAATGATACACATGAAACAATGCCCACAAGTGACCAACTATTTTGTATTTGCTTTTGGACATTTAGGGGAGGAATGTGGTATAGCAGAAGAGGGTGGGATTTGAGGTTAGGACATGGGTTCAAGTCCCAGTCTATCACTTACTGGTAGAGAGTCACTTTACATCACTGCTAGTCCTCCTAATTTTAGGAGGGTAATAATACTATAGTGTTGTTAGGATACTAAGATTATGGGTATACAAAGTACTTTATGAAATATAAAGCATTTTTCAAATATTATGATTATGAAAGGAATAAGTGAAAACTTTATGCAGCTGATTAAAATGATATCTGTGTAACCATTACTTAGCCTCACTCATTTAGACTAGACATAAATTTCCTTTTGTCCTTTCTTGTTTGCCTAATCTAGCAGATCACACATCCCTGTTTAAATTTAACTCAGTTACCTTTATTCTCAACACTACTGATTAAAATTTAGCATATAAACTTTAAGCAGGTGCGTCATTTTTTACATACAGTATTCCTTTTTCACAAGGACCTCTTTAGAAAGAGGCTAATAGGTATTATTCATTCATTCATCATGCAGGTGCATACGGAGAACCTTCCAGGTGACAGGCACTAGGCAAGTACCTGTGGTTGAAGAAATGACCAGGGCAGACACTGGTAGAGTGTAAGTCTAGCAGGGAATCATGATAAATGTCACAACTGGGAAAGATGGTAATCATTAGCAGAGATCTCACATAGTCAAGAGTTAGAAAAAGTCACCTTGAGCAAAGTGAAGCTGAAAGAATTTGCCAGCCCAAACAGAACTGGACAGGGTTGGTGCTCAGGCATGGAGAACAGGAAGGTCTGGATAATAGAGACCACAGTTCATTAAAATACCTGAAAGACATTCAGTGCACCTGAAGTGTGGGAGAGGGAAAGTGGTGAGAGAAGAGGCTGGAAAAGTAAACATTAAGCCTGGAAACGCCTGTCAAAGGATTTGGATTTTATCCTAAGGGCATTGAGAAGTCATTAAAAGATTTGAAACAGGTGAGAAATCAGATTTGGGGGCAGAAGAGCGAGGCAAGGGAGACTGGATGTAACACTTCTGAGGACAGGTGGCCGTGACTAGGTCTTGTGTTCTGGTAAATGGGCTTGGAGAGGCATGGATGGGAGCAATCTTTGTAAAACACAAATCTGACTGCATCACTCCCATGATGAAAACTCTTCAAACTTTTCCCGTAGTTCTTAGGCTAACACTTGAGAATTCGTCCTGTGGCTTACAGGGCCTTCTGTGTTCTGGCTCCCATTCCTCCTGCACACTCACCCTCTCTGTTCCTTGTGTGTACCTGACGTTGATCACACGTAATCTGCCTAGAAACTTCGCTTCAGACACAACTGGTTCACTGCCATATTCCAAGAGCAATGAACAAATGGAGGACTTAAGAGATAATTTAGGAAGTCAAATCAACAGGATTTGGAGGGGAGAAAGACAGGGAGACATCAAGGATAAAACAAAGATTTCTGGCTTGAGTAACTGGGTGGTTTGGGGAAGAGTTTGGAGAGGAGACAGAAAAGATGGTTCAATATGGCTCACGTTGAGTTTGAGGTGTTTGCAATTTATCCAAGAGGAGATGCTAAATGGGCAATTGGATGCAAGCACTTAAAACATGCCAGATTCTGTGCTAGGCACTTTCACATATATTATCTCATATAATTAACTAAAGCTATACGTAGATAGAAACAATTAACTATATGACCTAATTTTAAAGTAGTCTCTACACTAATTATCTTAAGGCACACTATGAATAGCCCCACACCTATTCATCTGGGGAAATGAGCAATTTACCTGGAGGATTTAAAAACTGTCTAATGATTTGAATCACTTCATTTCCAAAGTATCCCTATAGCACAATTAGGGGAAGACTTAAAAAACAAGTATAAGTGGGTTAGTGCATAATCTCATTCCCATGGAGCAGTTTTGGCCTGTCTTAGTCTTTTGTATGAGTAACCAACAGGGCCCAGCTCATTTTAAATACGCCCAATAAAGAGGAAAATATTCTACCACTCCTACCTCCAGCAAGACTAGATACTCTGTATCACTTCCTAAGGCAATTTCTTTAAGGGTTCCCTCTTCCTGCTTTCAGCAAGTTATTAAAAGCCAAATCTACAAAGTGTATCTTCTTCCTAAGTTGTATATTTTATATATACATCTTTGTTATAGGTCTAAGTGCAACAATATGCATTCAAAGATGCATTTCCACTGTATCCTTCAAACCTTCAGACTTCAAGATCCTCGACACTAGAACTAAGTTCTTTGCTCCATAATATTTCAGAATAGTGGTTCTCAAAGTATGATCTGTAGCCAAGCACATCAGAATCGACAGGGGTGCTTTCTTAAAACATATACTTGGGTCCTTATCCCCAGATATCCCCAGATCTACTAAGTTAGCATTTCTCAAAACCGGAAACACTCAAGAATCTTCATTTTTAAACAGCTGCCCAGGTGATATTTACACA
Organism: Varecia variegata; assembly: GCA_028533085.1. NCBI lineage: Eukaryota > Metazoa > Chordata > Mammalia > Primates > Lemuridae > Varecia > Varecia variegata. The sequence goes on along the minus strand of CM052445.1, from coordinate 41,429,669 downwards.
CACTAAAGTTTGAAAATTTGGATAATTAAAAAAAAAAAAAAGCAAGGTAGGTAATTCTCATCACACATCTCGCCAGCAGAAACACTTGTGGAATACCTTCTCACCAAGAAGTCATATGCCAGAACAATAAATATATTAAATAAAGATTTGAATCTTCAAGTGACAACAAGAGACCACTTGAACACTCTGCACTGGACTCCATGAAAGAAGTTTTTGAAAGATTGTACCCACCTACTGCTGTCACTGCAGTAATTGGCTGGATAACTGGGTTACAGATATTTCACACAGAATTACTAAACACCAGGCAAGTATTCACTAATATAAAAAAAAATAAGCTAATTGAAGGTAAACATAACTGAAGGGGGGTGCTTTACAATTAAGATATTAATATTTTATTGAGAGCAGGGAAGATACACATTGCAAAATGATTCCTGGGTTTTGAGGGTTTTTTTTTAGATTTTGTTGCTGATTTTGTTTGCCTTTCAGTAAGTGCCTTTCAATGAAGTTTACTAAAAGGTATGACAGAGTTAATTCACTGAATTAAACTCTCAATTATTGCCCACAAACCTTTATTCAATGTCTATATCATTATTCACAGAAAAATTGTATTTTTACATATATAAAATTTTTTAATACTCAACCCAAATAGGGATATTGCAGTGTGGTTAAAACTCTTGTTTTCAAAAACAAATAAATATTGTTATCTGCTGAAAGTATGTAAGACTAGATCTCTGCTTAGGTATATAATCTGTATTTCTTAAATTTGAAAAAGGGAAGAAAAAATCATTTCTGTGAACATTTTTTATTTACAAATCTGCAGTCTTATTTTTGTCAGATACTAAAAGGTTAATTTTAAGTACTTTTCTTTTTCAAAATAAGTAGAAAATTCTATTATTCATCAATTAAACCTAGGTAAGAAGTAACAGACAGTGAACAGAAGAGAGATACATATTATGCATGCAAGGAAAATTAAAACTTGGGATGTCAGAGGGGTGTGCTTTGATGTACAAAAGAACCATTGTTAATGTGGGACAAAACCTCCCCAGTATGGAACAGAGATAAAAAGGAGGGAGTTTCTAGCAGATCAAGGTCAACAGAGATATGTGAATAACATAAATGCTATTAATCTAGTACCGAATGAATCACAGGAGTTCAGCAGGGTATGGTTATGTGGCAGAGTTCGTGGCAGGAGTGTTTTATGTCACTTTGTATTAGATAATGAGCATATTCATCAAGACTCCTAAATACCATCCAAACTGGCATAGAAGAAGCTTTAAGGAGCTTGAGAGAACAAATCAAAGAACTAGATCTGAGGCTCAGAAAGGTAATAGGGATGTTCAAACAGTGCAGCAAGCTTAGATACTTGCAGGCATCCATACAATCTCACTCTGCAGGAAATAGTGTGAGAAAGAATTTCTTAGTTAGATGGTTAGGAGCTTATTATGTATAATGTTGCCTCACTCATTATGTATTAGTTTAATAGTTAGAAAAGATGCAAACTCTATTACCTTAAATGACTCTATGCTGGAACACATGGACATTTTTTCTTCTTATGACTTATTTAAAATACAAAATGAGTTGCTTCTCCTTTCTTTAGGGAAACCATAAAATCACTAAATAAGTATCATTCTCTTTTCTCAGATTCAAATCTACCTAAATGTTTGTGACCCCTTTGGTCTAAATCTTATTTAAGTATATATATTAGTAATATGTAACTAATATTACCAATATTATTAATATATATATATACACACATATATAAAACATTCTAGACCCATACCTTTTTAAAAGCACAATGATGAGGAGTTGAAAAAAAGGAAAGGACAGAAAAACAAAGAAAGGAAAGAACATGAAAAGAAGAAAAGGAGAACTAAAAAAAAAAACAGAGAACTGGTAACTAGTCATAGCAGACTAATCCAACAGAAAAAAAAGGAAGAAAACAAAGAACAGAGAAATAAGAGGAGAGGAAATAAAAGTAAGGAAATCATATAAAGATTAATTTTTTAAAAGGAGACTATAAAGTAACACTCTTTTCACTAGTGGATTGCATTTTCACCAATCTAATGAGGCAGAAAACCTCATCTAAACACATTGCAAATTTGTAAAGAGCAAGTACCCTAGAAGATTGGCCCATGAACAGCATCTTAATTTGAATGCAGCTGACAACATGTACAGAGTTCTTAACACTTAGGCCCTATTTCAACCTCATTCATTCATTTGTTCAAGAAATATTAAGTGCCTTGAATGTACTAGGCATTGAGGATCCCATAGGAAATAAGACAGACCATCCCTGTCCTCATAAAGCTTAATGTTTTAAGATTGATGTTGGTGGTCACAGTGGGTTGAATAGTGTCCTCAAAAAGTCACATCCACCCAGAACCATATTTGGCAATATTGGTCTTTATAGATATAACTAATTAAGGATCTTGATATTAAGTCATCCTGGATTTAGGGTAGGCCCTAAATCCCATGACTGGTGTCTTTATAAGAGAAGCAGACACAAAGAAACACACAGGGAATAAGGCAATGGGAAGATGGAGGCAGAGACTGGAGTGATGGGAAGATGGAGGCAGAGACTGGAGTGATGGCTCTACAAGCCAAGGAGTGCGAAGGATTGCCGGCAGCCACCAAAGGCTAAGAGAGCGGCATGGAATGGTTTTTCCTTAGAGCCTCCAGAAGGAACAAACCTTACCAACACCTTGATTTACTTTCTGGCCTCTCAAACTGTAAGAGAATAAATTTCTGTTGTTTGAAGCCACTGAGTTTGTGGTAATTTGTTATAGCAACCCTAGGAAACAATAGCAAACAGAGTTAATGCAAAATGAGCAGCCAGACTGAAGTTTCCCTTGTCACAGTGTCACTGAGATGTGCATGGCCTGAGAAAACAAAGATGTGGATGTGGCACTGTCTTTAACAAAATCCTCAATAAAGGGACCAAGGAATGAGGATGGGTTCACTAACAAATGCACAGACTATTAGGGTTGGAAGGCACTTTGAGATCAACTAGAGTCATCCCTATTGCCTTGTGGGTTCCTTTCTCCTTTGCTTCAGCAGAGATGCAGATGGTCTGTCCTATCTCAGGCTGGAAATCTCCATCCAGCTGACACCCCGGACGACTCAGCTGTATTCCCAGGGAGGGGGAATTTCTTACCAGTAAGATGGTAACTACAAAATTCATTTATTCAGTAGTTATTCTAGAGCACCTGCTCAGTAAGTCACAATGGGAGAAACAAGAAATATGAACTCTTGTTCTTTAGAAACACATACACCTCTTATATTTAAACCATACGTAAAGCCAAACAAGTATATCTTTGGTTCCCTGGGTTTAAAGACAAAGGTTCAAAACAAGGCAGAAGAGAAAGAAAAATTGTCTTGGTCTTTTCTGGTTGCTATAACAGAATACCTTGGACTGGGTGGCTTCTATACAATAGGAATTTATTTTTCACAGTTCTAGAGGCTGAGAAGTCCAAGATCAAGGTGCCGGCAGATTTGGAGTCTGGTGAGGGCCTACTTCCTGGTTCATAAATGCAGTCTTTTCCCAGTGTCCTCCCATGGTGAAAGGGTAGGAGGGATCTCTCTGGGTCTCTTTTACAAGTTCATTAATCCCATTAAGGGGTTAGTTATGATCTCATGTTAGTTATGAGTGTTGTCCCCTCATGACCTAATCACCTCCTAAAGGCCTGCCTCCTAATAGCATCACCTTGGGAGTTAGGATTTCAACATAGGAATTTGGGGAGCATGGGACATAAATATTCAGTTCATTGTAAAGCTGTAAAACATTTCTGTCTGTGGTACTTAAAACAAAGGCACGACTTTGCTTTCTGGCTTATAGTAGACCAGTTCTTCTAGTAGTCCTAGGAAAACTAGTAAAGCAGGACAACACACACACACACACACACACACCATATTTAATAGCATTAAAGAACTATGAAAAGTAGTCAAAAACTTGAGGAAATTAAGATCCTTAAAAGAAAAAAAATAAATTGAGCTGAAGCAGAGCAGCTAAGAAGCTGAAAAAAAACTTTTAGAGGTCCCTGGGGCTAGAGAGACAGAAGACTATCAGGAGAGCCATGATGAGAGAGACCAAGATCCTAGAGAGAAGGGAAACAGGAAAATAAGCTTGATATTTCAAGCTATTTTCCCTCTTGAGACAGTCACCCATTTGTTTGTGGCTCAGCCTAGGAGAGAAAGAGAAAAGCTGATCCTGAAACCACTTGCTAAGAGGCTGAAACAGTAAGCAGAGATATTGGCCATCTCACTGTGCTGGAGAGATTTTTAAAAATGGAGTTGAGGGACTGCACAAGTGGAGGCGCCCAAGTAAACATTCCAGGGTTTCATTTGAGACTTCCTATGCCCTGGAAGTAAGGGCAAACCCAAAATAGTCAAATCCTTCAAATCAGCTTGCTCCCTTATTGGATTAAGGTTATCTGCTCCTATATTACTGGCCTTCCCAAAGCTAAATAACATTCTCTCTGAAGAAAGAGACTATCACCTAGACCTTCCACAATTTTTAATACAGTGTTCAGCCTTCCATGAAAGATTATCAGGCACACCAAGAGAGACAACTAAGAGAAACAAACCATAGTAGAACTAGACCCAGTAGTGATTCAGATATTGAAATGATCAGACCCACCTCTAAAACAAGAGCACATTTACACACACACACACATCCCACCACCACAGATAGTTTACAAAGCATCATGGACAAATCTGTAACACGTAAAACTGGAAGGGAACCTGACTAGGAATCTTGGTAACTCAGGAATGGTCTCCTCCGAAGGCTGCTGTTCTGTGTGGGTTGTTCTTATTTAATAGAAGAGAACTTTGACCATTTGCCCAGAAGTTCATTTTTTTAATCCTTAATGATTGTTCATTAAGCCAGGATCTTCCAAAATTCCTGGAGTCTTGAATTGTTGCACAATACTTGAATTTTTAAATATAAAGCTGAATAGTGTGTGAGGATAGACCCAGTAGTGAGGTGAATAGTAGTGATACTTCTCTCTCTCTCAGAATATCACCAGTGAGTTTCCTCTGAGTTGCAGTGGGGGTCAGATGCTGACACAGACTGTGGGAAGAAAGTAAACAGTTCCTACGTAGATCTAATTAATATTTCTTCATTTTTATTCATCAGAGGTTAGAGGAGGTGGGACAGGTTAGTTCCTTGTTCTATCTTTGTCTACCTCTACTCTCATTAAGCCACAAATTAAAGAATTAATAAAATCCACAAGCCTCCCCATTACCTGCTTCAGTTTACTTTCTTTGGTCTTTTCTTTCTCACTTCTCTTTCCCTGGTTTCCTCCATGGACACTGTATTTCATTCTCTTCCCTTAAGATGTTCTAAAATCTATGCACATATCTGTCTTCCCTAAAGTCCTGGCAGGGCACCGTCCCTGTGGTAACAGCTTCTGGGACAAAGACTAGCACAAAGGAAATGGAGGGTGCACCCAGCCTCATCCCTGGCAGCATTCAAAACTCTCAGAATGAAGGAAAAGCTCTAACCTTGGCGAGTGCCTACATGGGGAGTGACCCACTTACTGTGCTGTAACAGGGCAGATGACAGGCCTTGCTCTGGGTACCACATCTGTGGGATGTGTGTGTTTCCGGGCCGAAAACAAAAGAGAGGGGTTTCACCTTCTTTATCCTTTCCATAATTACTTTTAGTGGTGAAGCAGTTAATGCAGTATTTTTCCTCTCAGCTAAAAGTTTTCATTTTTTATTGGCACTGTTTTATCCTGGAGACAATAGCAGATTGTTTCTGGTGTGCGAGGAAGGTCTTGTTCTGGCAGGCAGGCTTCCAGTCAACAAGCTTAACATCCTCTGGAAAGAACGTGCATGTGCCTTGTTCGAACCTGACTTTCAAGTATCTTTTATAAAGACAGTCATCCTAATCACAAGTATGCAATGGCATTAGGAACTGGCACAAAACTGAAACCAAAAATACTCTTAAGAGAGTCTAAGGCAGAAGCAAACCCGAAAGGGTAGGGGGAAGAGGCTGCTACCAAAATCCTTGGGCCAAAATGCTTCTGACCTCAGACTCTCTTCATACCACCTGGTTAGAAAAAAGTCTTTTTTCCCCTCATACCTCTGACCTGCTTAACAGCCTTCAACTACCTATATTGGGTAACCTTAACTGCAGCAATCACCCCAGATTAGGAGCTTTCTTGGCAGGAAGGGAAGGAATTGAAAGCAATGCAGAACTCCCTACTTGGGCCTGAGGGTCTGTCCCCAAGGCAGAAACTACCAGCCCCACCCTCTCCCCAGGCCATAATTTCTCCTGCACCTACCCCTGCTCCACTGCCCTGATACCTGTGGAAAAGCATTGCTTAGATGGCCTCTAAGAGGGGCTGTCTCTGGTGGGAATGAGTTCATAAGAGAAATAATCACCAAGACCTTCATAGAGTCATAGTTCATAAAACACAAAGCATTTTGGCTTACTATATATCTCAAAAAATTAAGTGAAGAAGGCGGAGTTTAAAGATAAGGAAACAAACTCATCAAGGTTAAGGGACTTGCCAGAGGTCACATACCTGGCAAATGACAAAGCTGGTTATTTAAATCAGGTTTCCGGAGGAGAAAAGTCAAATCTCCCATGTAGAAAAATGCCAAATAAGTTATGGAGCGCCTGTGTCCTCAAGGAAGTAGAAAGTAACTGCTCACCTCTTAAGGATGGGCTTCACATGATAACTTCCTTCCCAAGATTATGGTGGGGAAGGGGAAGTAATTTCACAGTGGAGAAACCTGACAAACACCACCTCGGGCAGGCAATCCAGGTCAGCTTTAACAGTGATAATTCATGTTGCTAATAGGCACCCTTGATTTGCCTTGAGAATGGATTTTGCCTTGAGAATCACTCATATCTAATTTAAATAATATATAGAGAAGACTTTAGACTTTAAAGTTCACACTGGATTGAGTTAAGACTGGGGCTATTGGGATAAAATGAATATATTTTGCACGTGAGAAGGACATAAATGGGGGGCGGGGACAGAGTGGAATGCTATGGTTTGCTGGGGTCCAAAATTCAGGTGTTGCCAATGTGATGGTATTAGACCATGAGGGTTCCTCCCTCATAAATGGGATTCAGTGCCCACATAAAGGGGCTTGACGGAGGGAGTTGGTCCTTGCTTGCCCTTCTTCCTGGCATGTGAGGGCACAACAGAAAGACACTCACCAGACCAAATGCCAGCACCTTGATCGTGGACTCCCCAGCCTCCAGAACTGTGAGAAAGAATTTTCTGTTCTTTATAAACTACTTAGTCTGTGGCATTCTGTTATAGCAGCACAAACAGACTAAGACAAGAACTAAAATCTATAAAGAAAAGCAAGATGTATAAATACAAGGTTTGGAAGCTTCCTGGTGGTGCAGGTGGAGAGGGGGGAGCAAGGAGGATCTGAGGGTCCTCAGCTACTCTCAAGCTGAGTGGTGGGCGGTGGGTGTTCATTCATTCATGTCTCTGTTGTGTTTTATGCACTACAAGCTACAAATATTCTTGGTATTTACAGTATTCAATATTTAATCAATGTTCTATATTTAATGAAAACTATTTACAAAGAAAAAGGAATAATATGAGGTGATCAATTAGATCTGTAGAATACTTAAGAATATCGGAATATTTTTATTTAGAGAGTAGAGTTGCTTTGACTCTGTGAGAAGGTAAAGGCCTCCTACTTTTATCCGAGATTGTATAATTAGGTTCTGGATCAAGGCAGCTCACAAGTTTTCGTTGGCAGCTGGACATGATGAAGTTAATAGGTCTGTAGTGTGAGGTTTTATGTTTATCTGCCTAGGAGTTAGGCTGTCTTTACTGTTTTCTATAGTTGTAGGTGTGAGAAGCTAAAAATTTTTTCTAGTGTCCTTGTTTTTGTCTCCTCTGTTGTCTTTGGACTTCCCTAGAGATTCTTTCTTAAATAGACGTTTGCAGTTCTTTCAGGTGTAATTTCCGGTTATTTTACAGGCAGCTCATTTATGTGGTGATAGTGTATGGAGAGAGGGGCAGGATTCTCCTCTGATTAGGTCCCAGTCTTTTGTGAGCTCGTGCCCCTAGGCTATGACCTTCATAGTGCTGCTTAACTTTTTTTCCTCTTTAGGTGAAACAGGAAGGCTAGAGAGGGCTGGGGTTATGTATTTCCCTTCCCCCAGGGCAGATAGGCTCCAGTGAAACCCATGACAATTAGGATCTGGTATGATAATTTCTCTTGAGAGAAACAGAATGCTATGGGCATATTTCAAAAGCTTCTCCTCTCCACCCCACCAGGAACATGAGGGGATTTTTCTCCAATCTTCATTCAGAACCTGGTGGGGCTCCTGGAGTTAAAACTCACAAAAGAATTGGTAGAACCCCTAAAACTGGGCCTCCAAAGATTTAAACTCTTAAGCTCATCCACACTGAGCGTCCAATAATTTGTCCATTGTAGTTCAAGTTTTCCTATCCCAGTACTGGCTTCTGTTTCCAGTCAGCTATGATTCTGTCTATTAGATTTTCTCTTCAATTTTGTGGGCAACTTCTTGCCCTATGACCTCAATCCTCTGATGGATCTAATAAGAAGTGTTAGTTTTAAGTTTGTTTAGCTTTTTCTTGTTGTGAGGACAGGCATGATCATGATGACTTCTAAGCTCTTTACATGTCAGACAGGAAACAGGCAGCTCACAATTCATTCTGCAAACTTTTACATTTTATCAGTAAAACTTTATAATTAGGATACTGGTTTTATTCCCTTCTTCCTAAATAGTACACTTACAGTCTCTAAGGGAACAGGAGAGAGAGACAAAATCAACAGTAATAGGACTGGCTGTGACGAGGGGTTTCCTGTAAGGGCCCAGGCATTGGGCCACTGGTCTGGGTGGGGCACTCCAGGGGACAGAGCAGGAAATCAAAACCAGCAACTGTGCAGGAGGATGTGCTGTGCCGTAAGGGCTCGCTAAACCCCTTTATTGTTTGTGGTAATCGCATTTTACAGAATTGGCAGGAATAAGCCATAAAAGAGCACCTGGAATCTTAATTTCACTTTCAATTCTTATTAGAAAACACATCTGCAGATATGAATATTCTCTAAATCAGGTTTAAAATGCTTTCAGGAACAGTTTCACTATAAACAGGGACAGCCCTCTAAGTTGTAGAGGACTGGCTCAATAACCTTCATGAGCTGATTTCAGAAGGGATACTTTCTATTACATGTGTTCTGTACATATTTGAAGTGGGATGTGAAAAGTCTTACATATTTGTTCAGGGAAATAGAGGCCAGAACCCTAGTTAAAATCTTCTGATTTCACCCAGGACATTGTAGTAGGGCCTTGCGGCCTAAAGCCATTTTTTTTTCTTTTCATTGAGTGAAAATATTATTGTAAGAAGAATGCGTTGGAACTGTTTCAATTTTAAGTACCAAAAACAATGTTTTGGTACTTAAAGCAAAAATGATGGAAAGATTTTAGAGACGTTCATGAAATCCAAAGGTTTTTGAAAACCAAGCTTTCAAGACTCCAGTGGGAACCTTACCACTGAGTTCCCTCCTTCCTCCCCACATTGTGTCTCAACTACCAAAATTCCTAGCCTATGTATTTTAAGTTTTGAATTTCTAGAAGAGAAAATTCTGAACGGTCTAGCTTGGGTCAGCTGTCCAGCTTTGGGCCAATTAGCTATGGCCAGGGGGTTATAGAAACCGCTGAAATAGCACCTCCATGTTTAGGTGAAAGGTTCTTCTCAAAGAAACAGATACAAAGTTAATATAACAGGGGCCCAGTATTTAGTATATACATTTTCCTTCAAAGGGCAAAAAAGCATAGTTCTAACCTATTAGCTCTTCTGAATCAAGGTCCTCATTTCATTTTAGTTTTATATTACAATATTTTTTCCTCCACAAAGGGAAACTACCGTAACAGCGCTGACATTTATTTCACAAGAACACTGTTGAAATTGGAGCGGGAGCCCCTTTCAAATGTATTAAATCTTCATGGAACTAATCTATAAAGTGAAAACCTCCCCCATCAAAGGCTGATATTTAAATTTTTATATATATTTTATTTGAATGTATAAGGTTCTGATATAAATTTTTGACTAGGTCCTTATGCTAATAACTATGTAGAGAATCTCATAGGCTGCATATTCAGGTGTGCAAAAAATGTTTACTTTTCCATAACTTAATTTCTTTCTTGAGCCTTCGTTCCATGAATGACATAAAATTAATGTTAGTCGAGCAGAATTTCCTCAGCCAATTCAGAATGGTTTCCCCATCCCCTTTCCATTTCTGAGATTCATCTCAGATGCAAAAGGGTCTATAACATCCGGGCATTGGGAGTGGCGTTTGGAGGGCATCTGGGCCCTGTTCTCCTCTGTCCATACTGGCATACCTTGATGGTCCCTAGAGTGGGACATCTACCTGTGCTAACACTCACCGTAGTCTCATCTGGTCTTCAGTCTAAATCCTTGGGTGGTTCCTCTGCATCACCCTTGTGCTGACTTTGGGGCTCTACAGGTTGAACAGCCTTCTCAGCTTGTTTCTGTGCCCATCTTAGAGACAGGGTGAGGTTTTAGATGTTCTCCCTGTCACAATGCCAAGACATCATGACCCACACCATGATGTGGGAGAAATCTGGAGCCTTGCCCCACTCCTACATCCCTCCCAGGAAACAAAGCAGAGTTCCAATGCACTCCTGCGTCCTCAAGCATGTGTATGGAGTCCTGCATTCCCTCATGCCATCCTCCAACCATGGCTCTCCTTTTCTATTTTCTTCTTCCCCCAGACTGTGGTAAGTTTAGTCTAGGTAGGTGCACTACTCAGATCTGTCCAATATTCTCCTATACCTCTTGTCTTTGGTATAGACTTACACTTCAATTCTTCAGAGTTCTGATTTTTGACACTGATTTTCTTACAACTTGAAACCTTTTTCTGTTCAACTACTATCCTTGCCATGAATGTCAAATGTATGTTTGAGAACTTGAAACTGAATCTTGACTTTTTTGCACCTTTGCAATGCTGCTGCAATAAACATGCACTGAGAACTGTTGGTGCTACCTTTCCTGCATATGGTAGGGAGTCACAAGAAAGACCAAAGAAGGAAGCAAAACCTAAAATAGCATATTTTAGGTTATTATCTCATTGCACTTGTTTGGAAAAAACGCAAACCGTTTTCTCCTCTGCTCTCACACCACAATAATCATCAGCACAAAAGAAGACATCTGTGACTAAATGTTGAGGCGGTGGGGGTTGGGGGCTCTCTCCACCACCAAACAAGCAATCAGTTCTGTAGCAGACACCAGCTGGGCATGCTCCAATTCAATTCTGACACCATTAACCTGGAGACGGCATTAGATCCCACAGGTTGAGTGCTCAGTCCCTGAGACTGCCCACACCTTCAGATACCTGTCACGAGTCTGGGCCTCTGGGACTTCTGACCAACCAGCTTCCAGTTGTGCTTCCCATGACCCCCTCTTTTGGTTCAATTAATTTGCTGGAGCAGCTCACAGAACTCACAGGAACACTTATATTTACCAGTTTATTATAAAGGATATTCAAAGGATACAAATGAAGAGATGCATAGGGCAAGGATTGGGAAGGGGGTGCAGAGGTTCCATGCCCTCCCTGGGCACCCCACCCTCCAGGAACCTGCATGTGTTCAACTATCTAGGAGCTCTCCAAACTCTATCATTTTGGGTTTTTATGAAGGCTTCATTACACAGTCATGATGGAATCATGGGCCATGTCAAAATGTGATTGGACAAAAAGGGTATGTATGATCTAACCCCAGCAAGGCCTGTCTGTCCAGATTCTTCTTGGCCTCTCTGTGCAGCGTTCCTTCCACCGGGGTATGGGGCAGGACCCTCTCTACCAGGTGAAAGGAGGGTAGGAGAAGGTCTGAGAGAGACTTTTTGTTTACTGTAACAAGGGCTATGGGAGCTATGAGCCAGGAACGACAGATGAAAACCAATATATAGATATCATGATACCACAGAACTAAAGAAAAGTTTGCAATTATTTTTGATATTTCATTTCAAAATAAGTATGGCATTAAAAGTGTGAGACATTTTACTTTAACTTGCCATAAATGAGTGAAACGATATATTTATTAACGATATATCAATGGACAGCAAACTTACACATGAACACTCTGATCTGTATTTGGGGGTTTTCTTTTGACATTTTTGAGGTGCTTACTTAAAGGTAATGACACTAATTAAAATTTCTCTTAAACATATTTCCAGTGGGTCAACTATAAAATAGCCAACGAAAATTCAGGGTCCCAATATGGTTTGGCAAATGTGCCCTGCCTGGGTGGACACAGATCAGAACTGCAGGGACGCCCTGGGCATCCATCGCAAGCTCAACTCTTTCTGTTGAAGAAACAGGTGCAGTTTGTGCCCATCTCAGGCTGCTGGATTTCTGATCTATATGGGATCAGCCCCACACAGGCTGCCAGCATCCAGCCTTTCAAAGCGGTTTAATCTCATCTCTCTTCACCATTTCTTTTCCTATTAGGTTACTGTCTCCTAGTCTGGCTTCTAGAGCCAGGTGATCTGAGTCTGCTCTGCACTTTAGTCCTTTCTTACAGCAAAACCTGATGGGAATGAATGATGTCCACAACTTGTCAACTCTGCTTGAAGCCCTGCCAATTTTTCTGGGGGGTTGTTTCACTTTTGTTTTTTTCTAAATATCAACAAATGGTGGGGCTATCCCTGGGCCTCGAGTTCTCCTTAGTCTTTTCACATTCTGTCTTTCAAGGGAGGTTTTATCCTAAGAGACATAACATAGCAGGTAGCACTGAAAGGTGACCCAACCTACTGTTAAACTCATCTTGACCATTAGAGTCCCTGGCTCTGACCAGAGACCCATGATTAGAATCTTCATTCTTTTGGCTACTGTTGAAAGCACCAATGTCAGAGTCCATCCAGTTTATAGGCCCTGACTTACCACTGCGGGATAATCATTATATTCATTATTTTATTTTCATGTATAAGGCCGCCATGAACATCTTTATACAGTATTTTTTTCTTCTGTTGAATTTTTTCCATGTGTTAAAAATTCCCATAAATGAGATTATTAAACTATTACAAATAATTATGATTATTATATAAAAATAAAATTTAGGATAAAGCACCATTAAGAAAAAATAGAATACAAGTTTGCCTGACAAATAACAATAACTGTGCATGTGGTCAAGACCTGGAAGGAATATGCCAAAATGAAAATTGCATCAAGATAATGGGATTATAAATGATTTCTTTTTTCTTTTGAAAATTTATAAAATGTTAAATTTTTGCTGGAATTTTTTTAAAGGACCACTGAAGTTTTCTAATTATAGGTGCACATTAGTGTGCATTGAAATTGCTATTCTGTAAAGAGTATATGAAAAAAGAATGACTTTTCTTTAGAGCATTATAGATTTTTAATGACCTACATTATACTTGCATAGGTTGGAGGCTTCAATATTTGAAAAGTATATCAAGAATAATACCAAGAACAAGAAACAGGGCCCTGTTTCTATTGTACTACTTTTCCATATAAATGTGCACATTTGGTGATTGTAATACTGGCTGATCTACTAATTAAACATAGATTAATAGTAATTTTTTCACAGTTTAGTTCTCATTCATTCAGATTTTAATTTACATCTTTTCTATAAATTCCAGAGGAAAGACAAAATAAACAATAAGAATGAAATAGAACTGAGAGTTTAGTGGCTTTGCTGTATGTGGACTAGTGAATACAACATTTCCTCTATTTCTAAAATTATCTTAAAAGATGGCTAAGAGCCATCAATACATTCTAATTGCTTAATTTAAATCAAAATATAACAGATCTCAATTCTTTCTTTCATTTCCAAGTATCATTACATGTCACTTTATCGTTATTTCAACAATTAGGTAGGTTCCAACATTTAATAAAGAGCTTTTATTTTACATCTAAACATTCTCACATAGGCAAAGGCAGATACTATAAAAAAAACAAAAACTTCAATGTGCCTAGTTCATTTCACTCTGAAATCACAATACAAAAATACTGTAGACTGCTGCTGTGAGTGCTGTATTTTATTTTTCATTTTACTTTTTAAAGTTTTTTTGGCTGATGACTTTGTGTGCATATGTGTGTGAATGTGACTCCCTCTTTGGTACAATCCAACAGGGGAAAATCCAAGGAAAGGGAGGTTACAAGAAAAAAAGCATCAAAGTTCCCTATCAGCTTGTATTTGCCAATCTGGAAGGGAGTTTTGCAAATAGGTCACTCATTAAAAGTTTATATGGTGAATTCAGGAAGTCAGGAAGGCTGATCTCGGAGAGAACAACAGTGAAGGTTTTATAGAGCATTCTGGGTGGGCATAAGCATCGGCAGGACCCGAAGCCTACACAAACCACTTCTCTTTCAGATACTCATCTAGCCTTCAGTTATTACTTACCCTTAAGTAAACACGTCTAATCTCTTTTTCTTCTTCTCAGGAATCAAGAGAAGAAAAACTTGGTGAAACAATTAAACAAGTCATTCATCCCTCCAGCCCCCTTTAAACACATGTGATTGCTGATGAATGCCAGATCTAGGGGGTGGGGGTGTAAAATAAATTATTTAAGGAATTAGCACTACTTTTTTTTTTCTTTATAAGAATGCCATCTTTTTTCAGTTTTACAAAATTTTCAAAATCCACCCAAAAAATCTGTGCAACAGTCAGCCACCACGTACACTAGAGATAAAAATGTTTAATATTTTTAAAAGCATTTTAAATTTTTACTAACATGGCCAACAGATAATATATCTACTTAGAAAAACATAAAAATCTTCTCCAGTAAAAGCTAAAAATACTCCCACCTCCAAGATGCTTGCTAGCTTTGTTTTCTAGATATTTCTAGAAAATTCTCCAAGTACACAGGTCCCTTTATGCCTCTGAACGCTTTAGTCTCATGATTCAAGACCACTGCTTCATGGTTCTCTGGGTGATCTCGTTCCCTGCCTTTCATTCTCCCTCTGAGCTCTCATCACGAGGGCTGCATCTTTTACGTGTTCAGCATAGCATCAGGCTCAGGCTGTAGTGACCAGAAGGCTTGCCCTGATTTTTTCTAGTCACATTCTTAAAGACATTGAAATAAATAACAAATGACTAACCATTCGTATTTTTCTCCGATCTGAGTCAATTGTGAGATTAAATACTTTAATAGTCACGTGAGTATTTCTTGATTTTTTTTTTTTCTTCCTGGTTTAGATTGTTAGTAACTGCACAATTGAAATCCTTGTTGCAATGAGTGATTTTGGAATGAAACCTGATCATTTCTTATGATGTGTTGAGACTCTGGATGTTACTATCCAACATTCTGTTGGAGCTGGCTTTCTCCAACACGAGAAGGAGCTGCTGCTTCAGTGGAGAAACTACCAAGCGGAGGGTCAAGTCCCAGTTCCCAGCTTTGCCTGTGCTGATGCCGGAGGAGGCTCCCTCCTTCCCACTGCTGGAGAGGGAATGGCATTCCAGCTCCCTGACTCTGAGCAGGGGGTGACCTTGTTACCACCAGGCAGTGGTGAACGTCCTGACTCTCCCCTAGGCCTCCTCTGATTCCCAAGTGCAGGTTCCCTGCTGGGCCTTCTCACCGCAGCTGGGGGTGCGGGGTGCCTGTGACCACCTGGCTATTAAGTCTAGGCTTCCCAC
This sequence comes from Varecia variegata, assembly GCA_028533085.1. Taxonomy (NCBI): domain Eukaryota; kingdom Metazoa; phylum Chordata; class Mammalia; order Primates; family Lemuridae; genus Varecia; species Varecia variegata. The sequence goes on along the minus strand of CM052445.1, from coordinate 41,414,050 downwards.
TTTGTCAGTGGAGGTGTGGGTGGGGCTACAGTTTTTTCTGTGTTGTTTGGCTACAGTAGAGTGATTATCGTCTAAGAGTTTTACCTTGCTAGTCTGCCCCTTTCCTGGGCCTTTGGGTGGAGAGGTCAGTTTTGTGGGGGGCTTTTTCTGTCTGTGCCTTTTGGAGTCTCTGGATTGCTGGCTTCTTCAGCTCCACGTCTGAGTTATATGAAGCAAAAAAGAAACTTGAGGAACCCATCCCCCACATTGTTCCTCAGATTCCAAGATCCTCAGCCAGGATGCTGCCTTGTCTCTGCTTGTTGGTGTCTTCCTATGTTCATTTTGTATATAATATCCTGGGTTGCTAGTTGTACTTAGTGGGAAATAGGAAAAGTATGTCTACTCCATCTTCCTGGAAGCAGAAGTTCTCAGTTAAAATCTTTTAACCCATTTTTATTTTACCTAGAACAAAATCTGAAGAAACTGTATCATTATGAGAAGACCACACTTTACTACTAAACTCCACTTAACTTCAGGCCCAAATATTTTGCTTTTAAATCAGTTCTAACCAAATTATGTGAAAGCCCATCCTAAGTGGGGTGGATCCTCCAGCTTGGCCATGTTTCCAGGGCACACAGTGTACTAAAGATCCCAATAATTTCTCTCCCATTTCTACACAAGAATCTGCTCCTACCATGGCTCCAGATGAAAGTAGCTACAGGCCAGGTGAGGTGGCTCATGCCTGTGATCCTAGCACTGTGGGAGGCTGAGGCAGGAAGATCGCTTGAGGTCAGGAGTTCGAGACCAATCTGAGCAAGACCGAGACCCCGTCTCTACTAAAAATAGAAAAATTAGCCAGGTGTGGTGGTGTTGGCCTATAGTCCCAGCTACTAGGGAGGCTGAGGCATGAGGATCGCTTGAGCCCATGAGTTTGAGGTTGCAGTGAGCTATGAGGATGCCACTACACTCTAGCCAGGCCAACAGAGAGAGGCTCTGTGTCAAAAAAAAGAAAAAAGTAGATATGACCACCCCACCTCAACCCACTGAGTCAGGGGTTGCCTGGGAGAGGGGCACATCAGATTCTGTCTCCTGTAAGTTTGGGGCTGGGACTCAGACTTTGTAAACTTGCTTACATCCAGTTCACGTGGTCAGGTCAAGTAAAGGGTTGAACCAGGCGTTTGGAAATGGCTATGATGAGCCAGGCACAAGGGGAATAAGCTGAAGAAACCAATTTGCAGAAGGAAAAAGAATAAAGCAGACACCCAGAGAGTAGAAGAGACAAGAAACCACTGAGTTCCAGAGAGGGCTTGTGTGTTTCTGACTTGGCCTCTGACCACTCTTCAGTTGCTAATTCCAGGTCTACATGCATATAAGCTACATGCCTTGCCCTTGGGTTTCATGAGTCAAATACCTCTAGATCCTTCTGAGAGCTTGCTTGAGTATGTTTCTAATCTTTGCAAAGGTTTCTTAATCTTTTTATAGAGGATTGGCGCGACTTTGCTCCCACCACTGCACCTCTGCATATGGAGTATGTTTCTTAAGATGACAGCCAGAAAGTCTACAGCTGGAATTATTGGCTCAATATGCCTTCCTTCCTACATACTTGCTTTCTTTCCTTTCTCTATCCCTTCTAGTTTTCCTTCTATCTTCCTTTGCTCACTTCCTTTATTGTTCAAAATAGGTATTGAACTTTAAGAAACATTACATAGTTTATGGGAATCCAAAGATAAAAAGAACACATAACTGGACAAGAGTTGCTAAAAGACCATCAAAGAGGACAAGTGAAAAACAGAAAGAACCGTAACACATGGCAGAAAAGCAAAGCATCTTATAAAAGAAGGTCCAATAGATAGGTATGGAAGTTCAGAGGAAAGAGACACTAACTCAAACCTTCCCCTGCTTCACTAGGCTGGGAGTCATGTTCCTGCCAGCAACAAGGACCCATTAGTACATGTCTGGTGTAAATAAGAATAGATTGTAAATAGACACTGTGGAAGATACTGACTATTGGGCATCCTAAATCCAAATAACTATGCAGAAATTATACAACCAAGAAATTGATTGTATTGGTTCAACTGTATTGTATTGGTTACATTATTGGAAGGGACAGTGGGTTATTTTTGAAAGGATAACTTCTTGATATCTTCTGAGCTTTCTACTTGCAAGCCAAGTGGTGTCTGGTTCATGATCTTGCATGATCTTAGAGGAAAATCCTCCTCTAAGAGACTTCAAAGACAGTCTTGCATTTGAGTCATTTAGATCGAAGGTGTCTGATGGAACATCTCACCAACAGCAGATCTAATAGGATGTGTATTGTGAGTCTCTGAGGATCCCAAAACAGCATGTTTCTTTCCCACCTGAGATATGCAGAAATTGCAGAAATAAGTAATGAAACAAAGCAGTGTTACATGGAGAACCAAAATGTTAACTTTATTACTGATAAAACTAGATCAGAAGAAATAGCTTAGTTAATTGAACTCAAGAATCAGGCACCCTGGTCCCCTACCCAGGCAGTGCTAGCTTGTGACCAGCTTCCCTGGGCAGGGTTAGGGTGAGCCTCCCCTGGAGAACAGAGCACAACGGGAACTCCTGTGAACTGTTAGGTCCCCAGAGGAAGAAGAGATGCTGAGCAGAGCATACCCAGGTATTTACATTTCAAATTTACCCATCAAATAAATGACTCCCGTGGGAAGAGCTAATAAAAAGGTAGAGGAAGGCCAGGAGTTACACTCATTACATTCCCTCCACAAGGAATAAATATCAAAAGTGGGGGAGGAACATCTCCCCCCCATCGTCCAACAGTACATTAAATCTTAAAACAAATACATAAACAAAATACGGCAGTTCACAGACATGTAAGATCTTAGCATTAGGAGAAGCATTTCCTAGTATTCGAGGACCCAGAGATTTGCCAATGTATATGAATGCCTGAAGTTAATACACTCTTAAGTATTATTCCTCTTCCAATTCTCTTCCAGATTTTTTAATATTGGGCTTTACTGCTGACTTCTGACAGTGATAAACTTGTTTAGGATAGCAAGGAAATGGTGAGAGGGGGAGGAGGAGAAAAGCAAGAAGGGGCAGGAAGTAAGGGAAGTAGAAACAAAGAAGAGAAAAGGGACAGAAAAGGGAAGGAAGAGATATAGTGACAGTTAACAAGTAGGTGTGACAATCCCAGACTTTTCTGGTATATCTCCCTGCGTTCTACACAGAGTTGAGAGAACGGTCAATTTCAGAATCTGGAAACTTAACAAGCAAGAGGTACATATCTTTGTAGGACTTCATTACATTTTCTTTCTTTAACGCCTCCGTGGAAATATTATTTTTGTCTGGGGAATGAAGTTTGGGGTAAGAAATACGTATTTCTAACTAATATTAGGGGGGAAGGTGAAGGAGCACACAAAGCCATGGTAATCATTGCGAACACATTACAGAGAAGTATCTGTGCAAAGCTTCCCTGGTGTGACGACCAGTGATTCTAAGGTTCATTTATCCTGCATTAGACCAGACTGCGGAACTCAGGGCAAGCGGGAGTGAAGACTTGGGGGTGGTGATGCGGGTTGGGGGTGTGTTTGGAGCTATACAAAGAGCAGGATCTTTACCCAGAACTCTCCTTGGCTCCAAAGAAGAATATGACTGAGTTCCATTTCTGAAAATAAAAACCAAGATTACACATTTAGGAGCCCGATTACTATAAAAGGGAGTGCCTATATCACCCAGCCATTCTCATTTGTTGTTTTACCAAGCAGAGATTTGAAAATGACACCCGCTTCCCTTGGCAAACTTTTATTTGTGGTCAGTGTGGGCAAGTGATAGCTGTTGAAACTGTGGCTGCTGACATTTTCACAATGCCCATCTCTAGAAGCAATCGGGAAGCAGTGGGTTCTCCATGGGAACACAACTGGAGAAGAGTCAAGCAGATATAAACCCACCACTTTACACTGCCACTGCACAGGTGTGCAGTCTGGTGTGAGGAGTCTGGGTGGTCAGTAATCCTGTGGGAAGACTTGCAACTCTTCTTCATGTTGGTGGCTTCTCATAGCCTGAGAAGCTCACCTTTCAATTCCAGGGAAAGAGGGTTACTGTAAGCACCTTTGAAAAACAAAGTCCCAGATTTTGCATGTTATTGTAAGCCACTCACTTTGCCACTGTAGTATTACTACCTTCAGACATGCTAAGTGCAATCCAAACTGTGTATCACTGCACAGTACACAGAACCCAGACTGTGTATCTGGGTCCTACTTCAGCTCCAGACAAAGAATTTGGGGAGAGGAGAGAAGGGTGTGGTGGTTAATTCCATGTGTCAACTTGACTAGGTACAAGATGCCCGGAGAGCTGGTAAAACAGTATTTCTGGAAGTGTCTGTGAAGGTGTTTCCAGAAGAGATTAGCATTTGCATCAGTAAACCAGGTAAAGATCTGTCCACACCAATGTGGATTTATCTTTAAAGATAAACCCAAGGTTGACCCATGATGATAGGAGAAAGCTGGGTGAAGTAATTTCTCCTAGAATTAGAAACAACCTCCCCATCAACTTACTTCCTGATCACTCCCCAACAGGGATTTCAGTGCACTGGCTCCTTGAGCAAAAGAGATGAGTCACCAGTTATAAAATAGTACCATCAAATCAATTCAGAGTGAAAATCTGAAGGACTAGCCTCTTGGCTCTCCAAGCTTCTGCCTGGAGGGATCTGTGCAAGCTTCCTCTCTCCCTGCTAGTGAGAGTGCTTTACTGCTTGGTAAAAGGCAACTCCCTGGCCCTCTTTGCTTAATTGCATCCTTTAAAATGGAATGTCATCTAGGCAACTTTGGCTTTAATTCCACTTTCAGCAGAGAAGATTCAAGAGCAAATACAAGGTTAACATGATTCTATTCTAATCACCCATTTTCCAAGGGGCTGGAAGATACAATGCCCACATGAGGCAAGGGCTTACTTCAAGTCCTGGAGGTATCTGCTGAGACTAACAGGCAGCCTTGTCAGGAAACAGAGCAAAGATGTAATCATAATGGATACCTTTTTGACATAAATCTCATCTAATCCTCAGGTACATATTGTGCATCCCAATAAACAGGTGAGAAAACTGAGGCTTCAGATAGGCAAACTGCCTGAGCTTGTATGACAGCTGATATTTGAGTCAAGTAAACGTGGCTCCAAAACCCATTCTTCCTGTTACACAAAGCTGACTCTCTCAATAATCCACAGGCTCCTCATAGATGGAGAAAGGAATTTGCTAGAGGAAAGAAATTATATTTGTTGAGGCCAGAAAAAAATTAACTATATGATAGAGTAATCCAATTCTCCCTTTGCAGGATTATGGAGAAAATAATTGCCATCTCAGCACTAACAGTTACATTCTCCCACACCACCCTGGTGAGGGAGCCCTGCAATGCCATGTTTTCTGTACAAAGGCATTAAAACCAGAAGGGCCCTCACTCAGAAGTCATAAAGCAGGAGGAACTCAAGAAGTGCTCATTAACCCTTTAAGATCTGATTTTATGTGCCTCTTCCTTTCCCTGCAAGAAGTCTTACATCATTGGTCCCAACATGCTTAACTTTCTATCACATATGTATACAAGAAGCCAGATATAAAGAGGATACAATGATAAGAAAGGAATCTACAGTACCACTAGACCAAAACTCCAGGACTTCATCATTGGGGTAAATTTATTGCATTGGAACTTCTGAAAATTGAAGCTTGAATGTTAATTTCCTGAAAACTTCTTGTTGATGATGATGTATCATATTGAATAACAATCACTGCTCTGTAGAGAAGTCCTATAAGAATGATTCAATCAAGAATTCATCCCTGGAGATTCTATGGGATTAGGGAAATGTAAGACTCAGGTTATCTTTTAAATGAGCTGATGCCACATGTTCCCCATGGTTTGCTCATCATTTTAAAAATCTGGATTTGGGAAGTGATATTTCACACTTACTCCATCACCACTTATATTAGGATGAGTGGTCACCAATGCTTGTTAGCAAGTTAAGAGTCCTTAGGTCATCTCTCTGAATAAGATGAAAATTAAAAATTTCACAGCTCAAATCACATAGATTCCACAGCCAAACCAAATCACTATGTGGGAATTCAGGTGGCTGAAAAACTAAATTTAATGGAAAAGAAATAATATATTTTCACACAAGGAATTTATGTACTGTTCTTGCACCTCTGAAGAGTTCCTATTTTCCAGTAAGGTTATTTGCTATGTTCCATATCCTGAAGGCAGTGGCTGTCTTCCAGATTTCTTCTCAGGCTTGGGCAAACTTTTGTTTTACTGCTCATCCTGCTATATTTCTGGTAATGCTAAGAGAAGAAACTATATTCTAAGGAAGGACAGCCCATGCCCCTTCTTCTGTGTCACGGTAAAGTGTTGATTTAATTAAAATGAACACACACAAAAGAAGTGGGAGAGTAATAAAGTGGTTCTTTCCAAGTATGAAAAAATAGAAAAAAAAAACCCTCTAAGAACCTGTGAACTGGAAGCGTGATTTTGGTTTGCTATAACCTCAGCTGTTAAAAGGGTAATAGCCCATTTCTTCTCTATTTAGTTGCTGGATTTAGGGTTTTCTTTTTTTATTATTATAGTTTTCATTGACATCTGGTTGAGTTTTTTAGAAGCGGGTAGTTCAACCTCTCAAAACAAAAACAAAAAAATCTAAGCTGAAAACATTAAGAGGGTAAAACAAGCAAATATGCTGAGTTCAAAATAAACATTTTTTTAATTTTTCAAGAAGTATGAAATGAACTTTTCTTGCTTTTTTCCTTAATAACTTGAAGAAAATTTTTGTGCTTTAGGTCTTATGTTCCAAATAAGAATACATGCTCACGCCTGTAATCCTAGCACTCTGGGAGGCCGAGGCGGGCGGATTGTTTGAGCTCAGGAGTTTGAGACCATCCTGAGCAAGAGCAAGACCCCGTTCTCTACTAAAAATAGAAAGAAATTATACGGACGGCTAAAAATACATATAGAAAAATTAGCTGGGCATGGTGGCACATGCCTGTACTCCCAGCTACACGGGAGGCTGAGGCAGTAGGATCGCTTGAGCCCAGGAGTTTGAGGTTGCTGTGAGCTAAGCTGACACCACGGCACTCTAGCCCGGGCAACGGAGCGAGACTCTGTCTCAAAAAAAAAAAAAAAGAATACATGCTCATAAGCAGGTCTGACCTATAATGACCACTGATGTTTTACAAAGCAGAAATGAACATAAATTACTTTCAAAAAGCTGATATATTTGCATTTATTAAAATCAAACGGCAATCTTTGTTATAACCTACAATAACTGACAAATTAAATGATGTTATAACTCCAACCTAATTCCATGACAGAGTTGTTATCATCTCAAATCTTGAAAGGTCTGCCATATAAACATTTTAGTGAGGCCAAGGTAGTGATACTATATTGTGAATCTTAAACCAATTTTCAAAAGGATGCATCACAAGTTCACATTTCCACATCTATACAACTTTATTAACAAGTAAAATACATGCCAGCATATTTTATATATGGCAAGGACATTCATATATAATGAATGGCACATTATCATTTAACAGTTGGAACTTTATCCTGAATGAAGTTTTTAATAATATACTAATATTTCGTATGACTTTGAAGAATTAAATAATAAACAATTAAAATTTAACAGCACTTAAAAATTATAAAAGCCATTCATTGTTTACTATTTACCATCAGCTGGAATCATTCAAATATAACTTCTGTTTTTTAAAAAGATACTATGCCTCTTTTACAGGACAAACATTTGTAAAGTGGTTAGAAAAGGCTGTGACAACAATAATCAGCTCCTGACCTTACCCCAGTTCCATCTTTCAAAGAACAGTGGGGCTAAGACAGTCACTTCTTAGCACAGTGTGCAATTATATACAGGGTGATCATATAACTTATCCCCCAAATTAGGATACTTTTCAGAGTGAGAGGAAGCATTATTTCATTAAGCTGGGAAAACAGGAATAACCAGGACTGTTCTGAGCAAATTCAGGATATATGTCACTTTAGTTCAGTATCACATTCACTATCAGTACTTTTGTGCTTTTTGAAACGGTACATAGCAGTTGAAAACAAATTATATCAAATTAAGGAACTCTGAATTTTTCTACAAGTGGATATTCTAGATTCCACTTTTCCTATTGTGAGAAGTTTTACTGGAAATATTAGTGATGATTATTATAACAGGTTAAAAGTCTATGAACAACTTCAGAGGCATGTCTAAAATGGGATATATCTTATAGACTCAAGATAATAGGTTAGTGGTTAATATTTTTTCTATTAAGCAGAGATTTTCATTTTAATTGAGTATAATGGGATTTGTATTTTAATTTTAAATTTCTAAAATCTGTCTTGAATATACAAGAGAAAAATGTATTTTTTCTTGTTTGTTGAATATATCAAAATGGATTATTCTAGCTATAACTTACTCAAATATAATAGAAATAATTTAAGAAATTTTTGCAGTAATTTCCAAGCCCCCGTTCATGTTCATTCAAAAATGTTTACACACCCTAACAAGGGTTTTAATTTTCAATCATTAAGGCAAGAGTGCAACGGTGGTCAAGTGTCCCCAAAAGACAGCAGCAGTTCAAGCCCACAGGAGATGAAGGCAAGTATGCAGAATTTGAAAAATCTGGAAGGGAATGTTAAGTTTTTGAAAATAACATTTTGATTCCCCTGCTTAATGAGATTTAAGGCTACCATTAAATTATACCAATTATAGAAGATTAAGTAGCATGTATACTTGAACCTTATAGATTTGGGGGGAAAAAAAATCAAAACAAAAAGTGAAGTTTTGATGTTAGATCAAAAGTAATACATTCATATTCAGAAACCAAGTATAAATACAACAAAAACTAAAATTTTAATAAATTAATGTTTGATGGCTGAGCTTCCTAAAATTATCATGTATCAAAGTTTAATTTCATTTAAAAGTTATTGAAAAAAAAAGTATAGGTCTATAGAAAATGAATTATCCAGGCTGGGTGTGGTGGCTCACACCTGTAATCCTGGCACTCTGGGAGGCAAGGCGGGGGGATTGCTTGAGCTCAGGAGTTCCAGACCAGCCTGAGTAAGGATGAGAAACCTGTCTCTACTAAAAATAGAAAAATGAGCCAGGCATGGTGGCGTACATCTGTAGCCCCAGCTATTCGGGAGGCTGGGGCAGAAGGATTGCTTGAGCCCAGGAGTTTGAGGTTGCTGTGAGCTAGGCTGACGCCCACGGCACTCTACTCAGGGCAACAGAGTGAGACTGTCTCAAAACAAAAACAAAAGCAAAAAAACACCACACAAAAAACCAGAAAATTAATTATCCAGCATGAGTTTGAGTTTGCATATGCTATTAGTACATTCTAATTCTAATTAATTTCCAAATTAGACAACTAAATTAACTATTTTGTTTTCTTTACCCCATATTATTGTTTTACTTCAAGGGGTGTCTAACATGGGTACTTTAATTGATAATAAAAATTCTATACAAGGGAGTAAACTAAATGAGGAAAAACAAAAAAATAGGAGGCTTAATTAGCAAAATAAAACTGTGTGTTTTATTTATCAAAGACAATGAAAAAATTATAAGATACAGAGAAATACAAAAGAAGTTATAAAGCATAATAAATTTTATTTTTTCAGCAATGGAAAAATGTCCCTGAATAATTAAATGTACCTTTTAGTAGTAGTGTCTAATAATAAGTAATCAATTTTATATATTCTATATAGCTGTATTGAATAATTTTTAGGTTTAAAAGATGATATACCATAATTTTTAATGTTGGTACTCAAAAGCAAAGATATAACTGAAAAGAAAAACAGATGAGACATAAAATGATTTGCAAGATGTGAAATATAGTAGCTTATGAATGTAGATTAGATTCCAGTTGTAATAATGGCGACACACTCTCATCACACACACACCCCCACAGCCCTAGATTCCCCAGACACATTTCCATAACTTGAAAATGGGTATTTCCCACATCTCAATTTAGGATATGTTTTTTATAAGTTAAGCTATAATCATCAAAACCAGAAGCTATTAATAGCACAAAATTTTATTTGCTAAGCTTAACAAATTAAACACCTAAAGAACAAATTATTACAATGATATTGAAAGATACTTTTATTGGCTTTTTAAAAGACAAATGCAAATGAGAATATTTGGAAAATTAATTTTCAAAATTCTCTTAAATGAAATAAATATAATATCTAATACAACCTCTTCCTGCAAGAATCTCTAAGATGGGCAAGCCTAAAAACCAAGCTTCTTATTTGAAAATCTCTAAAATTAGTAGGTCCCTTAAAAAAAATTTTTTTCTTATAAAGGACATTTGGTAGACCCACATTTTCTTAACATTTGTCTTAAAAACAAATTCTATCTTTAACACCCAAATTTTCTATATATATATTTAGTTCACTTAATTTAAAATTAATGAAAGATATCTAGACACAATTTCTAAGAAAACAATGCAGAAAGTACTTTATGCATGGTTATTTACAGGAAGGGTTTTCCTAAATAATAATGTAATATCATGTTCAAAAATCTGACAAATCCTTTCCAATAATCAGCACTGCAGGTTTCAACAAACTTTATATATAACAAAGGATGTTTCATGTATAGAATTACCAAATGAATCTAAGACCCAGAAAGTAAAGCATTTGACATGGTTAATAATTTCATTTTTATTATACTAAATGTCAGGTCAGAAGTCAATGGAATTTACATGCTGGAAGACTGTTTACCACTCAACTCTTTCAATTATATCAAACACTGATTAACCAAATGTGACTGGACTTTACTGCTACAACTTTAAGGTTTCTTTCAAGTATATGCAAATCTTTTAAATGGGCACATGTGCATATGTGCAAAACAAACGAAATATAGATCAGTAAAGAATGAACAGAAATGGCTTTTAAGTATAAACCACCCTGCTATTCAATTTTGAAGCTCTATCTTTTCTTCACTAATTTGTCTTCTGTTATTAGTAGTCTTCTATCCTATTAAAGTTGTAGGTTTACAGATGATCTGGAAATTTCACATTGGCATAAGAAAGGAATGTCGGATTGCTGCAGTCTAGGGATAAAGAAATAATTAGTCTTAAAATCTATTAAGTTGCACATATCTAAATCATAGTATAATAACCCATTTTATAGCAGTATTACATAAGTATATAATGTTCTTTTGATAAAGACAACATAAAGTAGTACATAAATCAGAATATATTCTAAAGTGTAAAGCTTTAGGATACCTTCATCTAGAACATACTTACATTATATTTTAGACTCTTCAAAATGCATATAAGATAATCACACTACTCACAGAATACCACTCAAATTAGTAAAATTACTTTGTCTTTTATCTTATCATTAATGCTGACAAACTCTTAATGCCATTGTTTATAGACATTTTACTTGTTAAAAAGAAAATGTGACATCTTCACGGTGAGGTACCTTAAAGGAACATTTAAAACGATATTTTAATATGCTCCAGAAATAAAACTATATTCATTGTACTCTTCAGTGGACATAAGTAAATAATATAAGCTTATGTATAACTCATAAATTATAAATAAAATTTAAACAACCAACTCACAAACCATACAATTTATTTATAAAAAAGAATAGTTATAGTAACCCTGAATCACTTTGTCCTTGTAGTTCTACATTCAGAAGTATTTTAGTAGACATTTTGCTTATGGAGTTCAAATACTTTTGAAATTTAAATTATTTATACATATGAAGTATATGGTACATGCTTTAAAAAATAGGATAGGGAAATAAAAATAAAATATAGGATAGGGTGTAAAGATATTAAGTCTCTTTATGTACAGATTCTCCTGGCTGCACAACAAATAAATGCTATTACTATATACAATGCCTCCAGAAACTCACTTAGTAACTAGTAAGGCACCCCCTGTTCATTTCTTTATATTTGATTTATTCAAGTTGTAGTTTTCATTGTTGACACACACTGACACATTAAGAAAACAAAAACAGAGCTCCTATTTTCTTCACACAACTTTTATTCCTTGATCCAAATTTCTAAGATGACTACGTGACAAATTGTTTTTCAATCATAGATTTATTTTTTGTTTTTTTCACCAGATGCTTATGTGGATTTCACATTGTTTTATGCAAAATGCCAATCCCTTCTGTGTAAGTACTTTGTCATATTTGCTTTTTTAAGCCTTTAAATTTTGTGCTGGTGGTTACTTCGTAGATCTCCTGTGATCAATCTTTAAAAAATAGTTTAAAAAGTCTGATTTAAAGTTACAGTGTATTCATTTCATATTTCAAAAATTAAAATTTATGAAATTTAATTTTAAAAATATAAAAGTTGTCTAAAAAGGTCTATAACTTATTAAATTTCAGTAAACTATTAATAGTATAAAGTATGAAATATGCTAATTTTGAGTAAAAATCATGAGTACTTAAGCATTTACTATGTATCTGGTAAATTTGAATGCATAAAGGGAATAAACAGAGTTAATATATTAATATTTCTTACCTCTATAACAAGAAGAAATATCTTGTTCTATGAGCAGCTGCCATACTTTCAGACATGTTTCTGACTTTTAGGTAATTAACAAATCCTCTAAAGAAAAGGAGCAGGCCTGAGAAGGTTGAAATAATATAGGTATATTATGTTTTTATACAGAAATGGGTCATGATAAATTTAAAATAGACAATTATAACTAAGATCCTCTTGGCTTAAGAAAAGGAATTTAATCTGCAGGATTCCACACATTCCATAAAATATTTTACACTATAATAACTCCGTCATGAGGAAATACAATAAAATTTTATTGCCGCCCACATTCTTTCAATTTGTTAGTCCTAGATGTACCCAAATTAAAGTAAAGCAAATCCAGCTATGAAAATCCAGAATTACATAAAAACGTACATTTATTAAGATTTCTTCAAACAGCAAAGTTACCTGATGCATTTAAACTGATTTAACTCTTAGAAATCCCATTATACTGTACTAAACTTTCCAATTAATATAACCACTAAATAAACTAAGACATATATACTTATATAAAGTAAATAAAGAGACAATATATGTATATAGTTGGCAAACAATTGTGGGAAAAAACCAGTAAGCTTATCTACAATAGCAATATTAAGTACTTGTCATCTGTGAAATCTGTACTTGATGATATGTGCATTATGTACATATTTTTAATTATGAGTTATTTTCAAGCAATAATAAAAGACTAATTTATAATAAAAATTATGATAAGGAAAGGAGTAGCTTGGGGTAAAAAAAATTATAAGACTCAGGAAAGACGACTTGGGAAAGTAGTCATTCTAGTGATTTCTTAGATTATTTGGAATACATCTATCTCAGTTTTCTCCTCTGTAAAATAGTATTTTAAAATAATAATCACAGATATCTTTAATAATTAAAAAAGCAATGCCTGTGAAATGCTTTAATGTTTCAGATGAAAAATATTAGATAAATATGAAAACATTACCATTATTAGTATAAGCCTTTGAAATATTTAAGCATATAATTCTTAGGGAAACATTTATTAACTCCAGTAAATTTTTAACCAGGAAATCAGGGTGGGGGTGCAAAAGCACAAACATGTACTGTATGTGTGTAATTTCTCTCACCAGGAGAAAAAGAGTCTGTGAATTTAAAATAAAGAAGCCCCAAACTAAATTTGTATCCCAACTCCAAGACAGTATTCAAAGCATTAAAAAAAGAAGCATGTTTGTAATAAACTGAAGAGGAAATATAGAAGAGATAGACAAATGATGATTTAAACAAGTGGTATAAATTTCAACTAAATCCAATCCCATCTGCTTCCCATATCCTAACTCCCTCCCTCCATTGGGGACTCCCTCTCTCTGAATTCCACCCTCATACCCTTCCACCAGATGCTGTTCAAAGATAATGAATTGTTATCTAAATATAAAAATATTATTGAAAAGTGTAAACTAAAATCATTTGTGAGATCCCTTCTTTTGTCTATGAAGCTGCTATTTCTAAGATACATTTTGTGTCTTCTCAGGCATTTTCTAAAATAAGCGAATTCATATCTAAAAACCAAAAACTCGGTGGCTTTTGTTTCTCAGCATTCTACAAAGTGCTCAATATTCTTTTTAGTGTATGTGAGAGCAACATTTTTATCACTGATTAAATTTGCACATTCCCCTAAATAAGTGCTAGACTCTGGCTCTGAATGTGGAACTGGGATTGTCCTCTTCATTCTACTCTGTCCCTCAGTTACCTTCCTAAGAGTCCTCCAATCTCTAAATAATATATATAAAAACATACTCATTTGATATGCTTAAATACTTGATAAACTTTCTAAGTTTTTTCCGTTTTAGGTAAGAAACTCAACACAGAATACAGTCAGTCAGAACAGAATTAACAATATACCCCTTATATGAGTCAGACTCCCCAACAAAGTCATAACACTAAAATAATTTCACTATAATTATTAGAAAAAGAATTTTGTGACCTTAACTGACCACTAAGAATTTGTTTCCCAAAAGATCTCAAAGATCCGATAGCATGACTAAATAAAAACTCAAAGAGAAGACTGCCACCTACTGAAATGCTATTATTTTCTGCTGTAATTCTTACAGAAATGTGGGCTTTTAAACCTAAGTAGAAACAAAATGTATTCTTCATGTCAGTAAATATATTTGAAATGTGGATGGAAGATATAATGTGATTTTAAGATTAACTTAATTATCACATGTCTAAAGTGAATAACACAAGGGAACAAAAATTGAAAATTGATAAAATTCCATCAATATTAATAAAAGACATACCTTGTAAGACTACAACTCAACAAAAGTACTGTGATCATTAGGCATGAAGCCTTTCCTTATGCCTGGCTGATTAATGATTAATGCAGGGCACATTTCAAAAGCATAAAGAATGTTTTCATGAACCAAAAATACAAGAAAGGATAGAACAACCAAACTATCCTGCTCTCAAACTCCCTAAGATCATTATAAGAAACTATGCATATATATTTCTAAGATGAATGCTAAAGACAATTTTTTGTTAATCATGTTGGGATTTTAAAATTTTGTAGCATTCAATTATCATTCAATTTAATGACTGATTCTTTACATTGACATCCTGTAGATTTTAAATCTAAGGAATCTGGAGTGCTATATAGAATATTTGAAAAGCTGAGAGGATATAAGGGTTTGGATATGAGAATTTCACAGTAGAAAAATTATTTCCATATAAGTTGTAACATAATTTTACATATTCCAATTTTAGGAAATCAAAGTTAAACTAAATACAAATTAGTTAAACTGAAATGCACTAAAAATAACTTACCAAGTACAAGAAATATCCACCAAAGCCAATACTGTCCATTGAAATATCCAGTAAAATAATCAGAAAACTATGAAATGAACATAAATATATTAACCACATTTGTATACCAAAATTTGAAAATCACAGATTATCTTTAGTTTCAGAACTATTTACCTCAAATAATCTTTAACACTTAAAAATAGCACAAAAGGAAAAATAAAAATACTTGGTGACATATATTAACAACATACATATATATAATTATTTGAGAAAAATCTCTTACGCAATAGCAAACAAACTTATACAAAATATTTTAGAAAAAAAAAAAATTTCAAACTGCTTCCAAGAAAGAAAAGTAAATGCTATATATCTGAATTATCTGAATCACACATTTTCTCATTAAAGAGTTCACATGTCACTCTTTTTTTCATACTCTCTCAAAGCCACAACTACCATCCCAAACACGCTACGGCAACCCGCTGCTTTAGATATTAACACCAAAAGCCACATTAGTTTAATCTTATCAGATGGGGATGTTCTACTGACCTCTAAAAAGAAGAGCTTTTGACCTTCTGTACATCCCCTACTGTTAATCACTGCCAAAAATACTAGGCACATAAAGACCCCCAACTCATTAGTGTCTTTTTATTTTCAAACTAGATGCTCTAGCATTCAGCTCCCAACAGTGAGCTGAGAACAGCTAAATGAACCTTGAAGTGGCATTTCAACAGTTCCTATTAGTGGCCATGGTAGACGGTTTTATATTCTCTGTGATGTGGGAATATGAACAGGCAGATGGAAGGCAGGGTTTGGTGATATTGGACACAGGTATCTTTTTCCTTGATTAGATTCTAGACATCAAACTTCACTAATTTAAAAAGGTTTAAAAAAATCATTCTAATGCAGTTACTTCAGATAATTCTTCTCTATTACTAAAGAGTACTTAAACAATGACCCAAATAATTATTTTTTTTAAGTGTTTAATATAACCTACTCTAAAACTACTAAAAATTAGCTTGAGTTTACCCTGATTCCACTGGTCTGCAAACTGAATCTGATTTAACTAAAAATGATTGTGTTAAATGCAGATTTGCCCTCAAATCTGAAATTAATTAAAAGTATTTCCACCTTTAGAGGTAATTATTTCCAACTACTTGTTGTAATTTTCATAAAAGCTTAAAAATCCTATAAATTTGATAATAAAACATGTTTACAAATTGTAAATAATGTCACCATTTAGGAAGCGTATCAACTAAAGATTAACTGTTATTTAAAGCCTTTTAAGTATTTTTCTCAAGAAGTATTTTCAATTAATAAATAAGCCATGATCTAAATCAGCTTATACTTTTAGAAGTTTCAAAGTAATATTAAAAGATGCAAATCTCATATACTCCTGCACCTTTAAAATATGTACAATGAAGGGAAAATTTGAAAATTGGAAAAATACAGCTTATAAAGTAGGAATGTACTATACTACTTTTAAATCAAGTGATTAATAATTAGATATAAAAGATTTTCATATAGGTTTTAGATGCTATAAGGACAAAAAAGAATAAAAAACCAAAGCAATATTTTAATTTTCTGTATATGACACCCATTAAGGGCAACTAGAAAATCAAGAAGAGAGTCATTTTTCACCAAAAATATTTACCATAAAGCTATTTCTTATTTACTACCAAGGAAAGAATATAATTACCTTCACCCTGAAGTCAAAGAGAAAGACTCACTATGTAAAAAGGATAAAGAATTAAGCTTTTGGACTCATTACTGAGCTATCAAAAATGTTCTAAAATACTAAAACATCGCAGGCTAAAATGTTCTAAAATACTAAAACATTCTTGTTTTTTCAAATAAGTAAACCAATCACGTTGATTGGCCAATGCAGAAATCAAATTTTGGAAAATAAATTCACTAACATTAAGAATTTATCTGATTTTATTTTATTAATATAACACCAGTATTGTTTATATCCTACTTTCAAAAAAAAACTTGTTAGTTTTTAATATTAATAAAACACATAGGCATTTTTAAACAAACAATAAAAACATCAAAAACCTTAGAAGTAATATCAGAATCCTGGGCTAAAGGTATTTACACAAAATCTGAGGTTCACGGCAACACAGAAACACAAAAGAAAGCAGCAGTATGATTTATAAATTACTATTGTCTAATGAAAGGAAACACCAGGCTTTTAGGAGAAAACCTTTCTCTCAGCACTAAAACTGCAAGGAATTTATTGCTTGGAGCCTTATAGTAAAAGTCAAAGTACGGTGTCACTGAGGCAGTACAGAATTAGGAAAACAGGCACAGAATAGAGACCAAGCTCAATTCTAACCTACATAAAAACTGTGGGACCCTGAGCAAGTTTTTAGATGCTTTTTTAGTTTCATCATCAATTAAAATGACTGGATCATCACCAGCATCAGAGATACAGATAAGGTTAAAGAAATTGGTGTTTGTAACAAACTATGCCTAGAACACACTAAGTGTTCAATGAATGGGCAGCTATTATTATTTTATACAAAAAATTTTTTTAAATCCTTTTCTTATATCAATTCTCAATATTCACTAAAGGTATAACATTATCCTTAACTCAGTAAAGGTATTTTAAAGGAAAACTAAACAGTTCTGGTGATCAAACTTGATGCTGGTATAATACCCTACAAAACTGTGAGAAACTGTAGTCTTTGAATTTAAGTTCCCCATCTTATCACATTAACCCCTTTCTCAACCTGGGGTTCTATGAGAGAATTAGGCTCTAATACCCTAAAGTCATAGGTTGTATATAATGCATTAACTTCTTTCTTATGGATTTAGTGATACTAGTAATTTACCAACTTTAGGAGAATTAAAAAAATAGTCCTCAAATTATTTTCTGTGTTCTGTGATTTAGACGAGAAATCCTATTTGAATAATAGTGCTTAATTCTACTAGTATCATAACCAAGGTTGGACATATCTAGCACCAACTCTTTTGAGGGTTGTCTAGTAATAACTTCTGCAAGGGCAGGGACTGTGTCTTTATAGTTGTATGCTCCCTAACACCTAATAAGTTTATGGCCATGGTAGGAACCCACTATATACCTTTGAAATAAAATTAAAACAAGAATCTGCCAGAGGACAGTTCTTACAATGGCCCAAATTTTAATCATCTTAGGAGAAACCAGTCCACAGGTCCCAATCAAGAATCAACTGATTAATAAAATCTATAATCTGGTCTGAACCAAGACAGGGTCTATCTGTTAAGATTACTGAAACCCTGGGAAGCTACAAGTATAAAAATAACAAAGAAAGCTAGGTGTGGTGGCTCATGCCTGTAATGCTAGCACTTTGGGAGGCTGAGGCAGAAGGATTACTTGAGGCCAGGAGTTTGAGACCAACCTGGGCAACATAGAGAGGCCCCATCTCTACAAAAAATAAAAAATAAGCATTCATTCTCCTAGGCCTTATCCTAAAAACACTAGGAAGAAACATTTATAAAGAAAAGCTAAAATGGGCCTTTGAAAGGCCAAGGTAAAGAGCTGGGGGAAGATTATGCTAACCATACTAATGCCTATGCAATTTTGGGGACTAGAAACATTATTGAGATGGGGAAAAGAAAAGGACTTATCTTTGTGTCCCTACACACCATCTTGTAAGTAAGAAGTAGACAGGGTGACTTCAGGGAACAGGAAAATGAGAAGAAAAAAGTTAAGTTCTGATAGTCACTTTCACAGCCCTCCACTTTATTTTTGAGCTCTCAATGGGACAAAAAAGTAAAAATATACTTAGGTTCATGATAATTTTACTAAAATATAGAAATGTTTATGTTTTAACTGATTTTAGGCACACTGCACCATATCACAATAATAATAGCAATGATTTACTGAGCAGATATATTTATGCAGTAATTAGGCAAAGTACTTTATATTATTTCTGTACCAATCAAAATCCTGCAAGGCAGCTATTAATTATCAGCCTATTATGAAGAAACCAATGCTCAGAACAATTAAATTACTGAAAGAACACAGACATAAAAAAGATGAGATTCAAACTTAAATTTTTCTGATTTCAAAGTTCTTTCCAACATTAACAATCTCTCATATAATAAAGTTATAAAATCTTCATACCATAGAGATTACTATAATAAGTATAGAAATTAAGAATAACCTTGAAATGATTGAATTCATGTGCATAAAATGAACATTTATGAACCACACAGAAAATTTCATACCTTTTCATTTTAGAGATAAAAGAGATACAGGCTATCAAGATACTCACCCTGACAATAAGGATCCATTTGATCAGTGAAAGGCCAAATCCACAGATAGCACCATACCTTCCAGCTATGGTATTGGTGATACAGAAGGATAAACAAAATCCAAGCCAGTTGAAAATAAACGCCACTAAAAGCAACAGAAACAGTTCATTTAAAGACCACAGTTTGGAAACAAATTAACACAGACGTTACATTAACTATACTTCATTGCTCAATGGGAACAGCATTTCCCTTTCTTTAAACTCTAAGCCAGTTAACCTTCTTTATAGATGGTAGCTTACCTTTTGCAAATGTATCACTTATTTACTAGACTGTACATCATCAGATGGGTAAGTGTGATTTCTTGTCAGTTTGGTTCACAGGAATCAATTCCTAAAAGCCTATCAATGGGTAAAACTACATTTTTAAACCAGCTAAAAACCAGGTTACAACATAGCTTTCATGTGGTCCCACCCAAGAAGTCCAGCCTAAGCAATCAGCCAACAAAATTTTTTTTTAAAAAGGTAAAATAAAACAACAAAATCTAATACTTCACAAATATTTTATGGTTTTCTTAAAGTATAGTTACAATTCTTAGATGTTCCTTTTCTGAGTTCACTCACAATATGTAATCCTATCTAAAAGCTATATAAAAACACAGCTTTCCATGGACAGAACAAGTCATCAATGTATTGTTTTCCAGTGTCTAGATAACCCCTTTAAGAACTGTAACTTTTTTGACTTGTATATGGTAGTTGTTCAAAAGAATTTACTGAATAAAGATGCTCAACAGCATTAATTGTTAGGGAAATGCAAATTAAAACACAATGAGATACCTCCACACATCTGTTAGAATGTCTAAAATAAAAAATTTTAAAAAATGTTAATACCAAATACTGGGGAGGATGCAGAGCAACAGGAATTCTCATTCACAGCTGGTGGGAATGCAAAATGGTACAGTCACTTTGCAAGACAGTTTGGCAATTTCTTACTACTCAAAATTCAAAACACCCTTTGAATTCTTTTTAAGTTACAAATAACTTAATTTCTCTTTATGTTTCTCTCAAGTTTAAAATGGGAATTAATGGTGATTAATTATTACCATAGCATGATGATGTTAAGATTTGCACATGGTACAAATGGCTAACCCTTGGAAGAAAAGTTTTCTAAACAGAGCCAGATAGAGCCTACCACATTTTAAAGCACCAGAGTTCAAGGTCATTTCCACAGACTGTCAGTTATCCAACAAACCAAATCTTAATTTCTAGTGTTTAACTGACTGACAAATAATGAATTCCATTCCATTTTCTTAAAAAAAAATTCTTAAAAATAAGATCAGAGAGGTTAGGCATGTGTATGAGACATTTTCCAGTAACACTTTAAAGGATTATGAGAAGCAAAAACCTTATCAGGGGATACATACATTTCTCCCTTTACATTTTCTGAACAAGAACATGCAATTATCTTACCAAATTTAAGTATAAACTTTTTTTTAGGGTTATGGGAGGTAAGGTGTTGAAAACAAAGAAGGCAAAAATTAAACCAACAAAAAATTTTAACTGAAATATTCTTATTGATATTCACTGTAGTTTTATTTGCACAAGTTATATAACCTGAAATGCTTAAGTTCTAAACCACATTAAAGAAAATCTACTTTTTACCAACAGTAGCTACAAGATCATTTAAGTGGCATGGAAAATACAGTAAGTTGCAATTTGAGGAATAGCCACTAGATGGTAGTAATTACAAATAAATCTATGTTTATCAAAGCAAATAAGCTCTAGGCCTACTAGAAAAAATGTATCAGAAAATGAAGGTTAAAAAAATATAAATTTACTCTTACAATATTGGTGTAACATAGAATAGAAAGTGTAAAAAAATAATTTGTGGAAACTTAATTTAGTAAAAATTTAGTAAAAGATAATTTATATTAAATATATTAAATAAAACATTTATATTATCTAATCTTAATATTATACTAACACTAGCCAAAGTCATCCAGTGTGTCTAAGTTACCATGAATTTACAACACTTACATCAGTGACATGTTTTCAAATCTAAAACATTAAGATTAAAAAATGATACTGGGGTTAAGTGGAATATAGAAATGAAGAAATGAGAACTCTCTGAGTGACATAATTAAATGGTATCAAATAACACGTTTTTATTCCTAAGAAACAGATATTCATACTAAAAATAGTACAATAAATTTAGATTCTTTCTCTTCTAATTAAGATTTCTTAAAAGATATAACCATGAAAGAAATTAATGTTTAAGCTACTCTTCTTGTAAACAAAATATGGGGGAAGTTTGTTAAGAATTACCAGTTGAACTAAAATTAAGAGAAAAACCAAGGTTCACTAGAATAATAGTACAAAACAGTACTCATCTGTAACCAAAGAGTTCATTTGCTTTTCATTGTACCTGATATATCTAACTATAAATTGTAACTAAAATCAATTTAAGATTTAAATATTACATATGTTAGCTGATTAACAACTTGAATATAATTTAGTAAGTTTGAAGAGAAAAATATAGCTGCCTGCCCTCCCCCAACCTCTGTTCTTTAGCAGATGAAATAAAAGAAAGAAACCATTTCAAAATGGAGGAAAAAGTGAACTTCCAGAATCAAAAGTAACAACTCGTGAAGTATGTATTTTCTATTTGTTAAAGTTGAATGTGGCACTTTAAATAACTAAACTATTTCTGTTTTCTCATTTAAATAAACTTTTATCATTAAAATGAATTAAATCAGCATTCTATCCAAGAATGAAAGCTTAATCATTTAACCAGGTTGAGGGCAGAAATTAACCATATCATAGACTAATAAATTTACTTACATGAATATTGGGTTTCTACCACTGGCTTTAGTAGTTTAAACAGTTTATTGAGTGTCTTAATATTATTTAATGAGTTAACTATTCTTATCCTTCATGTTAGGTACTGAAATAATGAAGACTATGACACAGTCTTCCCTTGACTTAAATCTACTTTATAAGTCAGATATTAAATTAAGAATTTTGCAAGATGTTAAAAAACATTACTTAGGTTTCTGATCTTCTAACTACTCACCATTCCTCCAAATAAAACTTGCACTTTCACACCTTTGTGTCTCAAGTGACATTGTTCTAGTTGCCCAGAATATCCCCCCTTTTCTAACCTTTCTTCTGGCCTAAGGACACTCAGATGGAAGTCTTCTGCTCCAAAAGCAGGATTTAGTTTCATTCCATAAGCCCCTGTAGCAGTGAATGGCACCAGTACTGCAGCATTTCTCTTACGAAATCCTAATTACCTTAAATGTGTTTATATAATTTTATATGGTCAGCATACAGCATAATGGTTGCAATGCATAATTATTCAGTTAAGTGTTTAATAAATTCTAGGGTTTGTAATGTAACATATGATCACAGTATTCATTAGTTCAGTATCAGGACAATCTATACTTTAAACAAGGTAGATACATTCTAATAATATTTGCTTTTCTTCACTATGTTACTTTAATGCACACACAGCCAACATATGCAAAAAAATAGTTTGGAAAGATCACTTACTGAAAAATGCCAACATGAAAATGCCATCATTACCCACTCTGAGCTGGTCTGCATCACTGAAGTCATCTCTTGGTGGGCACTCTTCCTCCTGAATCTGTAAACATGTAACATTAGAATAGCTCACTAAAATAATCACAACTTTATCATCTTAAATATAAGAATAAGAACTTCAACGAAATCTAGTGCTCTCAATTTGCTGTGTAGACAAAATGAGATAATGAGTACAATGTCTGGCACAAGGTAATCAATAAACATTAGCAAGCATTACTTTTCCATAGGCACCCTTGAAAGGTAAACACAAAAAAGATAATGTTGAATAACATCAAATGCATGCAAAGGGTATCAAGAAGATAAATGTAATACTGCTGCATTAATATTAAATGGGGAAACAGGAACTTTCATAATCAGTGGTGGAGTATAAATTGGTACAACCTCTACGGTTGGCAATTTGGTGATATTTATCAAAATTAAAATGTACATACTCCTTGATCCAACAATTCCAGTTTTTACAACATATTGTAGAAATACATATACGTATCCCCACTTATAAGAAATGATGTGTTAAAGATAATTCATTGCAGCAATGTTAGTAAGAACAGAAGATTAGATACAATCTAAATGCCCATCGATAGTGGACTATGTTAAGAGCGAATTCTCCATGGGTCTATTAGGTGTCTTCTAGGCAGAGGCACTGGCTGCCTTTTTCTGAGAGTTTATATAGTGGAGAGCTTTGGAAGAGAGACAGCTCTCCTTTCAGAAGTGTGGGCATTCTTATTGACCATTAGAAAAGAGTTGGGTTCCCTATGCCCAGGGTTCCTCTCCTATGACTCAACACACTGAGTGTGGAGGTTATCACTTAGCCCTCTTTGTGTTGCCCTGTGGGGATTGGAGGTCAGGGAACTGGCACAGAAAATGCTAATACTCTGGCTACTGCTATTCCTGTGAATAATAAAGTCTTTTTCTCTGACCCAGCAGTCTCATGTTTTCTGCCAGCATCCAAAGAACTGTGACAACCCAGTCCGTTAGCTTGCAAGTCCGGTAAAATTTCAGATTGTTGACAGTTCTTGACAGGCAGGTGAAATGAATTATTGCATATCTATCCAATAAAATTTAAAAAGCAGTGCAAAAATTTAAACAAAAAAAAACAAAAAAATTTTGTTTTTTTTTTGAGACAGTGTCTCAATCTCTTGCCCTGGCTAGAGTGCAGTGGTGCCATCACAGCTCACTGCAACCTCAAACTTCTGGCTCAAGCCTCCTAAGTAGCTGGGACTACAGACACGCACCACCACGCCTGGCTAATAAGAACAAAAAAGTTCTTAACATCCCTAATATTGTTAATAATCTCCAAAATATATGAAGTGGAAATTATTTGTACAGCATTTTGTTTACATAAAAATAATATACTCACTTATTAATGTATTTGCTTATAAAAGTAAAGAATTTCTCTGAAAGTATATATAAAACCTGTTATCACTGATTGCTTCCAATTTTCAACAAATATTAATGGAATAACTATTCTACATAAGACTTGGTTTCCTGGTCCTTAGGATACATCAGTGTACACAAAACAAATATGCTTGCCCTTGTGGAGCTTATATTCCAGTAAGGGGAGCCAGACAATAAACAAAGACATAATAAATAAGTTATTTATATAATTATTAAAACGTATAAATACTATGCCAAAAAAAAAGAAAGGAAAGGGAAAGTTTGGGAATGCTAAGGGGTTAAAGGTTACAGTTTTAAATATAGTGGTCAGATAGGCCTCATTACGGTGACAACTGAGCAAAGACTTAAAAGTAAGAAATTTAGTTAGGCAGGCATCTCATAGAAAAGTGTTTCAGGCAGAAGAATTAGCCAAAGCTAAGGTCCTAAGATAGATGGCATGTTAGAGTAACACCAAAGAGGCTGGCATGGCTGGACCCCCAGAGTGAACATGAGAGAAAACAGGAAGAAATGAGGTCAGAGAATCCACCGAAGGACCTTGGATTTTACTGAGTAAAATGGGAGGTCTTACAAAATTTTGATCAGATGAGTCAAAATTGACCTAATTTATATATCCATCATTTCCAAATTATACATACATAATCTCAGTTGATTCTTAATGATTCAATTTTGTGAGGCTCAGTCGGAAAAGCTAGAGCCCTGCCCAAGACCACGTAACTAGGAAGGTCAAAGTGGAACTTGAGGTCTAGGACACTGAGGTTCTTTCCACCCAATCATGGCAGTCTAAATATATTGCTTTCCTGAAAGAGACTTTCAAAACCATGTTATGTTGTTCATTATTTGGGCACAAAGAGCCCTTAAACTCTGCAGTCATATATCATAGGCAAACTTTAAATTTAATGACTGGCAATGACTGAATGCATATTAATAAAATTTTATATAATTTCAAATTAATTCAAGAAATAAACACCAAAGCACAGTATGAACAAAAAACAATAAAATGGCAAAAATATAATTATTTCATACTATATATTTTAAAACACCAGTCCAGAGATTTTATCAAAGGACCTCATTTTTTAAAATACACAAGACAAAATACACAAAGATTTCTTTTATAAAATTAACACCTGACAAAAAAAATACAAACATTTGAAAATAATGATTGTTCACTAGAGAAGAATGGCCACTAAATTATAATAGTATTTTGATTCCATGAAATTTCCTTCTACCATTAAATAACAGGAAAGTATTTATATAAAATGTTTAAAAATAAAAGATGGTATCTATGCAATAATTTCAACTATATTAAACATTAATTTATAAATCCTAAAATTGGTAAAAGACATCAAAAAATTTTAAAATGAACAGCTGTAAGAGAACACCTGTGGTTTTTTCTTATTCCTAATTTCCAACACTGGCTAATACAAAAAAAAAAAAAAAGCACTCATTAACTTAGTAAACTGTCATTTATTAAACAACAAATATGCACCACATAATAGGTGTTGGGAATGTAAATGCAAGGTGTGTGTCCCAGAGTTGCTCACAAATTATCAAGTGCTTGTTCTTATATCGAAAGATAAGTTACTGAATCAATTTACAGCAAGTTACAAAAAAGTAAACTATCCATTTTAAGATCCTAAGATAAGCCTACCTGATGAACAACAAGCCATGTTCTAAAAGTTTTATAAAGTTAATGATTTGGAATTCAAGTATTTTTCATAGAAATATTAAAAATGGATAATTCATTTCCATAAATCTTATATTCAACCATTCTATAACATACAAACAACTATTAAAAATAAGAAATAGAAAACTGTATTGTTTCAGTCTCTTGACTACCTATATTCTCCCAATGAGAGTCCGTTCAAGAAATAAGTGTTCAGCTCACCCAAGTGAGACTCATTTACGACTGAATGTACACAAATGCTAATCAGACCAAGGGTTTTTTTCAATTTTTAAATTTTTTAATAGACAGATAAAAACTGTATTATTTGCGGTATACAACATGATGTTTCAAAATATGTATACACTGTGGAATGGCTAAATCGAGCTAATTAGCATATGTAGTACTTCACATACTTAGCATTTTTTTGTGGTGAGAACTTAAAATCTACTCTCAGCGATTTTCAAGTATACATCAGTTTTCTATCTAAATCAGACACAGAGACTCACACACAAACACTCATACTTTGCAGAAAGAGGGTGTTGGAGCACTGGCTTAGGAAACACTGATAAATTTGAAAGATTTTGTACAAGGACCTACGTTAGTCTCTTGTGTACAATTCTACTTTGCTTTCTATGAAATTTTCCACAATGCCCAAGGCACTGGAAATGATGACAGTGAAGGAATGGAATGGTAACATTTCAGAATTTTCTCTCCAAAAAGGGTAAAACCACCCTTATGCTTTTCTCAAAGCACAAGCACACATAGTAAAACTTAATGCTTCCTTCCTACTTTGTCTTTAGAGTTCTATCCTATTGTACGAAAGTTAGGGCACTGAAGGATCCAAGGGTCCATAATAACTCTTTAAAGACCTCTGCCACTGTCAAGGTCTCTAGGGAGACACTCCCTGAGAAAGCAGTTACTGTCAATCTACTTCACTGAGAGATGTGCATGTGCTTTGACAAACCCATGTGTTCTAAAGCTAAAGTTCATTTTGACAGCAACTCCCTGTTTTATAGATCTATCCTTCTTCTCTATGATTCTCCCCTCACAGCATCAAAAATCTTTATTGACTGAGCTATATTTATGCTACTGTCCTAAGAGACTTATTCCATCCCCCATCCCTCCAAGAGGGAAAAGGCATAAAAAATAAGTGTGGGGTTTACTGTCTTTACCTAACGTCCCGTGTCCAAAGCTGTTTATATTGATGTTAACCCTGTGTGTGCTGGAGAAAGGGAGTGGGAGTAGGTATGGAAAGTGTTGTAGCTAAGGGAAGAAACATTCAGGACACACGATCACCTCTCAGAGGATCTACTCACTGGGCTCTGACCTCAGAGCAGCAAGAAGAGAATGCCACACAGGGAAGCACATCTCTCCCTTGGCTTCTCACCTAATTCTAGTTTTCCAGATAAAGTGATTTTTGTGTCTTTTTCCTCAACAAAATGGGATGAATACAGGGATCTGAAATGACAACTCACATCTGAAACAAGAATCTGAGGCAATGAATTCTAGCCCTGCTTGCAGCCACACTAAAACGTAAATGATTTCTGCCTCTTACCTGGCTGCAGAATAGCACAATGTATCTCATCTCACTGACTCTTCCTTACTGAAAAGCCACTCCTTTTACCAGAACAAAGAATAACATATATGTATCTCCATCTCTGTCTCTATTACTAAGACAGGAAGATGAGGGAGAAAGGGGAGGTAGAATCCTTGACCATTACTCCAAAATTCTAGGATAGGATATGCTAAAAGGGAGGCAGGGATTAGGTGACAAAAATAATTTGAAGCCCTGCTAAGTTACTTCTCTATGCTTTTTAGCCTACCTTGAGTTCTTTCATAGAGTCACTAAACGGGCTATGCTAATATATAAAACATAAATAGAAAAAAAGATAACTCATGATTGTAATGACAGACCATGGAATCCAAACTATATAACGAGGGAAATAAGCACGTGGACAGTGAAGAGGTCAATGGACTAGAGTTCAAACTGAAAGAGAAGAAATGATGGGTGGTGGTAACTAGAGTGAATGAGTTAGAAGGATGGGAGGTGAAGGATAAGATGCCTGAAATCAAAATTTAAGTGATAAATGTATTAGTAAAGATAAGGTCTAGGATGACCCACAAGCTGAGATGAAGTGGAGGAGAACAGTAATAGAAATGAGAAAGTCAAGGAATGAAGAAGGTGAATTTAACTAGGAGAGTGCCAATTTTACCAAAAAATGACAACATACATAAACAACAGTAGAGAAAATACAGTTGACCCTTGAACAACTTGGGGGTTAGGGACACTGACCTCCATGCAGTCAAAAAACTGTATATAACTTGTGATTCCCCCAAAACTTAACTATTAATAGCCTACTGTTCACTGGAAGCCCTACTGATAATATACACAGTCGACCAACACATAAATAGGACTATTATCCACATATATTTTATGCATTCAAGACATGCCTAACTTTTTCTTAATTTTTTTAATATTGCTAGGCTATGCAGTTTGTCCACAAGTTTTTTCAAATTGCTGCAAATCTCTAAAAAATTTTCCAATACGTTTATTGAAAACAATCTGCATATAAGTGGACCCATGAAGTTCAAACCCATATTGTTCAAGGGTCAGCTGTACTAAAAAAAAAATCTACACATACACACACTCTTGTGCATAGACTGTTTTTGATAGTGCTAAATGTCCATATCAATTAACAAAAATAATATTATCAAAAGAAACGATAAAGTGCTCTTACTCTTTGAGATGTTTCTGCGGCTGCAGCTGCCATTGCAGCAGCTTTAGCTTTCTCAGCTTCATCGTATGTAGGAAGAGAGGTAGCAACACTGTAGGGAGGTGGCACGGGATAAAACTCACCGTAAACTTCTGTATCTGAAGAAAGAGGATTTAAAAGATAACCATTAAAAACAAGACTATCTAATATAAAACTTATAGCCATCACCATAACTTAGTAATTTACGATAGGTCACTAAAGACTACTATTGCCATTGTGTCCTATGTTATAAGCTATAAAACATGTAAATTACTATTATTATCAGAAGTCTTATTTTAGTCCAAATTTATCATAAAAAGAAAGAACTGATAAATACCATCTAAAGGCTAATACACAAGAACCTTAAGAATGAGATTTTGAAAAGGAGTAACAGACAAGAGGTAAAAATCTCATAATAAATAAGCATTCTTATTTATTGTGTACAAAGAACTTAGTTTACTTGCCCATTATTTCACAGCCAAAAACATAAAAAAAGGAATAATATTTATATAGTACTAACCATTTCATATATGACTTCTATATGCATTAATCTTAGCTACTCTGAAGTTCAAAAAAGTTAAGTGATTTGCCCTATTAATACCAAACAACCATTAAGTGGCAAACCCAGGGAGGTCCCAACCCCAAATACTTTGGTCTGATAATAAATATATACACATGTTGATTTTGGAAACTGTCCCAATCTCTTAAGCAAACTCAGTATTTCTCTTTGCTAAAAGACTGAAGAATTTTTACTTTTTTTCCATTCTTGTTCCTTTCTCCTCTCATTTTCCTCTTATTTACCTAGTTCTTTAGATTTTCTTTTTATTATTTCTCCCTCCTCAATTTTAAAACTATTTTAAAACATAATCTCCAGAAATATATTACAAAAGTAAGTACAGACTTCTTATTTTAAAAATAAAACTGTATCACTTATTTCCAACATAAGCAGTATAAGTAAAATGATACAGGCCAACCAAATAATTAGACTAATGCTATGAATCAATGACATGCTAAAAAAAAGGTAGACTCTTGGCCGGTTGCGGTGGCTCACGCCTGTAATCCTAGCACTTGGGAGGCCGAGGCAGGAGGATTGTTTGAGCTCAGGAGTTCAAGACCAGCCTGAGCAAGAGCGAGACCCCGTCTCTATGAAAAATACAAAGAAATTATCTGGCCAACTAAAAATATATATAGAAAAAATTAGCCGGGCATGGTGGCGCATGCCTGTAGTCCCAGCTACTCGGGAGGCTGAGGCAGAAGGATCGCTTAAGCCCAGGAGTTTGAGGTTGCTGTGAGCTAGGCTGACGCCACGGCACTCACTCTAGCCCGGGCAACAAAGCGAGACTCTGTCTCAAAAA
>CM052445.1:41155731-41383279 GCA_028533085.1 Varecia variegata | reverse complement strand
TCAAGGAGTCATTTTGACTTTAAATCCTTATTATTTACGAAATACATTTTGTAAAGCTATAGCTGCCATAAATACTGATTTCTCTGAAGGATCTGGACAAATTAAATTGAAAATCTTCTGAAAAGAATTCACTATTCTAGATGCCATTAAGAACATTTATGAGGCCGGTGCAGTAGCTCATGCCTATAATCCTAGCACTCTGGGAGGCTGAGGCCGGAGGACTGCTTGAGGCCAGGAGTTCAAGACCACCCTGGGCAAAACCAAGACCCCACCTCCACAAAAAATAGAAAAATTAGCTGGGCATAGTGGTGCATGCCTATAGTCCCAGCTACTGGGGAGGATGAGGCAGGAGGATTGCTTGAGCCCAGGAGTTTGAGGTTGCTGTGAGCTATAATCACATCACTACACTCTAGCCAGGGTGACAGAGTGAGACCCTGTCTCAAAAAAAAAAAAAATTATGATTCAAGGGAGGAGGTCAAAATATCAACATTAATGCAAGTTTGGAAGATGATTCCAACTCTTGTGGATGACTTGGAGGAGTTCAAGACTTCAGTGCAGAAAGTAACTGTAGATGAGGAAGAAACAGCAAGAGAACTAGAATTAGAAGTGGAACCCAGATATGTGACTGAACTGCTGCAATCTCATGATAATACTTGAATGAATGAGGAATTGCTTCTTATGGATGAGCAAAGAAAGTGGTTTCTTGAGATGGAGTCTACTCTTGATGATTCTGTGAACACTTGAAATGACAACAAAGGATTTAGAAGATTAAATTTAGAAATTTAGTTGATAAAGCAACAGCAGGGTTTGAGAAGACTGACTCCAATTTTTAAAGAAGTTCTGTTGTGGCTAAAATGCTATCAAAAAGCATCATATGCTACAGAGAAGTCTTTTGTAAAAGGAA
Source organism: Varecia variegata (assembly GCA_028533085.1). NCBI lineage: Eukaryota > Metazoa > Chordata > Mammalia > Primates > Lemuridae > Varecia > Varecia variegata. The sequence continues at coordinate 41,382,375 of CM052445.1, read as the reverse complement.
AAGTAAATTGATGTGGCCAACTTCATTGTTGTCTTATTTTAAGAAACTGCCATCTCAACCTTGAGCAACCACCAGTCAGTAACCATTAACATCGAGGCAAGACTCTCTACCAGCAAAAAGATAACTTGCTGAAGGCTCCAATGATCATAAGAATTTTTTAGCAATAAAGGTTTTAATTAAGGTATGTATTTTTAAAAAACATAATGCTATTACAAACTTAATAGACTACAATACAGTGTAAACATAACTTTTATCTGCACTGGGAAACCAAAAAATTCACATGACTTACTTTATTACAATATTTGCTTTATTGTGGTGGTCTAAAACTGAACCAACAATATCTCTGAGGTATGTATTTTTTACATATGTTTATACTTTTCTCTATCTTTATCAGCATTCCTTGCACTTCCAACATGAAAACACATTTTACTCTAGCAATACTTATCCTATTTTATTTTCATGTACATAGCTTTTAAAACAATTTTTTAATGGTATCAGGAACAGCTAAGGATCTGAAGTTAGGTCATTTTTAATCTAATGACAGGAAGTGGTAGTAGCAGTGTAATAGTGAATGTTATCCATCAGAAGAGACAAGAGTCATAAATTCTTAGAGAAGATCTCTTTTCAGGATGTAAAAACACCATGCACATTCAACTAAATAGATTTCTTTAGTTCTAAGACTAGAGTAGAAGCAAAATCTAAGTGAAAACAGTGGTTATAAAATTTAAGGCAATAATATTAAAATTGTAAATTTTAAAAAACTGGAACAATGACACACATTATCCAAGGAGATGTAATCCTTTATATTAACAAGTATGTAAATTCTTGAAAAGCTTTGACACTCAAGATAGAAAAAACATACCCACCAGTAATAGATGAAAGTTGGGTAGAAGCACTAAATTGCTACCACTTTAATTTTTACCTTTTAATTTTACTAATTTTTCTTCTATCCTTTAAGGTAGTGGTCCTCAACCAGAGGATTTAAAGTCTGGGGAGCTCTAGCTCTAAATTCTCTTCTTAGAAGTTCTGTGACCTCAAGCAAATCACTTAGGCACTATGAAGCTCCATTTTCTCACCCATAAAACTGACCCAGGGAGACTGTTACTTGCTATTATGCGATGAAGCAGAAGAGTATTCAAGAGAATTCTTTAAACTGTAAAGCATTATACAAATGTCACATATTATTATCGATGCTGATAAGATCTATAAAAACGAGCCAAAAAGTGACCTAATGAAGAATAAAATCTCCACAGAAAACTAGCATGGCCCATGCTTAAAATACAATCACGTGTGACTTGACGACAGGGATATGTCCTGAGAAACGTGTTAGGTGATTTAGTCGTTGTGGAACATCATAGAGTGGACTTATACCAACCTAGGTGGCACAGCCTACTATACACCTAGGCTATACGGTACAGCCTATTGCTCCTAGGCTACAAACCTGTACAGCATGTGACTGTATTGAATAGACAACTGTAACACAAAATATTTGTATTATCTAAATATATCTAAACATAGAAAAGGTACAGTAAAAATACGGTATTCAAATATAAAAAATGGTACACCTGTATACGGTACTTACCATGAATGGAGCTTGTGGGACTTGAAGTTGCTATGGGTGAGTGAGTGGTGAGTGAATGTGAAGGCCTAGGACTTTACACTACTATAGATTTTTATAATAAACACTGTACCTACCTTGGGCTATACTAGGTTTATTAAAAAGTATTTTTCTTTCTTCAATAATAAATTAACCTTAGCTTACTGTAAAAGTTTTTACATTATTTAACTTTGTGACTCCTTTGTAATAACATAGCTTAAAATACAAATACATCATACTGCTGTACAAAAATATTTTCTTTCTTTATATTCTTATTTTATAAGCTTTTTCTACTTTTAAAATTTCTACTTTTTTTCTATTTAAACTTTTTGTTAAAAACTAAGACTCAAACACACACATTAGTCAAGACCTGCACAAAGTCAGGACCATCATTATCACTGTCTTCCACTTCCACATCCTGCCCTGCTGGAGGATTTTCAGGGTTAATAATACCATGCATGGAGCTGTCATCTCCTATGATAACAAGGCCTTCTTTTGGAGTAAGTCCTGAAGGAACTACCTGAGGCTATTTTACAGTTAACTTTTTAAAAAATAAATAGAGTACATTCTAAAATAACAATAAAAAGTATAGTATAATAAATACATAAAACAGTAACATAATCCTTTATTATCATTATCAAGTGTTATGTACTGCACATAATGTACATGCTACCATCTTACATAACTGGCAGCACAGCACAGGTTTATGTGCAACAGCATTGCTACAAAGACAGGAGTAACACACTATGCCACAATAGTACAATGGCACAATAGTGACCACATCACCAAGGGAGAGCAATTTTTCAGCTCCATTATAACCTTATGGGACCACCATCATATAAGTAGTCCATCACTGACTGAAACATTATGTAGCAGTGACTGTACATGTTTAAAGTAAATGAAAACAACCCAATATTACATCATCCAGAATAAGTTATTATTTTTAACATATCTTGAAATATCCTTTACATGGAACTGTTCACGTATTTTTTTTTAACACATTGACTACCACGCTAGAAAAAATTTTTTTCCCTTGGGGCCACAGTATTTTATTACAAAAATAGAAGAAAAACTTCTAAAATAAAATGATCCTTTCTAATTTAATGGAAAATTTGTTATTTTTTATTGTTTTCTGTGTTTGAGTTAGATACAACTTGAAAAATAGTTCTCGCAGCTCCCAAGATGAAGAGATATTTGAGTTATGTATGCTTCACGAGGCCCCAGGCTCAAAACTAGCATGAGTTAAATACAACTCACATGACAGTTAATGTGTTAATAATGGGGATCACATTATATATGTCATCTGATATTCTACTTTTTAAATTTGCTATTTTCAAAGTATTTAATGTGATATCAGTAAGCATTCTTTAAAAAACCCAATTTTAATGGCTATACAATACTTAAGCATTCTTCAAAAAACCTAATTTTAATGGCAATGCAATACTGTCATTTAAAAATGTATTTAATGATTCCCCTATTTTGAGCATTTGTGATGTTTCCATTTGTTAGTTATTAAAATCACTTGCTGTCCTCTCTTCCTCACTGTCTGTGCTCTTTTTAATCCATTATACCTTAGCCTTCTGTTTGTAACACTCCAAAGAAAACATTATGGCAAAGGTCCCCAATGACCTTCTAATAGTCAAAATCATAGGACTCTGCAACTACAAACAGTAACTGCAAACTTTACAATCAGATGTACCTGGGTTCAACTTCTGTCTTTACCACTTAGAAGCTATGTGATCATGAGCAACTTATTTAATTTTCCATGATTTTTTTTCTCATCTGTAAAATAAAGCTCATTTTTACATTACCTTTGCTTATTAATGGCCCCCAAAAGCAAAAGTAGTGATGCTGGCAATTCAGATATGACAAAGAGAATCCATGAAGTACTTCCTTTAAGTAAAAAGGTAAAAATTCCCAGTAAGGGGGAAAAAAATCGTAAGGTGAGGTTGCTAAGCTTTATGGTAAGAACAAATCTATCTGAGAAATTGTGAAGGAAAAAGAAGCTTTTGCTAGTTTTGCTCTTGTACCTCCAATAGCAAAAGTTATGGCCACAGGGCATGATAAATGTTTAGTTAAGATGAAAAGCGCGTTAAATTTGTGAGTGGAAGATATGAACAGAAACTTGTTCCAATTGATAGCAACATGTTACACTGGAAAGAACTGAGCCTATGTTAAGACTTCAGCAAGGGATCCCCTGAAACAAGTGACAAGCTATTTACTGCAAGTAAGTGATGGTTATACAGATTCAGGATTAGGTTTGGAATGAAAAATATAAAAATTACTGCAGAGGCTGCACCTGCCGATAGGAAGAATCTGCTGCCAGATTTCTGGCAGAGTTGAAGAAGTTGCTTAAGGAGAAAGGATACCATCCAAAGCAAGGCTTCAATTGTGATGAAACTGGGTTCTTCTGGGTGAAGATGCCCAACAGAACCTAGATTCATTAAAGTGCAAAGGAGGCATCTGGGCATAAAACATGGAAGGACAGATTAACTTTGGTACTATGTGGCAACACTGTAGGGCATATAATAAAGCCAGGCATGGTGTACAGAGTGAAGAACCTATGCACTTTCAAAAACAAAATCAAAAATTATCTCCCCATGTTCTGGCAACATAATCAGAAAGCGTGGGTGACAACCATCTTGTTTATGGAATGGTTCCACCAATGATTCATCCCAGAAGTGAAAAAATACTTGGAAGAAGAAGGGTTGAAATTTAAAGTCCTGTTAATAATAGACAATGCACCTGGCCATCCTGAATCTGTTTGCTATGAAAGTGAAAATGTTGAGGTTGTATTTTTAACTCCACATACAACCACACTGCTTCAGCCTCTTGCCCCGGGCATCATTCGATTTGTCAAGAACACAAATACCCACCTGGTATTTGATCACATTCAAACAGCAATGCAGACCTTAACCTGGATATAATGCAGTACTGGAAATCATTCACTATTGCTGATGTAATAATACTCATCAAAGCTGCAATGAATGAATTAAAACCAGAAACTATAAATGCCTACTTGAAGAACTTAGGGAATGAAGTTGTGAGTGATTTTAAAGCCTTCCTAGAGATCGATGGAGAAGTTAGGAAAATCATTCACACAGCAAGACATGTTGGTGGAGAAGGATTTACCAAGATGCTTGATGAAGAAGTTAAAGAACATATTGAAGGCCCTTGGCAAGTGTTAACAAACAAGGAACTGGAAGAACTTGTTGAGTCATCTGCAAAGTAAGAGGAGGTGAAGAAGAAACTGAAGCAGAATCAGCAACATGGCCATTACTAAAATTTGCCAAAGTGTTTTGAGCTGTGCAGACATTAAAGGACAAAATTATGGAATGTGATCCTAGGATGGAACACAATATTAAAGTCACCCATATGATCACCAAAGCATTACAATCTCTTCAGTAATACTTTGATAAGTTACAAAGAAAGAGAGAACTTCAAATTACAATATTCTTCCAAAAAATTTGAGTAAAAAAACCTTCAACTGTCAAGGATCCACAGCCATAGACATCATCATCTGTGCCTGTGATTGGACCATCAACATTGTTGTGGCTAGATGATCCAGGGTCACCTGAAGTAGATGATCCTCCTTCTAATGTATTGTCAGAAGATCAATAGTAGCCTAATGCTATGTCACAATGCCTATGTCATTCACCTCATTTCATCTCATCATGTAGTTTATCTCATATCATCACAAAAAGAAGGGTAAGCATAATACAAGAAGATATTTTGAGAGGGGGAACCACATGAACATAATTTTTATTTCAGTATATTATTATAATTGTTCTATTTTATTATTATTGTTAATCTCTCACTGTGCCTAATTTATAAATTAAACTTTATCATAGGTATGTGTGTATAGGAAAAAACATAATATATATAGGATTCGTTGTTATCAATGTTTTCAGGCACCCACTGGGGGTCTGGGAACGTATCTCCCTTAGTTAATGAAGGACTACTGTAATTTTATGATCAGGTACCAAAAAGCTGACTTTAAGATTTCTAGCCATGGAAGCCATTTATTGAAACTGTAGAAGGAGAAGGTTTGGTGGTAGGGGCAAGATGAAGTGTGCAGTTGTGGCAGTTTTAAAAGTTAGTTTACAAGTTCTCTGAAACTCTTCTCATCAAGAAGTAGATACTAATTCCTCACCTCTTGAATAAGGGCTAAACTTAGTGACTCACTTCTAACAAACCAAATATGGCAGAAGTGGTATCATGTGAATTTTGAGGCAGTATTATAACAGATGAAACAGCTTCCATCTAGCTTTTCCTCAGAACACTTGTACTTAGAAGCCAGTCACCATTCAGTGAAAAAGCCTAGGCCACAAGAGGCCACATATACGGATCCTGTCCAACAGCCCCAGCTGAGGGCTAGCTATCTGGCCAACTGCCCAGCTCCTAGCTGAAGCCAGCATCAACCACAAAACATGTGAAAAAGGAAGCCTTTGAAATGATTCTAGCCCCAGCCACCACCAGACAACAATCACATGAGATTTGCAGAGAGAACAGCATAGCTGAGCCCAGGCCGCTCCCAGAACCATAAGATTTAATAATAATCAATGATTGCTATTTTACTGCATTAAATTTAAAGGCGTTTGTTACACAACAATAGCAATGGTAGCCACAACAAAGAGATCACAATTTCTCTCTGAAAATAAGCATCTTCCATTACTCAGACATAGACCTCATCAGGAAAACAACTCATTTTTTTTTTTTTTTTTTTTTTTTTGAGACAGAGTCTTGCTTTGTTGCCAGGCTAGAGTTAGTGCCTTGGCGTCAGCCTAGCTCACAGCAACCTCAAACTCCTGGGCTTAAGCGATCCTACTGCCTCAGCCTCCCGAGTAGCTGGGACTACAGGCATGCACCACCATGCCCGGCTAATTTTTTGTATATATATTTTTAGTTGGCCAGAAAATTTCTTCCTATTTTTTTTAGTAGAGATGAGGTCTCGCTCTTGCTCAGGCTGGTCTCGAACTCCTGACCTCAAGCGATCCACCCGCCTCGGCCTCCCAGAGTGCTAGGATTACAGGCGTGAGCCACCGCGCCTGGCCACAACTCATTTTTTGTCTTCAAAGTTATCAAATTGATTTTTTTGAAAATCTAAGGTAACAAACTCATTATACTATATTCTGGAAACCTGTAAAATATGGAAGAAAATTTAGCCTATATTTGAACAAGCACCAAACCAGCTGTTAAATCTATACCCAAAGACAAATAACATTGATGGATATCAATATAAAAATTATGCATGAAACTGGGCACTAAAGTAAAGCAAATCAAGTAAATCAATCAAATAAACATTATATACAAATAAAAGGAGCAGGCATTTATTAATTTAATTAGTGGGAACACCTTTAAGGAGATGATTTTCAGTAAATGAAAAAAGTAAATGAATTTGGTGGAAGAAATATTGGGTCTATTTACATATTCCAAATGCAAAATGGTAACCAGAGAAAGTTGGCAGGAGTTTGAGAGAAGTAGATGACACTAATTTCAGAATAAGAAATAAGAAACATGAAATATTCTAGTGAAGGTTTTTTCCATTAAAATGTTTTTAAAACCAATGTTTCATAATGAGTTTATAAAAATATTTAGAGAAGTTATTTAGAACTTATTTTGAAATTATTACACTACTTAGAGAATTTATAATAGCATATAAAATCAAACATTCATACAAATCAAATAATACACAAAATCACAATATTATATGAAAGTCATCATAATGACTAATTTAGCATTGCTAGGGGAATAAAAATTGTGGTGAGAGAAACAGATTAGTTTTTTAGAATGACTTGAATAAGATGAACAGTAGCAAACAGGAATTACTGCTTTGTATTCAAGAATCATTAACACATGTTTGGGATAACACTATGTATACCCTTCACCTCCAGTCACACATACTCACCACATTCCCACTTGCACTCATTAGTAACACCTTGTTTTATGACTACATAAGTATGTACATATATACACACACAATGTATGTACTATATATGTACACATGCACGCATGTATATATGTATATATTTGTATGTATATGCACATGTGTATGTATATACATGTTTGAATATATGTGTGCACATGTTTTTAAAAGCCCATTAACAGACTTGATAATTACACAAAACCATACTGTCAAAAAAAAAAATGAACTATTAAAAAACATTACTAGCTGTTTCATACCTGAACTTGTAGGTACTTCCACAGTAATACTACTATATGGTGGAGGAGAAGAGTCAGTTTCAAGTGCTGATGCTGAAGGAGCAGTCTGCACAACCTGTGGTGATGAGTTTGAAGTAGATGGCTGCTCTACAGCAGATGATTCTGAATTGTCCTCTTCATTGTGAAGCTAAGAGAATGAAAAAAAAAAAAAAGAAAAATTTAATGTAATACTACTTTTTTTTTTTTTAATTTAAGCTAATTTTAAAAGATCATTTCAGGCACAGAATCACTTCTTGGCCAAACACAAAGTAAAATCGCATTTTTAAAAATGAAAAAAAAATTGTAAGGACCTAATCATCATTTAGATGTTTAGAATTTTAATAGTTTTTCTATAATAAAGATGAAGTTCAAATTTAGAATTTATAAAGAAAAATATTACAGTTCAAAATAGATTCAAATTTATGTAATACTATAGTAGATATTAAGAGTCTGCCAAGTATCAGTCAGTACATAGCACAAAGAAAAGCAAAAATCCTAATAACATGGCATAATACCATCTCTACTACATTTGAATCTAGAATAATTGAAAATGGAAATGGAATTGATGAAATGGAATAACAGTGTATAAGGATTCTAAAAATGTGACGTATTCTTAAGTAGGTTTTCCCAAATACAAAAAAAAAATTACTTACAATGCAATATGAGCCAATGTGTATGTAAAATTCTAGAAAATGTCTATCACAACAAACTCATTGAGAGCTCAGTAAGTACTAATACAATAATATGTTGAGATCTTTACTCATTTAACTCATTTGATCCTCACAACAAACCTATGAGGTAGAAACTGTTAATATCCACGATTAAAAGGAAAAAAAAAAACCAGGAAGTACAAAGACTTAAAGTAATTTGCCAAACATCACAACAGCTAGGAAAGGTAAACTCAGGAACTAAACCCAAGCAGTGTGTGGCTGCAGACCTTCTACTTCATTTATGATAACCTCTGAAATGGTCACTCTTCAGGAAGTGATAATAACTACATGCAGGCAAACTAATGATATGAGCCAAAGGCATCTATACTATAAAAAGTGATTCATCGGCTAGGTGTGGTGGCACATGCACATGCCCCTAGTCCCAGCTACTTGGGAAGCCGAGGCAGGAGGATCCCTTGAGCCCAGGAGTTTGAGGTTGCAGTGAGCTATGATGACGCCACTGCACTCTAGTCCAGGTGACACAGTGAGACCCTGTCTCAAAAAAACAAAAAACAAAAAAAGATTCATCAAGAAGGTACTATAATTGATCCTTAAATATATTTGTAAAAGGCCTTATTAAAATATTTTTAATATACTTTTAAAACTAGAATCTCAGTTTGAAATTACCAGTTTTTAGTATCATTTAATTTTCATACCTCAATTTATTCCTGTTACTTTAAGAAATTTAATGTTAAAAAAAATTGTCCAAAGAAATGTTTTCATGAAGCTACTACACATACAAATTTTAATGTGATGTAGCGAAATGAACAGGAATTTTGGAGTTTAGAAAGAACAGCACGTAAATTTTTGCTCCACCTTTTAGGAACTCTGATGCACTATCCTCTCAGTGTTCACCTGTAAGTTCTGAACACAGTTAAAATCCTCACAGGGTTGTAAAATAATATTCGAAAAGCATCTAACACACAGGAGGCAATTAATAAATACTAGTCTCTCCCTTTTATTTAGTATACTTTATTTCATGAACTCAAAAAAGAAATTATGTGGTACTATCAGTTCAATAAGTAGTCATACACTTATCTCTAAAAAATAAAAAATATATATGCAAAGTAAAACAGGAGGTCAATTTACTACACTGTTCTTTACATATGTCTTGGTAAGTGATCACACTAGCAAAACATTTTGTGAGTTAATATACATATTATAATTTAACAAGGCCAGGCGCAGTGGCTCATGCCTGTAATCCTGGCTCTCTGGGAGGCCGAGGCGGGAGGATCACTTGAGGTCAGGAGTTCGAGACCAGCCTGAGCAAGAGCGAGACCACGTCTCTACTAAAAAATAGAAAGAAATTATCTGGACAACTAAAAATATATAGAAAAAATTAGCCGGGCATGGTGGTGCATGCCTGTAGTCCCAGCCACTCGGTAGGCTGAGGCAGGAGGATTGCTTGAGCCCAGGAGTTTGAGGTTGCTGTGAGCTAGGCTGACGCCACGGCACTCTAGACTGGGCAACAGAGTGAGACTCTGTCTCAAAAAAAAAAAAAAAAAACTTAACAAAACTATAATAAACATACCTAAAATCATTTCTCAAATTATTAAGACAACTCTTTCCACAAAAAAAATTCAAAGAAATTGAATTTGAAGACCAAATAATAAAGTGCACTTTATGATTATAAACTTCATGAGGTTTACATTTACTTGCAGCAGGTTTCCAAGTAGGCCCTAAATGAGTACCCTCTCGACTAGCAACACTTTGCACCTGGTATTACAATGCATCTCCCATGCTTTCCCATTACATAGTACCCAGGAGAATTCCTCATTTAATCATCTTTAACTGATCATACTTTTAAGGGCAAAAATGTTAGATGAGCAAAGTAAGGCAAATAAAAGTAAAGCACAAATATTTACTTGGTAACATCAACTAAATAATTAATAGTGAAGGTGTCAAAAAGAGAAAACCACTTTTTCACATCTCTTATTAAAGCTGCAAATGTAGATACAATGAACTTCACTAAAGAAAAAAATCTTATATAGCAAAACAGCTCTTCTCCAGTTCTTCACAAAGAAACACTCCTTACACCACATCAAATACATAAATGTGCTCCCTAGAATGACCAAGCCATTTTTAAAACTTGTCAAAATTTACTCAAAAACTACAATGAAAGGAATAACTACAGACACTCATACATATGAGCTCTGAAGTAAAGCTTTGGAACCTGTAAAACATATCCTAATTTATTTCAGCAGCCCTACCTAACACGTACAGTTTTTACTTTTACAAGATTATAAGGTACAGTGAACACTGCTATGCATCAACAGCAAAACCCAATACCTCAGTCAACAACCTCTACCTACTGTAGCATATAACTTCCAATCTACTTTAAATGCCACCTTTCAATTTTGACATTTTTGTAAGCAATAAAATTGCTCCTATAAATAAACCAACTTTGATTGCCTTTTAACTATCTCCACTACAAGGGTTTAAATCAAATCACATTTATCAAATTAGACAATGCCATTTGGGAATAATTTCCCTTAATCATGTTGTCAAATGGTTCTATTTTACATTCTTTTAACAATTACCTAAATATTCCTTCAGCATCTATGTTCAATAAAGAAAAAACACAAAAAAGAAAAAATTATTAAAAAAAGAAAAAAAACAATTACCTAAATAGCAAAGAAAAAAGGAGGGGCAGGGTGGAGGGGACTTCCTTATATATACAGTGATGAACTAGGCTCTGTGGCCCTACTCACATTTCACCTCAAAAACTGTCATGCCAGCTCTTCATCCTTATAAGCCTCCTGAAAAAATGTGGGCAATACAGCACATGAAAACTAAAATATGTCTTAATATAGCAACTAGGGTGGTGAAAAGTTGCATGCCGAATGAACCACCATTTTTTTTGCCTAAAGGAAAAAAGATGCCAAGAGAGCTAACTTAAAATTATCTGTAGCTAGTTTTATAGATATACATAAACTGTTTTTAATTATAAGAAAACTGTAAGCATTATGATTAATTCTAACTGGAAGTACAGCCTTCCAGTGTCTAAAATAGTGTTTCTTTTACTTTCATTGGCATGTCTACAATAGTATAGACCTTTTTTCTATCTTAAGGTGATAAAATATTAAGGTAATAATCGGAAGTTTTGCTTCTGAGAAGCTAGAGGCCTCACTGAATGTTTTCTAAAAGTACCAAGATGAGAATGTATGGATGTGCTAGCAAGTGTTACGTGGCAAGCAGTGCCCTCTCTCAGTGCTTGGTGAGTTGGCCAGCAGTATGGCCTTTTTTCCATTTGTCTTTCCATTTCTTTTCTTTTCTGTTTTAATTTGGGCATAGGTTGGAACTACGGGAGAGAACTGTAAGATTTTGCTAAAAAAAAAAAAAGAAAAAAAAATTAAAGTTGTAAGTAAAAAAGCTATCCTAAAGAGCTGATGTTTTTTGTGCATTACCATATTACGACTATATTTAGTATCAGAGAGCAAAACTGGGAATGAGTTAGTAGTTGCAGTGAGATAAATTTTAGCTTAATAAAAAAGCTTTTTTTTATTAAGCTTTTTTTATTATTAGAGCTACCCATGGCACTAGCCTTTTTGTGAGACAACAAATATTTTCAAGCAGAGTCTGGAAGATGATCTGGCAAGGCTGTGGTATAACTAGGGTGACCACACTTGGTTTTCCCAGGACACTTACACTTTATACCTTTTGTTCCAGAGTCCCCACCCAACTGAGCATCTTCCTACCCTTTTCATTCTCAAAAATGTTCACGTTTGATAAATTAAATGGTCAATCTACATATAATGGAGTTCTTGTCTTCAGTAGAATATTAGAGTAGATCACACAAAGGCTCCTTCTAATTCTAAGACACTATGACGCTGAAAAAAAAATGTCTATAGTAGTCTCTATTATTCTATGTCGCCTTATTTAACACTTGATTTAGAGAAGAAAACAGATTAGAGTTGCAATAAAATCAAATGGCAGAGTCAAGCTACTCATCTAAGTCACCCAAGAAGAAAGTGAGCTACCTCATCAGTGCTCCTAGGATTAGATAATTGCAGGTGATAAGAGAGTTCCACAGATAGCCCAGCTGTTCTAAACCAACAGCTCAGAAGAAACGTTCCCTCATTAAACAGTGCTGCTCAGTAAATGGAGCTAGATTTTCTACCAATAAAACTAAATTATAGCAGTCTTTCATACACACAGCCATTTAAGCAAATTAATAGAATTTTCTTAAATTTAGGGTTCTTTTCCAAATATTTTCCCACTAAACCTTTGGTCTCTCTAAACTCTTTTCTGCTAGAGGGAGCTGGCATAAGACAAAGCAAAAATATGAACCATTAGGAAAAAATGTATAAGTAGCAAATGAATATTAATGAAAAAACTGCAAGTTAGTAAATCAAGTCTAATTTTCAGCTTCTTGTTTTGAACATACACTGACGTTTGGTGTGTTTTAATATAGGCATATTTTCTGCTAGTATTAACAATTCTTGTTAGTATGACAGAACATACAAGTATAGCCATGGACCATGTAACATTTCAGTCAACAATGGACCACCTATATGATGGTGGTTCCATAAGATTATAACACTATATCTTTACCTTTTCTATGTTTAGATAGGTTTAGATACACAAATATTTACTATTGTGTTACAACTGCCATAGTATTCAGTACTTAACATATCGTACAGGTTTGTGGCATAGGAGCAACAGGCTACACCATATAACCTAGGTGTAGTAGGCTAATACCATCTAGGTTTGTCTAAGTGCACTCTATGATGTTCACAGAACAACAAAATCACCTGAGGACTCATTTCTCAGAACATGAAGTCAAGCAATGCATGACTATATTTCAAGGTACTCCACAAAAAGCACCATGCGCTCCAATCCAGATGGCTCCATTTCTTTTGAAAATAACACAATCTGGAATTGTAATCAAACAAAAAATATATATAAATCAGAAATAATATCTTTTTAAGAAAATGGAAGGAATAATTAATGGGGCAATGAAGTGATTAAAGAATTAAAAACCCAAAAGTATGTTGTCAGACTAGACTGTATTTCTGAGCTCCAGACCTGTGTATCTGTCCATTAGTCCATCTCTTAAAAAGACACTACATATAATCACATACAAAAAAGAGCTCTGGGCCTATATATGTTAAATTCTTTTCCTCCCATGCCTCACTCACTGCCTAGCTAATTCTATATATTGTTTAGATCGCAGCTTAAAATCAAATTCTCAGGAAAGCCCTTCTTGTTTCCCAGTCTACTTTTGGGAGACAAGAAGGGCTTTCCTGAGAATTTGACTCTCTCCTAAGAACTTGATTGTCTAACATAATCTTAACCTTAACCCTGTTCTTCAGAGCACTTACCACAATAACAATTTTATTTTACATAATCATTCATTTACAATGTTTCTTCCCACTAAAGTAAGAGATCTACAAAAGTAAAGGTTGTATCTGTCTTGTTGAACCTGAAAATAAAAGTCAGTCCTCAAAAGCATAGATTCTGTTTTGGTTAAAATTAGAAGAAAATACCATATAGGTCACCAGTCACAATAATATAAGATGGAAAGCATTGAGAGAGAATAACCTTGTTAACCCGGGTACTTTGAAATCCCTAACAGCTAATTATTACTTTCCTTAGTAAGCTAAGGGAGAGGACTTTGGAGAATATTTACATCTCAAAGACCTCCAAAGAACAAAGAAGCCAAACAGGTAGGGTAAGGATCTTACATGAATTTCTATTACATTTGAATTACAACTCTGGTTAAATTCTTTTTCATATGCTAAAACTGCAACAGAAATATACTAATCCTAAAATTCCCTCCTTGCATACAACATGCTCTATATAGAACACTCATTAGTTGTGTTCACAGTCCTTTCATTAAATGATGTATGCTTCTTGAAATGTTATAAAATGTCAACAAAAAGATACTCTTCAAAATTCTATTTATCTTCCTCAGAGCTAATGGAAGAAAATATGCATTGACAAACCTGTCTACAATTATGCCTCTTTATCAATAGATACGATCTTAACAGTTTATTAACAGCTTGCTGATTTCCTAGTCTTTAAGGGGGGAAAAAAAAAAGAAAAAAGAAAAAAAACGACATAAAAGAGAAAAATATTTGAGAGTGCTAGGCTGGCACCTTCTCCTATTTCCTTTGCTCTAAGATTGTCTATCTTCCAGGGCACTCTCCCTGCTGGCCTCCACTTACCTTCTCAAAGTCTCCTGATTATCCAACAATCTAGCTCGCATCAGTTTAGCATGAAAAGACCATAATGTGTATCATAAATGTCTATATATTTCATCATAGGAAGGTGTTCGGTCTCACTTTTTGTGGTTTTATACCACAGTATGTGTTAGATATAACATATTTTGTTTTTTAAAAACAGCATTTTTTGAAGTCTGGTCACTAATTTGGGCTTGTGTATCTCCATAGTGCAATATCCTGATTTCATCAATGCAAACAGCTTTTTGAGATATATTTGTTAGTGACTATGCTGTAGTCTTACACAATTAGGGTAGACATGATTGTGTCCCTAAAATATTTTCCACCCCTCTTTCATTATAAATCCACAGTAATTTGGGTGGAAATTAACCCAGGACTAGGCCCTGACTATCTATTTAACACAACAGTCAGGATATCCCTTTGGCACAGCAACTGGTTCCCAACCAGCATGACCCTCTCCTCCTGAGCAGGATACCTGGGGTCACAGGTAGGCGATAAGATAAGCTGAGATGATCCATTTAGAAGATCCATCCAAAACTGCTGTGGATGGTTGGAAGAGAAATGATGACTAGAAAAGGAAACTGGGATGAGTGATGAGCTCCTCCCCCGGCCCCTTCCTCAACACAGCTAAGAAAACATCAAGGCACTTTTTAGTCTGTGCGTAAATTAACAGAGCTGACTGTTTTTCAAAATAAACCTGCCTCCCATCAAATGTGTTTTATTAGAAGTGATAATACATGGTGATTCTAGTTTTTAAGATGTTCCTCCTTCAGTGGCTTGGGGATCATAATTTAGAAACCCAAATGGAGAAGCTATTCCAATGCATTTTTTAAAAGCAGAAGAAATTTTAAATGTTTGGAGTTATAAAACTATTTAAATTTTTAAGTTTTCAAAATATTCCAATGCTCTGATTTTCACAACTAACATATTAGTATTTTATCCAACATAGGCATTGATAATATAACAATGCCAATTTATAATAAAAGGTTTTATTCCTCCTATTTCCTTAATCAAATTAAATAAGAACATTTTGACAGATTCTCCAGTAAGTTTCTGATTTGCATGTACCAAGAATTAGTCAATAAATGTGGCAGCTGGTAAAGTTTAAAAAGTAAACTGCATAAAGAGTATATACCTAATAATAAAAGACGGAGACATTAAAGCATAGTAAAAATATCAAAATACAGCAATCAGAATCCAAACATTCAGGATGTTTTAAAAGCAAAACCATTTAGACACAAGAACAGGAAACAAGAGCTAGTAAATTCTAATTGCAACCATTTCCTTCTAGCTAACAATCAGTTTCAAGTTTGCATTGCTTTATGAGGCCCTAGGGGCTTAGGGACCCCTGCAATCTCTAACAAGAAGATCTGGGTATGTTTCTGCTTTCCCAATCAGACTTAGGCAGTATTCTTTGTTCATCTTGGTATCCCGTAAAACAGGAAGCAGAGTTTAGGGCACAGAGTTGGCTTCACATTGAATGCACCACAATCCTCTAAGCCTGTGATTCCCAACCCCCGCTTGGTACCTGTCTGGTCCGTGGTCTGTTAGGGACCCGGCTGCAGAGCTCTGCCCCACCGTATCTATTCCCACGGAAAAGTGGAAAAATTGCCTTCCATGAAACCGGTCCTTGGTGCCAAAAAGGTTGGGGACTGCTGCTCCTAGACTTCCAGAGTTTTTCTCTAACCTAAATAAGAGCTTAATCAAGTAATGGATGCAGTATGTGCTGAACACGTCAACATCAAGTATCACACACCTCACAGATTTCTATGATTCCCTCAGTGCTTTACACATAGTTGAAACTTGAAATAAACATTCAACTGTTGTGAGGCAATCACCATAATTTAATAAGGAAATATCTGCCCCTAAAAGTTTACTAAATTAAACTATGTCTTCCAAAAACCATAGGTAACTGAAGATGTATCCGAAATAAGAATATAGACTCCAACCCCACATTCACCCAACTCTTTAGATTAACTACTACTTTAGAGATGGCCATGCTTAGCACAGCTAGACAAGACAGGTGAAGGAAATAAAAGTATTTCACCCTAAAATATACTTTGATATATTTTGAGATGGCTGTTCAGAGGGCCTGCAAACAGAAGTAGCCCTGCAAAGCTGTCTTTTGTGGAGATTCCCATCTGTAGAGAAAATCTGCATTGATGTAGCCAGGCTTTCTCTGAGGCCTTTCTGTGTAGATCTAGGAAAGATTAACTGAAGTCTGATACCTTTAAAGGCCCGATAGAAACGTTAACCAGCTATTCTTTCTGAGGGCTGCTACCAGTAAGGTTTCATCTACATAACAAGACCAACTCTGCAAGCCAACCCTCCTCTTCTCCGGATCCCATAACCTGTTTGCCACAATCAATCCAAGCCTCTATTCTTTGTGTAACCTTAAGACGGTATATAAACTTATGAACCCCACTGGGGATTAGGGCTAGTCACTCTGTGGTTCATGGTAATATGCCATTTCTCCTATTAATCTGCCTTTGGTCAGTTGATTTTTCAGCAAACTTTTAGAGGGCAAAGGAGAAGTTTTCCCTTGGCCCCTACAGTAGTAGGCCAATAGTAAAGAGAGTTTAAAAAAAAGGTCACAAGGAGCTGATCCTTTCCCACCACAGAATTTAACAGGCTAAGGTTACTGGATTTGGGATAAACTGCCTGACACTCTACACACTGATGGAATAAGCATCAGTGACTTACAGCACAGTTTAACAAATGTTCATAAATAGGACTTTTACTTATCAAAAAAAAGTATATTGTTAAATAATAAGGACAAAAACCAAAAACAGATCATAAAAGGGACAATTTTTTTATGCAGGTTAGTAAAAATGCTAACTCTAGAAAAACAAATTTTGTTGGACAAAACACATGAAACAACAACACACAGAAGGAATATAAATTAATAAAAATAAGAAAATATTCCTAGTAATGAAATAAGTCAAATTGTGTGTTGAAAAGGATGGAGTTGGAATTGAACTATTGCTAGTAAGAGCATAAATTAGGCCAGGTGTGGTGGCTTATGCCTGTAATCTCAGAACTTTAGAAGGCCGAGGCAGAAGGATTACTTAAGGCCAGGAGTTCAAGACTGGCCTGGACAACATAGCAAGACCCCCATCTCTATGAAAAAGAAAAAAAAAAAAAGGAAAAATTAGCTGAGTGTGATGGCATGCACCTATAGTCCCAGCTACTTGGGAGGCTGAGGAAGGAGGATCACTTGAGCCCAGGAGTTCAAGGCTGCAGTGAGCTATGATTGCACCACTGCACTCCAGCCTGGGACAAAGAGTAGGACTCTGTGTCTTAAAAAAAGAGAGAGAGAGAGAGAATTAATTAATTCAACCACATTGAAGAGCAATTCGACAATTCCTAATAAAGTTGAAGGTGTGCAGGACCCAATAATTCTACTTCTAGATGTCGACACTAGAAAACTCTCACAACTTAGACATAAAGAGACAGGTACTAGAATGTGCAAGGCAACAATAGTTGTAATAGTGAAAAACTGAAAACAACTGTCTGGCTAGTAGGCAATGAATAAACTATTATTCCATGATTTATATGATTAATTAGATCTATATTAATCATCATAGATAAATCTTAAAACCATGTTAAGTAAATAAAGCAAGTTCAGAAAGTATAAAAACAGCAGAATACTGTAACAAATACATTTTCACACAATCTAAAACTAAAGTATATATTGTCTAGAGACACATATAAGTATTAAAGGCAAAGCAGAAAAATATTCACAGAAATAATAAATATCAACTTCAGGATAATGTCAACAAGAGTAAGGGGAAGAGAGTGAGTGAGTCTCCACTCTCAGAAAAAAAAACAGAAAAAAAGAAGAGTAAGGGGAGGGGAAGGCATGGAATGTAACATCTCTTCTTTAAAAAAAGAAAAAACAAAAAAAGTTCAAGATATGAAACAAATACAGCAAACTATGCTAACATCTCCATGGTGCATACAGAACTATATTTTATATTATTTTCTGTAGATTTATTTATGTTTGAAATGTTTCACAGTCTTAATGTTTAAATTAAAAAAAAAAAAAGTTAAGCCAGCCAAGCTGTCTTCTGCAGATAAAGTCAGATATTAGTAAGTCAAGAGAGACATTTTCTTTCTTTTTTTTTTTTTTTTTTTTTGAGACAGAGTCTCACTCTGCTGCCTGGGCTACAGTGCCGTGGCGTCAGCCTTGCTCACAGCAACCTCAAATTCCTGGGCTTAAGCAATCCTCCTGCCTCAGCCTCCCGAGTAGCTGGGACTACAGGCATGCACCACCATGCCTGGCTAATTTTTTTTTTCTATATATATTTTTAGTTGGTCAGATAATCTCTTTATATTTTTAGTAGAGACATGGTCTTGCTCTTGCTCAGCCTGGTCTCGAACTCCTGAGCTCAAACAATCCACCTGCCTCGGCCTCGCAGAGTGCTAGGATTACAGGTGTGAGCCACCGCGCCTGGCCGAGAGACATTTTCAAACATGAAAAAAGAGACTACACAGCACCAATGTGTCCTTCAACAAAACTACCCCAGGATAAAAACAAAGCAATCAAAAACTCAATCAAAATAAAAAGCACAGAAACAGAAAAGCAATGGAAAAGATAAGGTGGTAAGCACTGAATCTGCTTAAATATAGAACTAAGGCTAAATATAGAGCTAAAGACTAAACTTCTGGTAAACAGAAAGCAAACGTTATATGCCCTGAAAAAGCAAAAATACAAATAACATAAAAGTAAGAACTGGAGAAAGAAGAGATAAAAGTATTAGTATTTATCACCTCATTTTTCACAGTAATTTAATCTCTAATAACTAAAATTTAAACATGCAGTTTTAGAAATTACTCTGATTTGATACTGTTTTTTATAAATTCTTTTCTTAATTTTAGTGAACTTAGTTTGTACAGAACCTAAGAGTTCTGTGGTGAAGAAATCTTTACCTAGAGTTCAGCAGTTAAGATTTTTTTCCCTTGTTATTAAATTTAAACAAAATCGTACCTTATATTTTTAGTTTGAAAAGTAGTATAAATAGCATTATTCCATAATTATAAAATTATTCCTATCTGTACATAAGCATAAATAGGATGATGTTCACCAAGTGTTAAACATAGATTATTTCTGTTTGGTCAGATTTGGGTGCCTAGATTGCTTGTTTTTTATATTTATATTGCCTGTATTTTAAAAAATAAGCATATGCCACTTTTATAAAATAAAAAAGTCATTACAAAACCACTCAACCACTTCAGCCTAATAATCCCCATTTTATGACTATGCCCTAAGGAACTACTGAGAAACTTAAAAAAATAAGACTTCTTTATAAAGCTGTTCATCATGATGGTATAATAATAAAAAACTAGAAGAAACCTACTTATCCAAAATAGAACAGTGAAACACTATATCAATATAATCGAATATTAGGCAGCCATTTAAAATGATGTTTTGGAAGAATATTTAACAACATAAGGAAATGCTCATGATAAGATGTTAAAGAAGTAACAAAGGTATGTGTGTGAATCATATATTACAATTTTAAATAAGGCAAAATGTTAACAGTTTCAAAATGACTGTTAATAGACAAAATAGGTAGCATAGTTACTTAAAAGTTGTATTCTCTTTTTTTTACTTTTCTGTATTTTTTTCTAAGTTCCCTAGAATAGGGATGAAAAGGAACATACTTTTTTTTGTTTTTAATGTAGGACAGAATGTGACATGTTGAAGAGATTTCCATCTGTGCATAAAGGAATAAATTTTTACAAGTTAGAAAACCCACATTTGTAAAATTTCTCAAAGATAATAAACAAGATGATCACAGATTCTACAACCATTCAATAACCTTTTATAAACATGATCATCTTCACGAGAAAATTCAGGTATATATACCCAGATATTATCATATTTGTTATTCCCATCATTATTTAACAATACTAATATATGCAATATTAGCATGTATCTATTTTAATGTGGTAATTTTCTAATGAAACCCAGTTTAGAGATCAAAATGATTCATCAGGGCTTTTCTTCTCTTTCCTACCTGTCACATTTTTTCTTATGGTGATCTCTGCCATAACCAGTTATTAACCACATTATATATTCATCTATATAATCTAAAAAGGCATTTTGTTTTCACAGTAATACTATCCATTCTTTAGAACTCTGTGAAAGATGGCACACTAACACTGTGAGCAACATGCCACCAATTTCCCAACTGCTTTATTCAACAACCCAACTGATAAAGGACTTTCCACAAACAACTTTGTGAGAAAAATGTTCATTAAGCATCCAGCACATTGTGACAGTAACTGTTGTGTTGGACAGTTTTCTTCTACTGTTGCCCTATCTATAAGTGTCAACAGTGCTCCTACTCAAAGTAAGCTCTAGAAGTCAGATACTTTCACATTACCTAAATGCTCTATGGCAAGAAAGTGAAAGAATGATAGGGACATGGTACAAGGACACAGGAGCAGATGAACAAGGGTCCCATTGGCCAAATCTGGGATGATCTGAGCCTCAAAATAAATGATGACAGTATCAGATTATAACTCACAGAATAAAACATGAGCCCATGAATTCACATTGATATAAATGAATAAACAAATTTGGAGCAAGGGGAAACTGTTCCTTACAGAATTCTAATTAATAAATGTAGAAAAAATGATAGCATTAAGAAGTCACCATTTGACAACCATCATAGTTTGTAAGTATTTCAAGCAAGAATTACCAATGAACTATAAAACCTGTGGGAGAAAGTATAATAAAAAACAGGACATTTGTGGGGCATACTGCAAAATAACTAACCTGAGCCCTTCCAAAACATTAATGTCATAAAAGACAAAAAAGATTAGATGACTGCTTCAGGTAAGGAGAGACTAAGAGACTTGATAACTAACTATAATGTCCAATCATAGATCAGATCCTGATTAAAAAAAAAGATCTTACTTTTGCTATATATGACATTTGTAAGGAAAACTGCTGAAATATGTTTAGGATTATATAAATGTTATAGATTTTGATAATTGTACTCTACTTATGTAAGACAATGTCTCTGCTTTTAGGTAATACACACTGAAATATTTAGATACAAAGGGACAGACATCATATCTGCCATTTACTTTCAAATGTTTCAGAAAAAATACATATATATGTGTATGTGCATATATATGTGCATATGTGTATACAAAGAAAGAAAATATCACAAAGCAAATGTGATATAATGTTATCATTTGGGGAAACTAGGTAAATGGTACACAGGAATTCTTTGTAGTATTTTTACCACTTTTCTGTAAGTCTACAATTATTTTAAAATAAAATTTAAAAAACAAAATGTTATATAGTAAGAAAATAGAATATGTCGTACAAAAACAAATAAATTAATTTAAAACTTTACAATTCAGTTTTTAAAATTGCTACTTTGTCTCTAAAAATCCTATATGATCATTAACTCCTCTATACCTTCAGCCACTTTACAAAATAATCTCTCCACATTTAACTGAAATCCAACTTTCCCTAGATGGCACTACATCCTTCAAATCCCTCTCAAATAAGAATTTTGATCCTCCCATACCCTCCCCCTTATCTGGAAATAAGAAGAAAAATTTTCTCAGATATTGTCAATTTCAGATCAAGAGCTTCTTGAAGTTCACACTGTCCATATAGCCTAGCCCACTAGACCCTCTCTTACCTTGTTCTTATCAGTAGTGTTTACAA
The DNA here is from genome assembly GCA_028533085.1 of Varecia variegata. NCBI lineage: Eukaryota > Metazoa > Chordata > Mammalia > Primates > Lemuridae > Varecia > Varecia variegata. The sequence goes on along the minus strand of CM052445.1, from coordinate 41,359,986 downwards.
GGGTCCACATCATTCCCAGTAAGAAAGATTTACAAGCCAGTATCCCCATCCTCAATATCATCCCCTCAACCTTAAATGCTACTGTAAGACACCTAAACCATCTTAACACTTCAGCTATAAAACAAGAAATAATGGTATCTGTAGTTGAGTCATTCAGTAACTACTTCAGTTCTCTACTCCCCTGACAGACTCCCTGACCTGGTCATCTACTAAAACTGCTTCTTCTCAAAAACATTCATTTATACATCTTGATTCCTGATCCCAACCTCCTCCCTTTACCTTTCTTGCTCCCTTACTTTCACTGAATCTATTCTTTGCACCCTCCATTCACTGCCACCTGGTTTCACCTTCTATCCTACGTAGTCTGGACTATAAAATGAAAAACTTGCATAATACCAACACCCTCAATTCCCTAGTCTTCTTATCCTTGGCCAAGTCTACACCATCAAGACCCAATTTAGGATGAGTCTGTCTACGCCCTTCTGGTGGAAGGAGGAAAACAAATCACATGACTATGTAAATTGGTGCCACTACTTTAGTTTCCAATTCCAGCAGGGCCTTCAGAAATAGTCATCACCATGGTAGGTGTTTCAACTCCACCACTCTCCTTTCCTCACTTCTTTCCATGGGAACCCCAGTCAAAATCTTTGCTTCCTACTTCACAGAGGAAAACAAGCTTTCAAGAAAAAAATTCCTTCAACTTCTCTACCCTGCAGTTCTAAAGTTAGCATTATGGCACCCATCCTAACTTATGTTCTTTGCTCCCAAATGCCAGACAACTGTACAGAGAAAATCCTGCCTCCCAAAGGATTGTTTTTTCTTTAAATTATCTCTCTTTCCTTTTCAACACCACTTCTCTCTACCCACATGTATATTCTATTCACACCATATTTTAAAAAGAAAAAAAACCTACCCCAGCTAAAAATATTTTTTTCTCCTGCTTTTTGAACTAGTTCTATTTCTCCCTTCTTTCCTTCAGTGACAAACATCCTATAAAGGAAAAAAAAATATCTATCTATTCTCATTCTCTGCACTTCTAATTCTCTACACTTCTAATTCTTATCTCTTTACCAAACCATTACTATCTGACTTCACTCAAAATCTCTTGCTAACAATTACCTTCTAATTGTTAAATCCAAAAGCCTCTTTTCAGTCCTCATACTATTTAAATCTTTAATACACTCAACACACTGGACTGTACTCATAATTACTTTTTCTTTAGCTTCCTGAGAACGGTTTCCCTTCTGGTTTTCCTTCTACCTTTGACCATTCATTCTGCTTCTTTTGTAGCAGTCCTTACTTTCCTCTGCCAACTTTAAAGAGCCGTAGCTAAATCTGAATCCAGAGCTGTGGATACTATCTCTGACTTAATGACTGGATTGAAGCTGGACGGTGTTTAACTGGTTTAGTTTAGTTTCATTTGCCAGATGTTAAAGCAACTAATCCCACATAATATTGTTAAAGTTACTGTTACAAGCATTCTTTTGTCATTTTAAAAATTAGCATGATGTACTGTCTTATTTGATTTCACATGGTTTTAGAAGGTCATCTAGTTGCTAAATGAATAAACTAAAAAAGAACATGATTTGATGCCAGGAGATCTAAATTTAAGATATCTACCACCTACTAGTTGGATAACCTTGATTGTGTTATTTATCTCTTTAAGCCTCGTTTTCTTTCTGTGATTCATGCATTTTCATTCATTCAGATAGTCATCGATCACTTAGCCAGCATTTACCAAATGCCTAGTATGTTTCAGGTACAAATTGGGTGTAGGAAATAGGTACAAATCCCATCTCATCAATCCCTAGAACTTCCAGCTTCTAAGAATTATTAATAGAAGCTGTGAGACAAGGCCATATTACAACATGACTGCAGAAAGGGAAATAAAGAAAAATAAAAGCATATTTTAACAAGTAAACCAGGGAGCGAAGACCTGTAAGAACCAGGCCTGAAACACCAACTTCCCTCACAGAAAGTTTCATTCTTCCCTCAACAAACGCAGAGAAGCCAAGAACAGAATCCTCAAGCAAACTAAATACAGTAACACAATTACTTAGACATGCTGTTGTTGATGATTCATCCAGGAAGCACGGCAAATGCCAAGACACCACTACAGACGATAGTTAAAGGGGGCTGATCCATCAAATGTTATGTGCGAAAGCAAAAACTCTCAAAAGTTGGCTGTTAAATCTAAACACATAATCTGAATTAACTTGAGACTATCAGAAGACAAACACAAATGCATATACACACTATCACTCACTCTGTTTCTTTCAATGTTAGCAATCATATACCCCTACAAGGAAGGATTCACCATATCATATTTTTAATAAATTTTATTTTTTAGAGATTTAAAGTCACAGTAAAAGCCAGCATAAGGTACAGAGATTTCCCATATATCCCCTGCCCGGACACATGCAAAGCCTACCCTCTTATCAACATCCCCCACCAGAGTGGTACATTTGTTACAATTGATAAACCTACACTGACACATCATTATCGCCCAAAGTTCATAGTTTACATTAGAGCTCACTCTTAATGTTGTTTCTATAGGTTTTGACAAATATATAATGACATGTGTCCACCATTATATTATCACAGAGTAGTTTCCCTGCCCTCAAAATCCTCTGTGCTCCACATATTTGTCTCTCCCTTCCTGCTAACCTCTGGCAACCACTGATCTTTTTACTGTCGTCATAGTTTTGCTTTTCTAGAATGTCATATGATTAGAATCATACAGTATAAAGCCTTTTCAGACTGGCTTCTTTCACTTAGTAATTCTGCATTTCTCCATGTCTGTTCATGGCTGGATAGCTTATTTTTTTCTAGTTCTGAACAATATTCCATTGTCTGGATAAACCACAGTTTATCCATTCACCTACTGAAGGACATCTTGGTTGCTTCACAGTTTTGGCAATCATGAATAAAGCTGCTATAAACATATGTGTGCATGTTTCTGTGTAGACCATAAGCTTGCAACTTTTTTGGGTATTTGTTGGATAAATACCAAGGAGCACCACTGGTAGATCAGATGGTAAGAGTATGTTTAGTTTTTTAAGAAACCAACAAACTACCTTGCAAAGTAGCTGTACTCTTGCATGCCCACCAGTAATAAACGAGAGTTCCTGTTGTTCCACATCCTCACCAGCATTTGTTGTTGTTAGTGTTCTGGATTTGGCCCATTCTAATAGGTGCGTAGAAGTAACACATTTTAACTTACACTTCAAAATGATGTGGAGCATCTTTTCATATGCTGACTTGCCATCTGTATATCTTTTTTGATGAGGTGTCCGCTAAGGCCTTTGGCCTGGTTTTTAATAGGGTTGTGTTTCTTATGATTGAGTTTTAAGAGTTCTTTGTATGTTTTGGATATCAGGCCTTTAATGAATACATCTTTTGCAAATACGTTCCCCCAGTCTGTGACTTGTCTTTTTATTTTCTTGGCAGTATTTTTTGCAGAGCAGAAATTTTAAATTTTAATGAAATCCAGCTTATCAATTCTTTCTTTCTAAAAAGTCATCACCACATCCAACATCATCTAGATTTTCTTCTGTTATCTTTTAGGAGTCTCACAGTTTTGCCTTTTACATTTAGATTTATGGTCCATTTTGAGATAATTTCTTTGTAGGGTGTAAAATCTAAGTTCAATTTGTTGCATGTAGATGTCCAGTTGTCCTAGCACTATTTGTTGAAAAGATAATGTATTGCCTTTGCTCTTTTGTCAAGACCAGTTGACTATAATTATGTGGGTCTATTATTTCTGGGTTCTCCATTCTGTCCCACTCACCTATTTGTCTATTTTCTTGCCAATACTACATTGTCTTGATTACCACAGCTTTATAGTAACTCTTGAAGTCGGGTGGTGTCAGTCCCTCAACTTTGTTCTCCTCTAATATTGAGTTGGCTATACTGAATCTTTTGTGTCTCCATGTAAATTTAGAATCTTGTGTGTCAATATTCACAAAATAACTTGCTGGGATTTTAGCTGGGATTTCACTGAATCTATAGATCACATCGTGAAGAACTGGCATCTTGACAATATTGAGTCTATCTATCAATGAACATGGACTATCTTTCCATTTATTTAGTTCTTTGATTTCTTTCATCAAAGTTTTGTAGTTTTCCTCACATAGATCTTGTATGTATTTTGTTAGATTTATACCTAAGTATTTCTTTTGGGGGGGTGCTAATATAAGTAGTATTATATGTTTTTAGTTTCAAATTCCGTATGTTCATTGCCAGTATACAGAAAAACAATAGACTTTTGTCCTTGTATCCTGCAATCTTGCTATAATTGTTTATTAGCTCCAGGAGGGTTTTGGAGGGGGTTGTTGTTGGTTTTTTTTTTTTTTTTTTTTTTGGTCAATTTTGTCATATTTTCATGTCTTCTGCAAACAAAGATAGTTTTATTTCTTCCTTCCCCATCTACAGAACTTTTATTTCCTTTCTTGTGTTACTGCATTAGCTAGAACTTCTAGTATGATGTTGAAAAGCAGTGGTAAGAGGGGACATCCTTGCCTTGTTCTTAGGGGGAAAAATCTGAATTCTCACTATTAAGTATGAAGTATGGTGTTTGACATAGGTTTCTAGTAGATGTTCTCTTCTATTCTTAGATTGCTAGAGTTTTACCATAAACAGGTTTGGGATTTTGTCAAATGCTTTTTCTGCATCTATTATATGATCATGTGATTTTTCTTATTTAGCCTGTTGATGTGATGAATTACATTAAATAATTTTTGAATGTTGAATCAGACTTGCATACCTGGGATAAATCCCACACAGTCACGGTGTATAATTCTTTTTATACATTGTTGGATTTTATTTGCTAATATTTTGTTGAGGATTTTTATATCTATGCCTATAAGTGTTCTACATATTTATTTGCTTATAATGTAATGTCTTATCTGGTCTTGGTATTAGGGTAACACTGTCCTCACAGAATACGTTAGGAAGTATTCCCTTTCCTTCAACCTTCTGAAAGAGATTGTAGAGAATTGGAATAATTACTTCTTTAAATTATTGGTAGGTGCTATGGTTTGAATGTGTTTCCCAAAGTTAATGTGTTGGAAACTTAATCTCCAATGCAACAATGTTGAAAGGTGGGACCTCTAAGGGGGGATTAGGTCACAAAAGGATTAATGTTATTATTGCAGGATTGAGCTCCTAATAAAAGGATGAATTCAGCCTCCTTCCACTTGCTCTCTCATACACTCTTGCTCTTCTGTCTTTTACCATGGGATTATGCATCATAAAGGCTCTTGCCAAATGCTGGCACATTGACATTGAACTTCCCAATCTCCAGAACTCTGAGAATTAAATTTCTTATAAATTACTCAGTCTGTGGTATTGTTATAGCAGCACAAAACAGACTAAGGCAGCAGAATTTACCAGTGAACCCATCTGAGCCTGGTGCTTTCTGTTTTGGAAAGTTCACATTTCTCTATTCCTGTATAAATAATACTAATTTTCAAGTTGTAATGATCACTACAACGCCACATTTCTAAAGGCACTAGTCTCAATATGAAAACTCTGTTACATTGAGGTTTTAAAAATCTTGACATGGAAGTATCCCAAGAATGGAAAAATAAGCACCACATGTACTCACCATCAAATTGCTTTCACTGATCATCACCTAAGAGCACATTTAGGAATAACATTAATCGGGTATCGGGCAGATGTGGGGGGAGGGAGGGGATGGGCGTATACATACATAATGAGTGCGATGCGCACCGTCTAGGGGATAGACACGCTTGAAGCTCTGATTGGGGTGGGGGGGAGAGGGGGCAAGGGCAATATATGTAACCTGAACTTCTGTACCCCCATAATATGCCAAAATAAAAAATAAATAAAATAAAATAAAAATCTTGACATGACTGGCATTTTCTAGTAAAACTTTATACACCTGCATTTTATTACTGCATTCATTTGCAATAGGAACAAAGATGCACAAGAAAAAAATATGTAAAAACTGTGTTTGTGAAGAAACCAGAGAAAAAAATACTATACAGAGAAAAGCTGAGTAGGTGATTCTTTGTGGTACTCAAATTCCATTTATCAATAAACCTATTTCGGCATACATAATAAACATATTTACCAAATACATTTAGAGAAGAAAAAACCTGGTAATCTAAATTTTGAACTTTATTTTTTAAAAAGATTGTATTTTGCTTTAAAAATAAATCCTTATTTAACATAACTAAAACGCCAATGAAGAAAGATTTGAAAGTATTTTTTATACAGTAATTTTGTTTTTAATTAGGTCAATGAAAAGCACTGTGCAAGAATATATAACATACAGATATAAATTCAATAACAAATAACTTGCACAAATAGTTCTGAGCCTATCCTCAATTACATACACTGGGCTAAGAATAAGCAGCACAGTGGTTAAATTCATAGACTCTTGAATCAAATTTTGCAGACTCAAATCCAGGCCCCAACACTTACCAACTTTGTGACCTGTCTGGGCCTCATTTTGATCAGCTATAAAATGAGAATGACTTAGATATAGGGTTTTTGATTACAAAAATTAATAATTTTAAATATTCAGAATAATGCCTGACACAGTAAAAATCCAATATATGTTAGTTTTTAAAAATCAAACAAAACAAAGATATATTACATATATTATATCATCTATTTTAATACCTACAATCCTCTGAGATGGATATCATCCATCCTTTTACAGGTGAAGAACAAACTTTAAAGAACAGAATGGACACATCTAATTAGGGGCAGAGTCAGGATGATTCAAACCCAAGTTTTACTGTCTCTAAATTCAGGCTGTTTCTATTTCAAGATGCCTCCAATAAAAATTCACAGGTAGTAATCCACCCTGCCCTTCTCCGTCTCCACAAATAGATTTTATGAGTATTTGGATACACATACCCACACACACTCCCCTTTGAATCCATCCATCCACTTCTCTTCAATGCCACTACCCTAATCCAAGCCACTATTATCCCTTATCTACCATGGTAGCTTACTAACAAAATGGCAGACACTGACACTTGAAAAGCCCACAATGAAAAGGTTGGCTCACCAAGAAATGACAAAACACTGAAACCCACAGATCAACAAGTCAAGAACACACAAAGCTATAGGATATAAATCGGCACGGACAGAACACCCAAATTTAAAGAAACCTTTCAACATGAAAGAAAAATAAAACAAAATACTAGGAGGAAAGCCAATTCAGGGAGTAGAAAAAAAAAAAATCTCAAAAATCTATAGTTGGCTCTAGTTCCAAGTTCCAGCATGGCAGTAGCCCCCCTAAAAGGTTAACTCTCCCACTGAGAGCAACTCAGGACAAAAAACAAAAAAAAAAAAAAAAAAAAAAAAAACCCACAACTACCTGGCATTCTGAACATTAAAGAAAATAGGCAGGGATGTAGAGGATAGCTAAAACCTGGAGAAGCAACCTGCACCAGACAAGTTTCCCTCTCTGCAGCTTTGCTGGGAGGTAGAGCCACAAGTTGTGGACAGGAACACAGGCATGGGCTGCTAAAATCCCAGTAGAAACCCTGCTATTTCTAGCCAGAAAAGGCATGAAATGGAGCCCAGGCAGGCAAGAAAGTGAGGGGGAAATAATTAACCCTCAAGCCATGTATGTGTTGGACTGATCCAAAACAGATTAGTAAAGCCCTAAGGAATTGAGCTAAGATTTGAACCACTGCACACAGAGTATGAGACACTGCTTACAATTTGAGTCTAAGTGAGTTGACTGCCTGCTAAACAAAAATATCAACATCCTCCAGAGGACCAAAGTAAAATATTCAGAAGATCCAGCATAAAATCCAAAATTACTAGAAGTACTGAAAAATACAAATCATTCTTCCAGGGAAAAGGCAATCAGTAGATGCCAACCCCAAGATGACTCAGGTCATAGTTATCATACAAGGATTTTAAAGGAGCTATTATAATTGTGTTCCAAGAAGTAAAGCAAGATTACCTTTAAATCAATCAAAAGGGAATCTTAGCAGATAAATAGAAAACATAAAACAATAAACCAAATAAACATTTTAGAATGGAAAAATAAAATATTCAAAATAAAAAATTCACTAGATGGGATCCATTGCACAATGAAGATAAAAGAGTGAGCTTAAATTGCATGACAGAATTTATACATTATAAAGAACAGAAAAGATTGAAAATAATTAAAAATAACAGAGCCATAGTTACTTCATATCCTTAAAATAGCTAACAAAAAAAATTTTTTTTTAATTTAAAAAACATGAAATGTGAAGCTTGAAGAAAATGAGAGAGACTGGGGCAGGAAAAAATTTGAAGAAACAATACCATAATTCTTCAAATTAGTGAAAGAAGTAAATTTACAAATTCAACTTCAGTAAAGCCAAAACAGAATAAATTCAAAGAAAACTAACCAAGACATATCATAAAACTTCTAAAAATCAAAGATAAAGAAATTTACCAGAAGCAGCCTCTGAAAAACAATATGTTACATACAGAGAAACAGTGATTCAAATAATTACAGGTTTCTCATCAGAAGCCATTGGTAGTCAGAAGAAAATAGAAGAATATCCTTAAAGAGATGAAATAAAAGACATTTAGCCAAGAATTCTATACCCAAAAATATATATACTTCAAGAATAAAGGCAAAATAAAGACATTTTCAGACAAAGGAAAGCAAAGAGAATTGATTAGCAGCTGACTTGCACTTTAAGAAATGCTAAAGGAAGTTCTTCAGGTTGAAAAAAATGTAATAAAGAGAAACTTGTTTCTTTAGGCGTGAATACAGAGCACAGGAAATGGTAACTATATAAGAAAATATAAAAGAATATTTTTTCCTCTTAAGTTTTTAAAAATATGTTAGGATTTAAAAAATAATTAAAAGGCTGTTTGGTGGGGTTTCCAGTGTAATACATATGAAAACTATAAACATTGCGGTTACAAGGAGTTTGGGAGTAAATAGACCTATATACAGTTATAAAGTTCTACATTTTATATACAGTGATACAATATTAATGTTAAATATACATTCATAACCTTTCACTGTGTATTGTAATCTTAAAACAACCACAGAAAGCTAAAAGGTAACAAAAATACTGAAAGGGACACTAAAATTCTTTTCAAAAATCAAATGACCCAAAAGACGACAGAAAAGAGTGAAAAGAAAAACAAACAAACAAAAAAAAACCAGAAAAAAACAAATATTTAAATAGAAAACAATACAATGGTAGACCTAAACAAATGATATCAATAAATACATTAAACGCAAACACTCCAATGAAAAGGCAGAAGCTGTTAAAAGCAAAACCCAACTATATGCTACCAATATAAGACATACTTAAAGGACTTAAAGTAAACAGACAGAAAAAGGTATGTCATGCAAAAATATATAATAAGAAGGCTGGGATAGCTATATTAATATTATATAAAACAGGCTTGAAGACAAAGTTAACTACCAGAAATAAGGTGGGACATTTCATAATAATAGAACCTCAAAATAATGAAAGCAAGAAACTGAGATAATTAAAGGGGGATAATTCCATAAACACAGGACATTTTAAAACCTCTTACTCAGCAAAAATTAGCAGAATACAAAAGCAAAATTCTGTAAAGATATGGAAAGTGAGAACAATACTATGAACCAACTTGATCTGACAATTATAGAACACTATATCCAACACCTGAAGAATATACAGTCTTTTAGAGTATACACAGTATATCACCAAGATAGATATTTAGGCCATAAAATAAATCTCAATAAATTTAAAAAGAATGAAATCATACTGAGTGTGTTCCCCTCCACAGAAAAATTAAATTAGAAAATAAGATATCTAAGAAAGTATCAAATAAGTAGAAATTACAACATAAAAAGCAAAGTAAACCATAAAAGGAGGAAAATAGTAAATAAGTAAGGTGAGAACAAAAAATTAACAATAGATATACAGGCAACTGAAGAAAAAAAATTAGATAACTTCATGAAATATTTAAAAAGTTATACAAGACACTCAATATTTTCATAGTCATAAAATGTGAATACTAATCACTGATTTAACCAAAAATTAGGTGGTTTTCATACATTTAATCCTTACAATAATTCTGAGACAGGTACCTGTACTATCTTTACTTACAAATGAAACTACAGCATAGAGTATTTGGCCCAAGCACACTATGCTTGTAATGAGTCAAGATTTGAACCCAAGATGTGGGACTACCAAGATCATGACCTGGGTAGGGAAAGCAAGGACATGTAAGAAATCAAAGTAAAAATAATAAATCAACAAGTAGCTAAATCTGCATATGTTAAAAATATGGAAGTAAACAACGCAGCTGAAATAAAGGTCTTTTTTTGTTTGTTTTTATTTTTGTTTTTGTTTTGAGCAGAAAGACTTGGACCTCAAAGGGGGGAAAAGGAAGCTGCCATTTCTCATTATTGGTCTTTTAGTACTCAGACTTTTTAAACTATATATGTGCACTATTTGATTTTTTAAAATATGGTTAAAAAAAATTTGACTACAAACTGAATCCAGCCCAATGAAAGATTACTAGGTAGTGGGCTCTACACAATCAGCTGAGTTCACTTAGTAACTAGGGGACTACCAGATTCTTACGCTATAGCATCCATGCTCCCTGGCTTCATCATGGGAGGTGAGAATTCTGCCAATGACCCACCAATGCTGAACCACCAATGCACCTCCCTAACCTAAAAGAAAGTTAGCTATAATGAAAGTTCTATTCCCCAGAATATTTGATGTATTTTAATTCAGTTGATATGTTTACAGCAATAAAATAAAATTTGTCTTCCAAGCTTTGTTTCATAACCTTGAACAGCACCTCTCACAGACAGTCTTCTATAAAATGTTATGTTGAAGAAAATGATCACTAAGTACTCCCCTACTTCCAAGACATCTGAAAATTAATTTAAGTTTCCTCCTTTCCATGGGTAGACCAAATAACTTAACCATGGTTACCATCTTGCAAATGCAAGCCACTGGTCAGAAGAGGAATTACACAAAAACACCAGAATTCATCTAAACTGATTTATCAGCACTACAGCAAACTACATGCCCTAATTATGGACAACATGAACATCGTATATGCTGTGCAATATATTATTACTTTTACAGCATAGAAGTTTGTAAAACCATATATTGATTTATGAATACAAGATAATATCTCAGTATCCCCATGCATACACTTGGAATCATTCATGAAAGTTATTCATTTATTTCTTCAGTAAGTATTTATTTTGGACCTATAAAAGGTCGAGAACAATGCTATACTGTTATAAACAAGACAGATCTGAGCCCCCTTCCCACTGAGTTTACAATCTAGTGAGGAAATACAGACCATGAAATGAGGGCTATAACAGTGATAAGTGAGTGCACAGTGTTAAAAGAACACACGTAACTTAAAAGTGAAGAGTGGGAAATGGAAGTGGGGAGGCAAAAGGGAAGGGAAGGTTTCCTGGAGAAAGTAACACCCAAACATAGATCTGAATACAGAATAGAAATCAGTCCTGGAGAAAGGAGGGAGAAAAGAGAAAAGAGGAATATGTTCAAAAGCTAGAAAGCAAAAGATAGCATGGTTTGAGGTGGTGCTTGGAGAGTGGCGGGGCAAGAGAATAAGAGTATTATATAGTTCAAACCATGACTGAGGTGTGCAATGCAGTAACAGATTAGGCAAGGATGAGGTAAGCAGGTGCTCCTGTTGTTCTCTAAAGGTTACAAATGAAAATTTAAAAGGTTCTCAAGTGTTACCTCAAAACCCTTCCTTTTCTGGGGAAATCATGCAAAAGGTCATCTGATATAGATGAAAGCTCTCCAAAGTGAGGAGAACAAATGTTCTATAAAAGCTGTCATTATTGATTTCTTCAGTCCAACATTCAATAGCTGTATGTCCTAAGACTCCCAAAATTAGTAAAGAGGTTAACATTATTGTATTAAAAGATTTTTATACATAATAAACTCCAGTTTATTACCTTATTCTCAAAGCCTCTGTCCAAACAGTGCAATTTCTTTACATTATGAGTAATTCTGGAGAAACATCATAGACAAAGTAAACCACAGCACATTCCTGAACTTTTAAAATATTAAATTGTTTCATGTTTAAACAAATCTTAAAACTAAGCAAGTCAAAACCTTGAAATAATCTGATAGTAAATCTTAAACTACTGTAGCATTTCCCAACTTGCATTTGGCATGTCTTTTACAAGAATTTTATGCACACCTTAATTCCAGCTAAGTGATCAAACTTCTGAAAGAAACCATAACATGTCCTGAAAACACAGACATATGATGATTTACAATCACATGATAGAAGTAGGCTAGCCTTAATTACAACGATCTTGTCAGTAAATTTACATTCAATAAATGTCAGCAGAATTATTCTGTACTATTCCATAGCTACTTAAACTCAAGTCAGGCCTACACTTAAAGTACATATAAAATTCTAAAATAATATATTATCAACATACATACAATTTTTTACAATGTTTTACAATGCAGGTCAGATATTAAGGAAAGAATAAAAGAAAATAGTTGCTAAGTAAGCAATATAAAACAGATGAGGAAAATCAAAGCAGTACCCACAACTCTACAGTTAAATGAAGGCACTAAGCAAGGCCACTACATTACAGCTTCATGGGTTGCTTACTGAACAACTCTAGGGAACACCAGTCAGAAAGAGAGCAAAAGAGAGAGAGACCGAACAACAGATGTTAAGCTGGAAGGGAACGCAAAAAACCACCACCACCTTAAGGAGCCCAAGTCTAAGCAACAATGATGAAAACAAATATAAAAGAAAGAATAAAATAACATAGGCGAGGTTTTGAGCACTGGTCTTGAGCTGGCACCATTCATTCATTCATTCTTATCAAATACTTATTGAGAACCTACCATATACCAGGTACAGAAAGATACAGCAATGAACAAAACAGACAAAAATCTCTGTACCCTCATGAGCCTTATATTCAGGAAGAAAGGAGATATGAAATTAATAAGCAAAATATTTGGAATATAAGATGGTGATAAGTACTATGGATAAAAACTGAAACAGGGAATGAGGATCAGGAGTACTGTGAAGGAGGTATAGTGATTTTAAATAGGGTAGTCAAGAATGGCATCAATGAGGTGACCAAACAGAATGAAGATTCCACTAGACTTGAGAAATGTTTCTTTGCCATTCTCACAAGGAGTTTTATGCTCTATTCCACTACCCACTCATCTCCACCCCGATTCTAGTGACATACTGTGCCTGCCTGATTACCAGCTACATGTACGGTATGCAAAACAACCTTACCACATTGCTAAGGATTCATTTAAAGACGAGGGGTGAAATAAAAAATTAATTTCTCAGAAGCATCCTCAACAGGCCCAAGCTTCAGGACTATACAAGGTAATTCCTATAGCATCACATCAAGGTGGGCAAATTTGCAGCCTGCAGGCAAAATCCAGCCCACTGTCAGTTTTCCCAAGTCAAATTTTATTAGAACACAGATACATTCATGTTTTCATATTTGGTATGGATACTGCTATGCTACAGTGGCAGGCTTTAGTAATTGAGACAGAGACCACACTGGCTGCAAAGCCTAAAATATTTACTATTTGGTCCTTCACAGGACATTCACTAACCCCTGATCTACATCATCGCCATTATCACCACCATGCCTGCAGTGACACTACTTTCAGGGACATCTTTATGAGCATGTTGATCACTGTAGTCACACAAGACTCTACTCAGGAAGACCCCATGATAGGGGTTTAATGCTGTATGGTCACTGTCTTGAAATTTTTAATAATTGTAACTTTGAAATGAGTTTTATAAGTGAACTTCAACAGGACTCCAGTGAGGCATGTGTGAGGGACTTAGAACAGCTCACAAGCAGTATGCCTCTGCAGGACGAGTTTTCAGTCAGTTGAACCCCCTGGCTCAGCTCAACCTCTCATTCTTACCCTGCGACTGGGGGCAAGGCAAGGCGATGGCCATCCCTATCCCAGACTAGCATCATCACGGCACATTCAGTGGGCAAACTAGAAGGGCCTCTTGCCTATTGCTGATTTAGGTAATGAGCATGTCCTGGCATGGAGACTGCAATCCCCTGGGGGACTGCAGACCTGGAGAAAGGGGGTCCTGTAGAAAAAGGAGATTGACTCCCCACCCCTGGCCAGAACCCCACATTTCCATTTGGCATTGGGTCTTGCAAATTATGTAGCAAGATCTGACTGCTTTCATGAAATAAAAATTATAAACTGGAGCTATAAATCAGAGTTCCAGTCTTCTGTCAAATCCAGCATACAATTTATTTCCATGCTTGTTCCATTCCACCCTAAGCTATCTCTTTCACCTAGCTGGAGTCACACAGCTTTGCTTCTATTTCTTAAATGAACAAACTCCTTTCTACTATAGGCCATTATCTCACCTGTAATATTCACCAACTAGAACTAGATCTTTACTTTTCAGTCAGGTCTCTGGCTGACTGTCATACGCTCGGAGCGGATGGAATTCCCTGACTAACCTGATCTCCATCTACTACTGAGTGGTCAGATTGACTGGTGTGCTACATCATCTCCAAAGATGGCCACCATCAATTACTTCCCTTCATGTGTGCGCATGCCTCCCCCTCACTGAGAGATGGAGTTTATTTCCTCTTCCTTTGAATCTGGGCTGGTCTTACGACTGTTCTGACCAATAGGATGCAGCAGAAATGACATTCTGAACTTCTACACCCTGGTCTAAAGAAGAATGGCAGCTTCCTCTTCCATCCATGCTATGAGAAGCCAAGGTTACACTGAGAGGGGACACAGAAGAGACCTAAGATGCTCCAGTCAACAGTCCCAGCTCAGCTCCCAGAAAAGAGTCAACATCAACTGCCAGCCAAGTGAGTGAGCTACTTTGGAAGTTCCAACACAGTTGGGCCCCAGAATGGCTGTGGCCCCAGCTAGCATCACATGGAGTAGAAGAACTACTCTGCTGCTCACAGTCAATCCAAGGAAACTTGAAAGATAATAAAATGTTTGTGTTTGGAATAGTTTGTTACACTACATTATAAGCACCCAGGTCCGAATACCGGCTCCATCACAGCTGGGCCTATTATTTAACTTTTTTGTGTTTCATGTTTCTCATCTGCAAAATGAGAATGACATTATCTGTTATACTTCAAAGAGGTATTCTAAGGATTAAATGTGCTAATATGTATATAGCACTTAGCAGAGTTCTCAGCATTACTGACATAATGTAAGTAATTACAGTCTTATTATTGCCATTTGACTATTGATAAAATTTATTATTTATTCCATTAACCTGCTTTGTTTTCTTCAAAGCACTTATTACTACCTGAAATGATGCTCCCCGTGTCATATCTCACCAATCTTGGTGAGATATGACACTTACAAATATGGAAGGCCTTTTCAAGGAATCTGCATGCTGAAAACAGGAATTTTAAACTTCGAAAATTCAGTAAGCCCATTAGAATGATTAAAATTAAAAAGACTGACAACAGCATAATTTTAGCAAGGTTATGGAACAAGCAAAACTTTCACACATTGATGGCAGAAGTGTAAGATGGTAGAACTACTTTGGAAAAAAGTCTGATGGTTTCCTATAAAATTAAACATATACCTACCCTTTTACTCAGTAATTCCACTCAAGAAAAATATAAACATACGTCCACAAAAAGATCTGCACAAGAATATTCATAAGAGCTTTATTCATAATAGCCAAAAACTGGAAACAACTCAAATATCCAGCAACAGAGCAATGGATACACTATAATATATTCATACAATTTATATGATGCACAATTATTCCACAAAAAAAGGGATGAGCTACTGATACACACAATAACATAGATCAATCTACGAAACTTCATGCTGAATGAAAGAGCTTTATAGATTATAGCTATATGATTCCAGAATAGGCAAAACAAGATAATTCTAAGTGAAAAAGTCAGAACGGTCACCTGTGGGGTAGAAATTCATAAGGATAATAAAGGAACTTTCTAGGGTAATCGTAATATTCTGTATTGGGTCAGTAAAATTCATCTGTAAAGGGCAGTGGTATAGGCTGAATGTCTGTGTCTCTCCAAAATTCATATGTTGAAACCCTAATCCCCAAAGTGATGGTATTTGAAGGTGGGGCCTATTGGAGGTATTAGGTTTAGATAAGGTCTTAAGGGTGGGGTCATCATGAGAGCAGTAGCGTCTTTACAGGAAGAGGAAGAACTCTCTCTCCACCTTGTTAGGACACATACTGGCCGTCTACAAGCCAGGAAGGGCGCCCTCACCGAGGAACCAAATTGGTCTGCATCTTGATATTGAATTCACCAGCCTTGAAAACTGTGAAAAATAAATTCTTGTTAAGCCACCCAGTCTATGGTACTCTGTTATAGCAGCCCAAGCTCACTAAAACAGGCAGCATGGCAAATATTTCAGGCTCTGCAGGCTCTGTCTCAAATATAGTTATGTGTAGATTAATGAAAGGGATGCATTCTAAGAAATGCTTTGTTGGGTGATTTCATAACCGTGCAAACTTCATAGCGTGTACTTAACACAAACCTAGATGGTATTATCTAAGCTATCTGGTATAGCCTATTACTCCTAGGGTACAAACTCGTACAGCATGTACTCAATACTGTAGGCAATTGTAACACAATGGTAATTATGTCATATATGCAGTCCCTTGTTGAATGAAATGTTGCATCATTATGCTGCGCATGACCATACTCAACTTGGCCGTTGTAAATGAATGGGCATGGTTGTGTTCCAATAAAACTTTATATACAAGAATAAAAAAATAAAATGGATTGACAGATATACAACAGTACTAAAATAACACACTGTTAACTGTAGACCCTACAATTTATAGGGCGGTTAACTGTATAATTCTTTCAACTTTTATATATATTTGAAAATTGTAACATTAAATCTTATTACATGTTGGAGGCAGATTCAGTAAGAGGCCACTGAAGGTTTGTGAGCCAAAAGACAAAACTGAACTTATACAAATTGATTGGATTTGAGATTTATTCAGATTTTAGAATACCTGTATATACATAATGAGATATTTTAGGAACAGAACCCAAGTCTAAATACAAAATTCATTTATATATACTTTATACATATAGCTTGAAGGTAATTTGATATAATATTTTTAATAACTTTGTGCATGAAACAAAGTTTGTGTTGAGTACTTACATGTTAAGTACTTACTTGTGGCATCATGTGACACTCAAGAAGTTTCAGATTTGGGGGCATTCTGGATTTCAGATTAGGGATACACAACTTGTATCCCACAAATATGACCCATGTAGTGCAAATGATACAATGAAGGATGGTCAGGTGAAGGAAGGAAGTAGTGAGTAGACTAGTACAATATTCCATGCCATGGAAAGTATGAATATTTAAGGAGTATGGATTAAGTACACAAAGAATTCACTAAAAGAAGAAAGCCAGAGAAGTCAAGAGAAGCAGAAAGCTTCTTAGTATCAGGAATAAGGCAGGAGTTTCAAGGAGAAAGTTCAGTGTTTACATAACAGAAATCAAGAAACATGAGAACTGAAAAATATCTATTAGCTTATGCAATTGAGTAACCTTCATTATGCAAAAGAGGTATGGTAAGACTATAAATCAGATGCAGTATATTGACAAATTCAAAAGTAACAAGTGAAGATCAAAGCAACCAGGCTGGCCAAGAAAAGAAGGTGATAACTAGAGAGCAACATAAGGTGAAAGGATGACATGCTTCTTTAAAAGCAGAAAATAAAACAACTACCCCTAAAAATCACCGTGTGTTATCTCATCCAGAATATGTACTATTGGGTGAGGCAGTCAGCCACGGGCCTGAAAGTCCCTGCACATTCTTGCTGAGTGTGCCAGTTTGCAAAGCTTTCCATTTCCTGATACTGAGCTGTTTCTTGTGTGATAATAAGTTCCATAGGCAACAAAGAAGGTCAAGGCAACAGCAGGTGCCATGCCAGGCAGATATGAACTAGCCTTGTTTGTTGGTTGCTACAATATTTCCTGCTTGTTTTAAAAAAAATTTTTTAAAAAGACACAAACCCACTGCATGTGTTCACGTGGACACCCAGCACACTCATAGGACTTGATAGCAACGAAAACCTAAGCAAATATGCTGATGTTCATGCTGCTTGCTGTGCCATGAGTAATAATCTTACTTGTCTCTGACCTGGGAGTCTCCTGTTTTCTGCCAGCAACCATGAAACATTAACAAACTTATTAGCTTATAAAAACAGTACTTATTTATCATGTACCAGTCTCTATATGTTTTACTTATATAACTATTTAATTCTCATAATCCTAATGAGGTAAGTACTAATATGAGGAAACTGAGGCTTCAAGATGCGAAGTAACTAAGCCAAGGTCAAACAAATTGCAAACAGTACAACCTAAATAAAAGCCTAGATGACTTTAAAACCTGTGTTTTTTTTACCCACTAATAGTTAAGCCTCCTTTCCAGCTGATTTATCAAGGGTAACTCTAATTCTCCAAATACAAAAGCAAAGTACCTAGATCTTCACAGAATGAATGCTCCAAATTATGTTCCACAGAAAACTAATAGTTTGAAAATGTTAATATAATCTTAAAATTTTAAAAACAAAGAGCAAAACAAACAAAAAAACCTGTGGTCAAAAATTAGGAAAAGCTAGGTTAAACACATCCAAACTATTCTTTACTGTAGAATTTCTCTTGGTTTTAATATGACATTATAATATGTTTCAATATGTTAAGATATGTTAAATCTTCCAAGAACACTTATCATCATTCTGGAACACAGTTTGGTAAACTACTGCTACAATCAACACTGCCAATTTAACTTGTACACAGAATACCTTTTATGTCTTAATAGTCAGCTTGGTACAGGTATATAATCCTTTAAAATAGAGAACATCAAAGTTAGAATGTGGTCTAACAGCTGCAAGCCAACTACTTCATAGGCAACATCGTTCATTTCCTATCAAACAAAACTGAATTTCCCATAACACATGAAATTATGTATCATACCTGGCTTTTTCTGAAATTAGAAGGGTAACAATCAAGACTTTTGGTAGCTGTGCATTGTTATCCACTGCTTTACTTAACAAAATTTGGGCCCTTATAACAACAGTAGAGAAGAAGAGACCACACAAAAAGCAGTTTCCAGATACAGCTTGTGCATTGCTTAGTGGTAGTAAGTCATTCTGACGGTCCTGGGCATCACTGCTAACTTTCCAGTTTTGAAGAACTGTATTTTAACTCTTTACATAAGTGATAAATTAACATCACGTACCACGTGAACCCTAAGTATACTTACCTATCTCCTGACTTAGTCATCTCTTAACAGTCAACAACTGAAGTTGTTTATTGCTCCAGTTTATTAATCATTCCGGTTTCCCCAAAAACTGAGCTAAAGGCAACCACAAAATAGTTGTGTTCAACATATAAGCGAGATCTACAGATTGATCCCTAGCTTAAAAAGTCTACTGGAAATGTCAATTCAGCTGCTTCTCTGGCATATACCTAGATATACAGTTATTAATCTGGCCATTCTCAACAAAACCAAGAGTTATACTGTACAGATGAAATCATTGTGTTAATTACACTGTAAAAGAAATTAAAATCCAAATTTAAATTGTACTAAGATTCTCTAACACTTTGCCTTACAAGAAAAACAAACTGATGTCCTACTTACTTAAAGTTGTAGTATCTTTAAAAGGACTACTACGTCATATCTTTAGGTCTGATTTTTGCCCTCTAATCTCAAGGAATACCTCCACCCATTCAAAGTCTACATAGGACACATCTTCAGTTTGAAAAAAGAACAATAAAACATGTCCACTTATTTTGAAAAGAATCATAGAGAAAAAGAAAATATCTTAAAACTGAGAGCAAATTTCAATATTTTGGTAGCAAGAATTTAAAAAAATAAGCCTCAACTATTGAAAGCAAACGTGACAATATAAAAAATTATTTTAAGGCACAGCAACATCAGTTAAAAATATTTTGAATAGTGATGTGTATGAGAACATAGTGGATTCTGACAAGTAAAACATCCAAAGGGAAAGAATTCAAATCACCTTATCCATTAAGGGAAACACAAAGAAATAAGAAAGATTGGAAAAATGAAACAAGCTCCACTGCTAATATTATTCAATATTTATCTATTGCATTTTATTTTTACTAACATTTACAAAAATAAGAATGCCTTAAAAAAAATCAAACCACCAAAAGAGTGATAAATTGAAAAACGTTTTCCAGACTGGAAGCAACAATATTTTCCAAGCAATCTAAAAAAAAAAAAAAAAAAGATACAATTTCAGAGGATTCAGAATATGGATCATTTAGAGGTTTCACAGGATAAAAATCAGTTGAAAATGGAAGCATCATGAGCTTTTATCTTAGAAAAATGCAAAATTACATACATTGGGACCTCATCTTACAGTGTCCATCATATTTGTCAGAATGTACTTATTAACAGAAATTCTTCGTTCACAACTAAGTGTTACATCTGCAAATACTTTTGAAATGTGAAATCTGGGACTAACATATCTAAATTTATAAAATTCTATAAACCATAAACTGCACCACTAGCACTACACTACGTATTAATGCTTTTCTCCTCTCCCTTAGTAAACAGGCTTAACAAAATCACCATCAGAAAGTTTATAGAATAACATGCTACCTAGCTGCAAGAGAATAGTCAACTATTGCTGAGTCCATTTTTAAATAGGGTTTACAATAGGAATCTCCACTGACACCACCAGAATACACAAAGGAAAAAATATATTAGAAAAATTGACACTGAAAATACAGAGGAACACATGTCACTCATTTCAACTTACAGTTACCAAGGTTTGTATGGTTAAGCTGGAAAACCATGTAGTTAATGAAAAATAATTTTTTGAACAAGATTATAATTTTTTCTAATAAAACTTCCTGTTTCCCCTCCCGCCAAAAAAAAAAAAAAAAAGTGAGGATGGAGAAGAAAAAAAGAATAGTCACTTTTAATACTAACACAATGGAAAAGGACAAAATAACATGGTTAACTAGAGCAGACAGACAAGATCAGCATTACGGCTATTCATTCTTTACTGTTCCACAATTCCTAACCCACGTTTCCCCAATCCACATCCCATCCCACGGAGTCCTTACACCTCCTCCTCCCACTCACCGGCCCACCCACACCATTTATGACGGCGATCACCTTCCAGGCAGGTATGTGAACTCAGCCCCATTTCCAGTAGATAATCGACTAGAATGTCTCAGGAGTGACTGGGTCAGGAAATGAGAAAATGATAAAGTGAGAAATACAGACACAAGTTTTAAGGTGTGCCGGGGGAGGGTATCTTATATGGGGCTTTAGAAGCTAGGAGACCTGGGGCGGGAGAGAAGGGTCTCGAAGAAGTCATAGACGGGAGGTTCATAGAAGAGGTGTGGGTGAAGCAGCTCCCCCCCAAAAAATACACGTCTCCCCAAGGAATAACCCGAGGAAAGGGGCTCTCAGGGCCGCGGCGGGAGGCAGACCCGGGTTCCGGGAGACACAGGAGGCCGGGAACTCACCACCTGGTAGCGGCCAGTCCCGGGCTGGTGATGATCCATCCTGCCCGGCTCGGGATCCGGCTTGCGAGCGACCGAGTCCCCTCGGCGCTCAGCTCCCTCGGCTACTCTCGTCAACGACGTCGCTGCCGCAGCGCCCCTTCCGCCTCGGGTTCTGCCGCCGCGGTTGCCCGGCGGGGCCGCTTCACTTCCTGTGGCTCCCGCAGCAGCCGCGAAGAGCTCCGCGTCGGCCGCGGCTCGGTGGAGCAGCTCCGGGGCGCCGCGCGCGCTACTGAGCATGCTCGGAGTGGCCGCGCATACTCGGTGGCTCCTCCGGCGGCCCATCCGCGCTGCGGGTGGGAGGGGGGTCGCTGGGTGGGAGGAGAGGGGAAAGTAAGGCAAGTCCGGGGGAGCCCGGGTGTCAACTTGTCGGGAGCGGACGGCGGCAGAAGGAGCGGGGGTGGAAGAGTGGAAATGACCGTGCTGGATTGGTCTCTTCTGTGTGCACGGGTTTGGGGCAGGCACCAGCGAGTGCACAATCACACCACGGGGAGACGGATGCTGAGGAGGGAGGGGACGCATTCCTAGGGCACCTGAGGGCAGGTCGCCTGTTCACCCAGCGCCTCCTCTTATTACTCACC
This sequence comes from Varecia variegata, assembly GCA_028533085.1. NCBI lineage: Eukaryota > Metazoa > Chordata > Mammalia > Primates > Lemuridae > Varecia > Varecia variegata. The sequence continues at coordinate 41,337,845 of CM052445.1, read as the reverse complement.
CAGCTTAGGACATGGCAAGGAGATTCCTTTCTAGGACGTTCCTGGGAAGCTCATTCAAAATTATTAGTGGGGTAAGGGATTTTTTAAAGACTTTTTAGAGCAGTTTTAAGTTCACAGCAAAAATGAGAGGAAGTTATATATACTCTCTGCCCCTGGGCATGCGTAGCCTCCCCCATTATCAACACCTCCACGAGAATGGTACCTTTGTCACAACTCATGAACCCACACACTGACACATCATTCCTATCCAAAGTCCTTAGTCCACATTAGGGTTCACTCTTCTTGATGTACTTTCGATGGGTTTGGACAAATGTGTAATGACATGTACCCACCTTTATAGTATCATACAGAGTATTTTCACTGCTCTAAATTTCCTCTGTGGGATAACTTTTTATTTAGAGCGTCTCACTACGTTGCCCAGGCTGGAGTGCAGTGGCTATTCACAGACCCATTCATAGGGCACTACAGCCTTGAACTCCTCAGTTCAAGCAATCCACCTACCTTGGCCTGCCAGGTAGCTGGGACTACAGTTGCCAGCCCTGCGGATAATTTTTTTAATTTTTTCCCCCTTTTTGACAGTAAGAAATTTAAGAATTCAATGGACTCTTCAGACATACTCATACATCTCTCAAGGAAAGAGACTTCAAGAGTTCTAGGTTACTGGAAGTGTATAAGAAAATAATCAAATGAGGTAGGACTATTTTGTGATAATATTTAAATCAATTCCATAGGGTTTAACAGTAAGGAATGACTTTAGAGACACACACATGACCTATTGTGTGTGTGTTTTTCACAGGGAGCAAAGCATGTTTCTCTAGCAAGTAGAGAAGAGCATGATAGGGCAGTAAAAGTACCTTTTAACCCAAAGATCTGCTTTCTATAGCCTGAAAACTAGAATCCCACATGATCTGGCCCAGCTGTCTGTTTTAAGATCGCTGACCCCTTTCCCCTAAATGATCTTACAGTGGAGCCTCTGAATGGAAGGAAAGGGATCTAGAGCCCCATTCAGTTTACTTCTCTCATGAATGTCCAGAGGAGATTCCTGGAATGAAGAAGTCCACTGGATGAGCAGTGGTTAAAATAGCGAGATGCAATAAAGACAGAAACTCAGTGAGAGATCATCAGCTAAACAATTTAACCCTTCCTGATAGTTCTTCTCAAAGCATTCATCAGCAATTCCTATTTTTGCCTTCTCGACATGCCCAGTAGTAGAGAGCATTACTAGGCTAACAATTAGAGGTAATGATAGCTCACACTTAAGTTTCTTTAAACTTGCCTTGTTTTGATCTAACTTAATATATTTTAGATACGAGATAATAAACCTATGCCATTATATTAGTTTTATTGGTATAAGTGCTTACTGTCACAGTTTCACCCAAATGATACTGACTCTCAATGATCAAAACAAATAGCCAGTGTCAGCAAAATGAAATTAGATCCCTACATCACTGTCAATCTATAAGATTCATTTAGAACTTAATTTTACATGCACGTATGTTTTCATAAATCATTTATATGTTCATTTGTTTCTCAAATAGACTGCTGCTCAGAGCAGAGACCATTTTTTACAACCAGAACAGCACTGAGAATGTAACAGTGAAAACCAAAAGACCTGACCAAAAGCAGAATCCTGATAGAGTAACACATTCTTTCAATTTTACCCTCATCCCAAATTCTATAAACATTTTGCTAATCTAGCAGAGTGAGTGGCAAAAATTCAACAGGAAAGCATATTTTTAATGAGGAAGATGAAGAAAAAGAGGGGAAAGAGAAGTAGAACAACAGCTTAACAAGTATTAAGCCCTTCCTACGGCAGGGACCATGCATGTGTATTTCATCCTCATCACAACTCCGTAATAAAGGCACAATTGTAAATCCCACTAACAGATGAGGAAACCAAGGCACAGAGAGGCTCAGGAATTCATTCAATGGCAAATCACTAGTAGATGGTGACAGATATCAGAACCTCCCCATATTAAGCGCTATGCTATAATATATCCTAAAAAAGAAAAGGGCCCTTGTCTCTTTATCTTTTGTAGCTACCACTGCTGTGAAACTTTTGCAGAAGACATAAAAACATAGTGATGCGTGACAAAGAGCCAATCTGACTTCTTTAAATCTCACCTTCTTGATCTATATAAAATAATAATTTTTTCTTATTATCCCCAAAGAACCATTCTGAGCTCCTTTTGCCCATTTTACAACTAAACCCAGGTGACCTATAATGGACCATCACAAGCAGAGGCACCACGTTGTTCCACTAGGAGCAACTTATTTGGGATAAAATGGAAATAACAATATTCTTTACGCTTTTAGAGTCCGTCCTTAAGCAACATCCAATAATATTTTCAATCCCTGATCTTTTGGTGACAACTCTAGTTACCTAAGAAATCGATGGTGGTACACCACTCTAAGCTACCTCAAGTAGAAGTGTGGAATTTTAGTGCACTTCACTAACACCTCTTGTTCTGTTCTAATTAGTTTTCACCTCCAAACACATAGCCACCCAAAATTTTACGAGTGCGACACTGCAGTACTGGGGAAGACATGAAGATAAGCCATCCAGATTCCCTTTCAAGAAAACACTCTTGGCCGGGCGCGGTGGCTCACGCCTGTAATCCTAGCACTCTGGGAGGCTGAGGCGGGTGGATCGCTCAAGGTCAGGAGTTCGAGACCAGCCTGAGCAAGAGCGAGACCCCGTCTCTACTAAAAATAGAAAGAAATGATCTGGCCAACCAAAAATATATATACAAAAAATTAGCTGGGCATGGTGGTACATGCCTGTAGTCCCAGCTACTCGGGAGGCTGAAGCAGTAGGATTGCTTAAGCCCAGGAGTTTGAGGTTGCTGTGAGCTAGGCTGACGCCACGGCACTCTAGCCTGGGCAACAAAGCGAGACTCTGTCTCAAAAAAAAAAAAAAAGAAAAGAAAAGAAAACACTCTACCCACCTGCAAAGAATGTGGCTAGCCGAAAACTTCCAGCTGTTAGCTTTGTCAGGGTCCCCAGCAGCTTTCAACCTCAGATAGTGATATTTTCAGGGTGGCACCCAGCCATTGACTGAGCAAGACAGTGGTACAAAGCTCTAGCTGTTTTTGCCAGACACTGGAGCCCTTTAAGGGGCAAACGTTGCTTCAGGGCTCCCTGCTGAGCTGGCAGAGACTTTGTCAGCTCTACATCATGTTATGACAGCTCCCCCTGCCCAAACCTTTTTCTTTTCACAGATGTTGCTCCCAATGAATCTCTTGCAACTTATAATTTTATATCAGCATCTGCTTCCTGGAAAACCTGACCTAGGCAAGTACCAAGATGTAAAGTGACAGAACACTGTTAATGTTATCAAAATTGTGTTAAATGATTACAACTGTCATTTTATGTGGTTGATATTTTATCTTCAGAATAATCCTCAGTGCTCTATGTGGTTAGCCTTTTCTCATATGCATATAATGTATCTATAGCCTTCCTGCTAAGAATAACTTTGATGTTGTTCTGCAGAGTGATGCTGTCACTTCATAGGGACCTTTTTGCCTGGGACATACTTTCCCATTGGGAACCCCTCCCACTTTCCCAGAAGCAGAGCAATTGCCTCCAGAGGTAAACTAATTTCTTAACATCCACCATCCTCTCTTCTTACTTCTAATCAGGCATGTTAGATTATGCATATGCATATGCAAGATTCTTTATTGACATTCTCATCAGTTAAATAAACATGCTATTGCCATTGACACAGGCCTAAATCATAGTTTGGCAAATGTTCCAAATTTTCTTTACTTCTTCAGTGATTTTTAGTGTTTTATCATTTCCTCTGAAACATAGAATACATAACATAGAACTGCCCCTCAAAGGATGATAGTTAGTGTGATCTTAATAAATAATTGCATTTGGAATATGTGTGATTTTTGTATATTTATCTGGAGAATGACTGAAAAGAAGTAAGATTACATTCTCTATCAGAAAATGTCTGTATTACCTAGTAAAAATTTACTAGCCATCATTTTCTGATTGTTAAATTCTAAAATATATCTTAGAGAATACAAGAAACATGCTTTTCACTTTAGTAAATGAAAATAAGCACAATAATTAGTTTCATCTCTGTTACCATGTATATGAGACTTTCAATCAGTTTGTAGTCTTAACCTTCAGTTTAGCTTCACATAGTGTTCCTTATTTAACTGGTTCTGAGATTCTTGGCATCTGTTCAGCAATATAATTTTAGGGAGGAAGTCTAAAGTGAGCAATTTGACAATCAATTATCTACTCCCTTTCCCTCTTTTTATTTTCGTCCAGTATGTTGGAAGAATCTAAAATAGAGCTAATGTTTTTATTAGTCAGGATTCAACTGAGAAACAATCAGTAGAAGATATATACTAAGATTTATTGCAAGGAATTGGCTTACACAGTTGTGCGGGCTGGTTGTACAAGTCCGGATTCCACAGCACAGGCCACTGGAACTCCAGGGCAGGAGGTGAGGCTGCTGTCTACAGGTAGAATTTCCTCCTCGGGAAAGCCTCAATTCTGCTCTTAAGTACATGTAACTGATTGAATGAGGCCCACCAGATTATAGAGGGTAATCTTCTTTACTTAAAAGTCAACTGAGGCCAGGCGCGGTGGCTCATGCCTGTAATCCTAGCACTCTGGGAGGCCGAGGCCGGTGGATCGCTCAAGGTCAGGAGTTCGAGACCAGCCTGAGCAAGAGCGAGACCCCATCTCTACTAAAAATAGAAAGAAATTATCTGGCCAGCTAAAAATATATATAGAAAAAAAAAATTAGCCAGGCATGGTGGCGCGTGCCTTTAGTCCCAGCTACTCGGGAGGCTGAGGCAGTAGGATCCCTTAAGCCCAGGAATTTGAGGTTGCTGTGAGCTAGGGTGACACCACGGCACTCACTCAAGCCTGGGCAACAGAGCAAGACTCTGTCTCAAAAAAAAAAAAAAAAAGTCAACTGATTTAGGACTTTAATCACATCTATAAAATACCATCACAGCAATGCCTAGAATAGGGTTTGATTTAATAATTAGGGCTATACCCGAATCAATTTGATATAGAGAACTGACCTCATCTATTTATTTAAATGCTAAATGTTAAAATGGTCTCTATATAATAAAGATAAGTAGGGAGAAAGAAGGAGGAAGAGGAGAGAGAAAGGGAGGAGGTGCCAGAGAGTTAGCTTAGAAATTAAAATAAATTTCCTAAATTTAAGTTTTCCTTTCAGCTTTATTTTACATATATTAATATATATAGTTATATATGGAGACATCACCAGGCAAAAATAGGAAAAGATGTGAATTCTGATAAGCTGCATCTCAGTTCTAATAATATTTGTATTTAGCATTTTAATTTTTCTTTGATACAGGCAACAAATGCAAGCAAATCACTGGCCATTTTGCCTTGGGGATTTCATATTTGAAATTGGGCTAACTCGTAAGCTATTAAAATGATCTTTGTTTTACCCTGTTTATGGAAGGCTGTTCTTTGACCGTACTAAAGCAGGAGGACTTTATATGTTATTATCTCCTTTTTACTCTGCAAGCCAATCACTTTTATCATAGAAGAGTAGGGTTGGTACTGAGTATATTGCTATTATCACAGGTTTCCCTTGAGTCAAGGGCCTTGACTAATGTGTGATCATTATATAAGAAGACAAAAATATGTGTGTGTGTGTGTATGTATGTATGTGTAAAATAATAGGAAAGAAAAAGAGAGAAAAATGTCTTCTACATGTCAAGATTTTCTTAACATGTTAATGAGCATTTGCTCTCTTTCTTCCATAATAGAAACTAGGCCTCATTTGTTAAAAACAGTCTGATGTCAGTATACTGCTTCAACATTAACAGCATAGTTAATTAACAGTATATTAATAGTTAACCATTATGTGTGTCAGTATATATAGACAGAGAAAGAGATAGAGTTAACAATATAGTTAACCATTATATGTGTGTGTGCGTATATATAGGTATTATGTGTGTATGTATATAGAGAGAGAAAGAGAGAGAGTGTGTGTTAACAATATAGTTAACCATTAGCAACATCAACAGTAAGGTCGCCATATAATAAGAATACCTGATTTCAGTATTGAGGATAAAGGACATTTAATATCTGAAGGAGAAAATGACAATGATAATCAGATGGAATGATTTACCAAATGCTTCCTTTCCAGAACTAAGAAGAAATTCATACCTATTTCCCAGCCTTAACATTCAAATAGGAAAACTACTGGCCTGACAGAGCCAAAGCAAGCCAAGATACTGAAAGAAAAAAAAAAAAAGGAGAAGTTCCATTTGTATCTGGCAGGTATATCCTAAAATAAATAAAGTATTTATACTGTATCTCACTTCACCTGCCAATAATATGTGAAGTTCTCATGACATATCCATAAATTCTGCCAATGAAGAATGATTATTAAGAAATCTGGCATGATTTCCCCAATAAAGGTAATGACATCCAGCTCAAATCTTCTTTTTTCTCCACATACTGACTCTTTCTATAAAGAAAGCATAATTGTTACAAACACACACACACACACACACACACACGCAAATACAGCACATATAGTAGAAAGTCAAACTTAATTTTTTTTTGTTTGAATGGGACAGATGATTTGGCTCACTATAGGCCCTGAAATTTCCTTAGAAGTCAAATGTCCAGAAAAGGGAGAAATGTATATTTTCATAGAACCATAATACTTTAGCATTTATTTACCATAAAACTTTTAGATCACCCATCCCAACACCTTCATTTGAAGATATGAAAACTAGGCTCAGAGAGGTAAATGCAGCCTTAAAGTGATATCTGTGAAGCGGCTACCACTCTACTTTCAGCTTTGTTCAAATATAGTAATTTGTAAAACAATCCAAAATGCTCCCATTGACTCTTTACACCTCATCCAACTAGAAACAGCCCTCCCAAAAAGTACTAATAAAAATGAAAAACGTAGAACTCCAACACATCATAAACTCACTGTGTCAAAAATGCTTTTGGAAGAAATATTACAGGCAAATCTATTGTCACCAAAAAGAATAAATTCTAAGGTAGTTATGAATCCTCTCAGGAGTTGCTGCTTTGGAACAAGGAAAACATCAACTGTTTTGTTTTTTTTTTTTTGTTTTTTTTTGAGATGGTATCTTCCTATGTTGCTCAGGCTGGTCTTAAACTCCTGGGCTCAAGTGATCCTTCTCCCTCAGCCTTCCAAGTAACTGAAATTAGCAGGCACATGCCACAAGTACAATAAAATGTTCTTCATAAATAGTCTTTGAAAATACAGTAGATACCTAACATTAGTTGTATGCATGCAAGCTTAAAAACCAAAAAGTCTCAACCCCATACATACATTTTTATTTATATAAGGTTGGGATGTAAGAGAATCTAAACATATAAGTGTATGAGATTCTACCTCTCATAGCCTAGCTTCCAGCCCTTGACCATAGGACTTTACCTTAACTCTTTTTTTTTTTTTAAATAATTTAAAGAGGTTTATTCTGAGCCAAATTTAAAGACCATGGCCCTGAGCCTTGAGCAAGTGGACTCACTGTAGTTGGGTTACAGTTTGGTTTTATACATTTCAGGGAGACAGGGATTACAGGTAAAGTCATAAATCAACACATGGAAAGCATACATTAGTTTGGCCTGAAAAGGTGGACCATCTCGAAGTGGGGGCTTACAGGTTATAGGTGGGTTTAAAGATTCTTTGACTTGTAATTGGTTAAAGACCTGAAGCTTTGTCTAAAGGCTTGGAAAGTTTTAAGATAAGGAAGTCTGTTAATCAGGGACAAGTCACCAGACATTTGTTGTGTAAATTGAGGACCTGCAGGTTTGTCTTGCATAGCCCTTAGGCCTGCTAATGAGTTACAAAGGATGTCTCCAAGAAGGGAGGGGGCACTGCCTAATACAATAGCCCCTGGACACACATGACCATTTAAATATAAATTAAATTATATTAAAAATTCGGTTCCTCAGTCACACTGGCCACATTTCAACTGCTCACTCACCACAAGTGTCTAGTAGCTACCATATTGAACAGTACAGATATAGAACATTTGCATCATCACAGAAAGTTCCATTGGCTATCATTGCTCAAGCAAATATTCTCTTATTATTAACCTTAAAATATCCTCCTTTCTTCACTTCCTGAGTTATCCAAATAATTTTGTAATAGAGTTAGTCCCAAATCCGCCATGTATTAGCAATGTGGCTCCTGGGTAAGTCACTTAACCTGCTGAACTGGTTTGCTCATCTTTAGTATCAGAATAATAATTCCTTCCCTATCTGTCTCACAGGTTGTTGTGAAGCTCACATGAAAATGTAAACATACAAATATAAAGGATTATTATTCTTTGAGGCCCTTTTTCTTTCTTTCATTTTCTAGTGGGTGTCAGAAATGAAAAAGAAATTTTTTTTAACCTTTTGCACTTAAAATATGAAATAAACATTGTGATTTAGGACAGATAGAGACTACCTACTTGGACATAGAGTCTGGTTAGGTCTTCCAACTTGGCCACATCATATTTTTTTCTAGGCTAAGTTACTAGGCTGTTACTCCACCTGATGACTCATCACAAAATAAGTAACTGATTCTAGTGTGTGTAACCATAGAAAATATGTCAGTAGTTGTTTATCCAGGAGTAAAACTATTACATAGTATATTTGTCAATCATTATAATTATGGCAATAATAGCTAACATTTATTGAATGCTGCTAGCAATTTTGCTAAATACTTCATATGTATTATGTCGCTATATTTTCAAAACAAACATATAGAATAGGTCCTATGGTTATTACCATTTCACATATCAGGAAACTGAGACTTAGAGTTTTAAGAAATTTATCAAAGGTCACAAAGGAAGTGAGAGAAAAGAGATATGCTGGGTTTTTCTCTTTTTACTTTAACAACATTTTATTGCAATATACACACATACAAGAAAGTATAAACCTCATGTATATTTGTACATAAGTGTACATCTTGATGATTTTTCATAAACTGAACAAACTCATGTTAGCATTCACATGAAGAAACAGAATCTTAGAAGACCCCTTGGCTCACTTCTTGTCTCTACCCTTGTACAAAGGATAACCATTATCTTGACTTATAACACCATAAATTAATTTTGACTGTGTTTTGACTTTATGTACATGGAATCATGCTATATGTACTCTTTCAAGTCTGATTCTTTTGTTTAACTTTACATTTCTAGGATTTATTCATGTTGTTGAGAGTACTTGTAGTTTGTTCATTTTTGTTGTGTAATATTTCAATGTGTGAATACACCATTTATTTATTTACCTGTTGTACTGAATAAATATAGCGGGTGGGCATGTGAGTTGTTTCTAGTTTGGGCCTTATATTAATTTCCTAGGGCTGCTGTTATAGAGTACCACAAACTGAGTGGCTTAAGCAACAGAAATTTATTGTTTCAGTTCTGGAGGCTAGAAGTTCAAGATCAAGGTGTCGACAGGATTGGTTCCTTTGGAGGACTATAAAGAAAATTTGTTCTATACCCTTCCCATAGTTTCTGGTGATTTGCTGGCAATCTTTGGTGTTCCTTGGCTTGTAGAAGTATCACCCTGATTTCTGTCTTCATCTTCACATTCTCTCCATGTGCATGTCTATATCCAAATTTTCTCAATCTGTAAGGTCACCAGTTACAGTGTATTAGGGGCACACGCCACTCCTGTATGTCTTCATCTTAACTGGTAACATCACCAACAACCCTATTTCCAAATAAGGTCACCTTCTCAGGCTAGGACTTCAACATATGAATGTTGAGAGACAATATTCAACCAATAAGAGGGCTATTATGAACAATACTCCTAAAATATTCTTGTACATATTTTGGTGAATGTATGTTCTCGTCTTGCTGAGTATGTTTCTACAAGTGGATAAGCTGGATCATAAAGTGTGTACATATATATGTTCAGCTTTTGTAGAGTCTGTCAAATGGCTTTCCAGAACGATTATACCAATTTTCCCTCCCATCGCCAATGTATGAGAATATCAGTTGAGCCACAGCTTCACAAATCCTTGGTATTGTCTCTCTCTTTTTATTTTAGCCATTCTGATGGGACTATAGTTTGTCAGATGATTTTAATTTGGATTTCCCTGATGCCTAATAAAGTTGAACCCCCTTGACCATCTGGGGATTGTCATTGCTGATTTGTTCATTTACCTATTTTTCTATTGAGTTGCCTGCTTTTTTTCTTGGACTTTCATTATTTTTCTGGAAGTGAGTCCTTTGTTAGATATAGAAATGGAGAGAGATAGAGACATTGGCATCCGTTTTCATTTTTCTTGGATTTAGGAACCAGGTTTGAGGCAGGTGGACAGATGTGGTTGATTACTCTCACTTTCTGCCTCCTTCTCTATGCATGTGTTTAAAATGCCCAAAGTAGAGGGGGAAAGAATCATACTATAAAATAGGAAGAAGATGAATAAATTGGTGCAGATCTATCAACAGATGATCTAGTTGAAGTTTTTATTGTTGTTGTGTTTTTTGGCTTTTTATCTGACCTTTAGTTTCAGAGAGTGAAAGAGTCTATGCTTATCTATGTGAGCATCAGATTATCTCTCTGCCCCTCCTTTTGATGTTCCTTTCAGAGGGCTTCAGCTATTTTGTCTGCTCACATTTCTTCTTGACAGCTTTTTATCTGGGCTTACTTCATCTGTCTTTCAGCTCTGGCTGCAGAGGATTGAATGTGTCCACTTTCAGTACCTAACATGGGACCTGCATAGAGTAGACCCTCACTATTGATTTTTTGACCATAATTGATTGAAGTTCCCATTCCATTGCTATGTAGAAACAACCATGGGATACTGTCTTACTCTGTAAGAATTTTTAATATCAAGAAGGAAACATTCCAGGAGTTTAAAAAAGAAGTGTCATACTTTGCAAATGAGGTTTAGAAAACCACTAATAATTCTCTATGAATTTTTCCCTGATTTTTTCTAAATAGGTCTCACCACTTAAATGGCATCTCATTAATGATCTCCATCTCACTTTTATTTACTATTACAGGTAAAGTTTCTTATGAACCTCAACCATATGTTTATTCTACAATGTGCTAGAACTAAAGTGATTTTATGGGTCACTTTTTTTATTGTGATAAAATATACATAACATAAAATTTACCATTTTTAAATGTAAAGTTCAGTGGCATTAAGTACATTTACATTGTTATACCACCACCACCACCCATCTCCAGAACATTTTCATCATCTCAGACTGAAACTCTATACCCATTAAACACTCACTCCCCCCATTCCCTTCTTCTCCCGGCTTCTGGCAACCACCTTTCTACTTTGTCTCTCTATAATTTGTACTACTCAAGGTACCTCATATAAGTGGAATCATACAATATTTGTCATTTTGTGTCTGGTTTATTTCATTTAGCATAATTCCTCAAGTTCATCCATGCTGTAGTATTTGTCAAAATTGCATTCTTTTTGTTTGTAGTATAAGAATTTTATTCCATGTTGTAGTATGTGTCAGAATATTATTTAGCTAAATAATATTCCATTGTATCATATACCATCCTTCCTTTATCCATTCATCCATGAGTGGACACTGGGTTGTTTCTGCCTGGGTTATTTTATTTAATCTTTACAACCACTGCCCTTGGCAGACCTGAATTTTAAAGCTGGTTCTGTCACTTACATAGCAGCTGACCCTGGCCAAGTTGAATTTTCTCTTTGTATCTTCATTTCCTCATTTGTAAAATGGAAATGAAAATATCCACCTTAATGGACTGGAGTGAGGATTTCATAAGATAACAAGACATCTAGTATGGAACCTGCCATATAGTAGGTATCCAACAACTAGCGGCTAGAAACATAATGATTCATCTTGGTAACAGACAATTCAGGAGTTAATCCCATGCATCTAAGGAGATGTCCAGACTAATGTATGCAATGTGTCTCTTGCTTTATCGAAAATCATCTAAGGCCATATATATGTGGCACATCCAAAAGATATTTTTGGCTTATAAAGTACTAAAATCAATGGAGGAAGACAGGAGTCTTATTTTTTCTTCTGTCCACAATCTATTTGCTAACCTCAGAGAGATTAAATGTCAATTTAAAAAGTTCAGTTTTAAGTAGTAACAATTATTTGTCTTTTGGGGGAAAAATGTTTCCCTTTGTTTGTCTGGCAAATAAAGAAAATCATACCTTTAAGGAAAATGGATTTAATAACATTATAAATAAAAGCATCTTCAGACTCAGCTAAAATTAATCTAATTCTCAGAGTGAGCATCTGAGAAAATAAATGGCCAAACTTTTCAGGAGTATTTTTTACGAACTTTTATAACAAACTAGATTTAGATTGCCTTCAATGTAAAATATTAATATAAACCATAAATAACTTTTAAATAGCCTTTATAATTTTAGTAGTGGAAGTTTTATAGCAAACAAATTTTGGACATAAAAATGGTAGACAAAAGATTTATTTCCAGTCTTTTTTTCTAAGCACAATGTTTTCGGGGGGTGGAGAAGAGATTAAACATAGTGAATAATTCTGTATATTTAATTTTATATATATTTTTTACTTTACCTTATAATGCAATACCCTACATGGGATTTTTCCAAAGTGGAGAGAAACTTTATGGGCACATTTTTTAAATGGTACTCAATCATTCTCTCTTAATCTTTCTCTAGGCAAATTATTTCAAGAGAGATAGTATAGCAAAGCAATTAAGAATGAATTGAGCCGAATTTCTGGGTTCAAATCCTAGCCCCTATTAGTTGTTAGCATAAACTTGAGCAAACTGCTGTTTCTCTATCTCAGTTTCTTCACTGAAAAATGGGAATATTAATAGTATACCTACCTGATGAGGTTGTTATAAGGGTTAAATACGTTAATGCATATAAAATGCTTAGAATAATGCTTCACATATGGTAAGCATTCTGCAAAGGTTGCCTGTTATTATTATTAGCTATTTAAAATCCTTGGTATGGTACTTTAAATAACAAAATCTTAAAGGAAGATAGATATAATAATTGTCTAACTACACGTAAAATCTGTAATATTATTGTTATGGACTGAACTGTGTCCACTCCCCAAAATTCATATGTTGAAGCCATAACCCCTCAGGAGACTGTATTTGAAGATAGGGCCCTTAAAGAGGGGTAATTAAGGTTAAATAAGTCATAATGCTGGGGCTCTAATCCAATAAGATTGGTGTACTTATAAGAACACTTGTAATCCTAGGACTCTGGGAGGCCAAGGCAGGAAGATTGCCTGAGCTCAGGAGTTCCAGACCAGCCTAAGCAACAATGAGACCCGTCTCTACAAAAAAAATAGAAAAAATTAACCAGGCATGGTGGTGCGTACCTGTAGTCCAAGCTACTTGGGAGGCTGAGGCAGGAGGATAGCTTGAACCCATAAGTTTGAAATTGCAGTGAGCTATGATGATGCCACTGCACTCTAGCCAGGGTGACAGAGCAAGACTCTGTCTCAAAAAAAAAAAAAAAAAAAACAAGAGCAAGACACATCAGATCTCTCTCTCTCTCTGTCTCTCCATGCACATACAGAAGAAAGGCCACATTAGGACACGGTGAGAAGGCGGCCATCTGCCTGCCAGGATGAGAGACCTCACTAGACACCAACCCTGACGGCACCTTGATCTTGAACTTCTAGCCTACCGAACTATGAGAAATACCACAGACTGGGTGATTGCTTAAACCACCCAGTCTGTGGTAGTTTGTTATGGCAGCCCTAGCAGACTAATACACTTATGAATAATTTATAATTTATTTATTGCTTTCTCAGTTTAAATTTTAACATCAATAAATTATTACCAGTCAAGTGGTATAACTATTAATACTAATCCCCGATTTCTCCCTTATGGACTAACTTTGTGATTTTAATTTTTACTTGTTTAGAAATACCTATCATTACAGAAAAACATAATTTGTCAGGTCTTCTAAAGAAAAGTGCTTAACCATATAAATGAAAATCAATAAAATTAAATTTCCATTCCCCAGTTGCATTAGCCACTCAACAGTTGCACTAGCCACTCGGTCACACTAGTCAGCCCAATAGCCATACATAGCTAGTGGCTACCATATAGGACAGCACATATATAGTACCTTTCCATCACTGCAGAAAGTTTTATTGGACAGAACCGTACTATGTCTCTAGGCAGAGAGTGGCATGCCTGGATTATGCATCAATTAAAGAGTAATGTGTTTTTGCCCCAATTTTATTCAACTCATTATGCAATATTTTGTCATTAAAAATGTTTCTACTATGATTGAAGCTTAATATTATTTGAGACCAGGATCAATCATCTATGGTGAGCATCAAATGCAAGGAAAGCAATATGTGAGTGTGATATACAGGTCTTATTTCACATTTTTCTTTTCCGCATTAAGTAAAAAACTACTCTCACCATACTTATCAATGTGATCTTTTCAAGTACTTAACAATTAAACAGATTTAAAAACAGCTTAAAAATTTTTTCAGATGCAAAATTGCAGGTTGCTCAGAAGTAGAGAGACTAGTATAAACCTCATCGATTCATCACCTCATTTCATTGATTATCAATTCATAACCAATCTTGTTTCATCTATAACCTACCTACTCTCACCTCCCCCTTTCACTGGATTGTTTTTAAGCAAATCTCAAACATGATATCATTTGGTTTGTAAATATTTTAGTATGTATTATGGACTGAATATTTGTGTTCACCCCAAATTCATTATGTTGTAATCCTAATCCTCAACGTGATGGTATTAGGAGGTGGGGCCTTTGGGAGGTGATTAGGTCATGAGGCAGAGCCCTCATGAATGAGATTAGTGTCCTCATTAAAGAAACCCCAGAGAGCAATCTTGCTTTCTTTCCACCATGTGCTGACACAACAAAAAGTCTGTAACCAGGAAGCGTGCCCTCACCAGAACCTAACCATGCTGGCACCCTAATTTTGTATTTCCAGCCTTCAGAACTGTGAGAAACAAATGTCTGTTGTTTAAACTACCCAGTCTATGGTTCTTTGTTACAGTAGCCTGAACTTTGTGAGGTAGTATGTATCACTAAAAGATAACAACTCTTTTTTAAACATAATCACAATATCTATTATCAGAGCTTAAAAAAATTTCCTAACAGTAATTCTTCATATTATCAAATATTCAGTCATTAAATATGACTTTATAAAACAAAACAAAAGCCACTTAATTTTTCTGACTTTAACACCAAATTTCAAGGTTAGGAAGTACCTGTGATAATGTCATCAATTTAAGATCATCTGATATTACAAACACTATAGATAAATATTCAGGAAATGAAAGCAGTATAAATAAACTAAAAAATTATCAAATAAAAGCACTTAAAGCTATCCAACTAATGAGTAATATAGGCACAATAATCCTAATAATAAAAACAAGTTACCAGCTCACACTCATTAGGATAGCTACTATTAAAACAAAACAAAATAGAAAATAAGTGTTAGGGAAGATGTGGAGAAATTGGAACACTTGTACATTATTGGTGGAAAATGTAAAATGGTACAGCCATTGTGGAAAACAGTATGGCAGGTCTTTGAAAAATTAAAAATAGAATTACCATATGTTCCAGCAATTTCTTTTTTTTTTTTTTTGAGACAGAGTCTCACTGTGTTGCCCAGGCTACAGTGCTGTGGCATCAGCCTAGCTCACAGCAACCTCAAACTCCTGGGCTCAAGCAATCCTCCTGCCTCAGCCTCCCCAGTAGGTGGGACTACAGGCATGTGCCACCATGCCCGGCTAATTTTTTGTATATATATTTTTGGTTGGCCAGATCATTTCTTTCTATTTTTAGTAGAGACGGGGTCTCGCTCTTGCCCAGGCTGGTCTCAAACTCCTGACCTCGAGCGATCCTCCCGCCTCAGCCTCCCAGAGTGCTAGGATTACAGGCGTGAGCCACCACGCCCGGCCCCAGCAATTTCATTTCTGAGTGTATACCTCCCCAAAATTGAAAGCACAGTCTAGAAGAGATATTTATACATTCATGTTCATAGCAGCATTATTCAAAATAGCTAAAACATAGAAATAAACCAAGTGTCCCTCATGGATGAATGGATAAGCAAAATGTGGTATATACCTACAATGGGATATTACTCAGAAGGAAATTCTGTCACATGCTACTACATGGATATATGTTTGAGGACAGGATGCAAAGTGAAATAAGTTAATCTCAAAAAGACAAATACTGTATGATTTCACTTATATGAGGTACTTAGAGTAGTCAAAATCATAGATACAGAAAGTAGAATGGTGGTTGCCAGGGGCTGCAGGGTGAAGAAAATGGGAGCTATTATTTAATGGATATAGAGCTTCAGCTTTGTAAGACAAAAAGAGTTCTGGAGAGGGATGGTGATGATGGTTGTACAATAATATGAATGTACTTAATACTCCTGTACTGTACACTTAAAAATAGTTAAGATGGTAAATTTTATGTTATGTGTATTTTATTACAGTAAAAAAATTGGCAGAAAAAAAATTAACACTATCCTATTTGTAACAGAAGACAAATTTTGTGCATAAAGGGTGAAAGAAAATAATATTTTGCATATGTTTGCAAATACAGCATATGTACACAAGTGATCCCTATATACCTTGAAGAAGAACAATATTATTTACCTCATTTTTGCTTGGAGATTTTATAGTTTCTAGTTAATACGTAGAAAATGATAGTAAAAATGATTGTGAAAACATAAATGGTTGATGATAAATGTCTACACAGGTGGGAGGAAATAAGCTGTTTTACTCACTTAAAACACCCTGCTCACAAGGCCAGAAGTAAGAGCTGGACAATGGATTGTGAAATATTTGACCTATTTAGCACAGAGGTGAATAGACAAGAAATACTGCCATTTGAATGGAGGTTACTAGTTGGATTTACTAGATGCATTAGAAATTTTGATAACCATTGCAGGATTTTATGGGAAAGAGAAAGATAAACAAAGGATAGGCCAGAGAGCCAACAGTACAAAACAAAACAGAACAAAATGAGAAAAACCTAAATATAGACCCAGTTGGTATAATGAGGCGTATGTGTAAATCTGAGTTACATTTTATATTTTAGTTTTTTTAATCTGCAGGCTTCTGTAAAATGGATTGTCTGAATTCCAAAATATTGTCTACTTCTAAGTCTAACATTCTAAGTTTCAGTTGCCTTTTGAGATTTTAATTCACATTCCAGCACTTCTTCCCTGGAAAATGACGTGTTTTGGCTTTTAAATATTTTTTAATTTAATTATTTAGTGATTCATCTAGGCATTCTTTCTTTCCTACAACAATCTATTATGACCTTGTGGTATACAGTAAAGGCCATAAAAATGAATCAGATATTCTATCTGCCCTCAAGGAGTTCACTGTTGCTAGCAAGGGCAGACAGGCATACAGGTAATGCCTGTATCTTAAAGGGTAAGGAATGAGGTTATGAGGTGGCTAAAGGTTTTCCAAGCAGAAGGTGCTTTGAAATCGTACAAGTAAAACCTGGGAAATGAGAAGGTACAGTGCCTGGAGAAATTGCAAGTGGTTAAGTATTCTTGTAGGGGGCAGGTGATGAGTAATTGGACTGCATGGTTAGGAGTGGCCACATAATTAGGAGCCCTGTTTGGCATTTTAAGGAATTTGGATTTTATTCTAAAGGCAAGGAGAAGTCATTTAAGGACACAAAGAAGGAATGTGACAAGTTAAAATATGAGTTTATGACAATCAATTTGAGGATCATGTAGAAGTGTGTTACAGGAGATTAGAGAAACACAGGGCAACTGAAAGAGAGCTATAGTGTCCCTGGCAGGAGTCATGCTTTGCCTGGTCCAAAGCAGTGCCACTGGCACTCAGAGGCAGAGACAGAGCCCAGAGAGATTAAGGAGGTAGAACTGGCTAGGCATAGTGAGGGGACTATTCCAGGATTTAGTAGTGTCCTTTTAGTTCATTAATCATAGTTCAGTAGTTCACTATTAGTTCACTAGTAGTAGTAGTGTCTCCAGTAGGTCTGGAGAAGGATCTTGAAACCAATAGCTTAAATAAAATTTCTCAGGTAAGACTGATGATTAGTCAGATTTGGGACTTACCAGGGCCGATTGCTTTTCAAAGAGCTTGAGTGTCAAAGGACCTAAAGGATGGCAGTCAGAAAGCCAAGGGAGGGCCTTTGGTGAAACACTGAAGAGCCTGAACTGTTCACATGCCAAAGAAAGAGAATCAGCAGGGAGCAAGAAGTTGGAAATAGGACAAGACAATGTGAAGGGATGGGGCTAGACCCCTGAGGAGCTGAGTTCCTGAAATCCATCAGGGGAAAGGCTTTCAACAGGAAGAGGACCTCAGTTCTGAGACAATGACAACAATGAAAGGATAAGAACACAGACACAGACAGTTGTAGAGGGAGGGGACAGGCACATAGGTTGAAGGAATTCTATGTTTTCCAAGTAGTCATAGGATCTACTAAAAGACTCGTTTTCACAGCCTCTGTAGCAGGTGGACATGGAACTTCCAGAAAGGCTTCTTAAAAGGATAGCCAGATTGCATGAATTTTTTTTTTTTTTTTACTTCTTTCCCATTTTCTTGTATCTTGCCTGGAACTAAAACATGGTAGCTGGAGCTCCAGCAGCCATCTTGGACCATAAGAAAACCTTGAAGATAGAAGCCATGGCTGCAAATTGCACAGTAGGAATCTAGGAAGAGGCTGGGTCTCCAAAGACTATGGCACTACCCTATGAGATCTAGACCACCCACCCTCAAACTTCTTTTATTTGAGAGAAAAATAGTAAAAGATTCTGTTATTTTTGTTGTTTTTTACTAGCTGCCAAATGTAAATCCCAACTGTTACAACTGTTAATTGTGCATATAAATAAAGGTGAACATTGCTTGGTTTAGTGATAACAGTAAAACATATCGAGTGCTTACTGTGTGTGCCAATTTCTGAAATACTTTCTAAGCATTATCTGGTTTAATCCTCAAAATAAATCTAAGACGTAGGTATTATATATAGTTCATCTTTCATATGAGGAAACTGAGCTCAGGAACGTTAAGTAACTAGCTCAAGGTTAAGTAACTAGCTCAAGGTTATGTAACTAGGAAGTGGTGGTGCTGGGACTCATACCCAGACAGGCTACCATGAAAGCCCTGGTTCTTCACTTCTCAGACATGAAAGGAATGACATTTGTAGTGACAGAAAGCCAAGGGAATTTTAAAATGTTTAATAGATCAGTAATGCATTTGTGAAATTGTATGTAGCATTTGTTATAAGCCTTGATCATTAATAATGCTGACTATGTAGAAATGGGTAAGAGACATATCCCATCTTTGTAGTTTCTGCTGTAGGGGAGAAGAATGGTTGGGAAATATTTCTTTTACCGATAACATCTACCAAATATTCCTATGAATCTGTTTACCAATACTAAAAGATCCAGTTAGTTTTCATTTTGTCTTCTAATTTTCTGGCTAGTGGATTCCTTAGGTTCAGAAATAATACAGACTGCTTTGTAGGGGAGGGAAAAATGGCTTCCCTCCACTCTTCTAGGTTCTTAGGCTGAGCTACAAATTAAATTGACATAAGACAGATCAACAGGGGAAAAACCATTTTAGTCATGTACATATGCACAGGAGTCCCACAAAAGATGAGACTTGAAGAAGGGCCAAATGACTGAAGCTTATATAGTATCCAGAGCTATAGAAAAAAATAGCGGTTTCTATGGGGAGGTAACAACAAGTTACGGGAGCATGAGGGAAGGAAATGCATGGTGAATAGATGATGTCTTTTTGTGCAGATAAAGAGTCTCATTTAAAAAAATTGTCTGAAACGTTCCTTCCTGATATAGACACTTTTACTAATTTAGATTTCCTTTATAGATATAAATTTCTTTTACAAAAGCGCAGATTTTCAGAGCTACTGCGTCTGCAGTTTCTCAGAATAACCAGCTCAAAATACACCAAAGAAGTATAATTTGGGGTGGCACATTCTGGTCTTCTACAGTCATGTTTGGGGTGGTGTGTCCTGAGCCCCAACAGCTTCATAGCGATGATAGGTATTTGCTCAGTTTTCCCAATTTTGAAAGACACCTAAATGCACAATAATAATTGAGATTCGCAAACTCTATCATGCTGAAAGATCTCCCTTAGTTTCTTTCATATTTATGACTTTTTCTTGGAATTGGGTAAACTTTATACTCTGAAGTTCTCTCAGTGTTTTTTTTTTTTCCCTAGGTCTTTCCTAAAAGAACAGCCAAGTAGCCAAAAATCTTTGTACCTTATCTAGCTGTCAAATTAGCCTCAGATTAGTATCTCACTTTCTCTCTTTTTTCCCCCAAAATGAAGTTCTAGAACAGTTTGGGCTGGGACAAACATTGCAGCCTCGCCCTTCCCTCCAGCTGATCAACCAAGACTTTTTTATACAGGAGGAATTGCAGTCATGAGTATCAGGAGTTGCATTCATGATCAGGAGTAACTGGAGTGTTGTTTGAGAAGAATAAGGGAGAGATAGTCCTACCCTTTCCTTTGAAGATAATGCAGGCCTTCATGTGCTGATGGTATGTATAGACACAGATCTCAGGCCCGTCTTTTGCAGTAGCTGAGCCACGTCCTCTCTTGCTGAAGAGTCACTGCCCTGAGTCACTGCCCTGTTGTTACTAGGTGCTGGTTTGCTGAGTAGTAACACTCTCCGCCCCCGCCTCTCCGCAGGCAGAGTTCTGGAGAATTGCCCCAATTTTCAGCTCTGCTGAGATGGTTTGTGACTAATCCTCTTTTCTCTTCAGTGACCTTTTAAAGGCACAGGGATAACCCCTATTTTTATTACTTATATTTTTCTTTTGGTCATTTCTCTTAGCCTTTTAATTTATTTGAACACAAGCTATAATTGTCTAAAATCAATAAATTTGTTTTGCATGCCATTTATATAAAATTGGCTTTCTAGATAAAATATTTTCTTTCCACTGGGTAAAAAACAGTGCAGGAGGGTCTTATTTCCTATGGGACAGTCAAGATTATATTTCCCAATAATGTTATTGGGAATTGTCCTAAATAAGGTATAGAGCTATAATCCTAGGAGTTTTACTTAGGACCTGTTTCTTCATAGCTTTATATACGATACCATTCCTGGAATGAGAAAGATTGCCAGTGCAAGCAAAGTTGAACTATCCAATCTTTGCTCTATTCTGCAATGGTAAGTGCTTTTTTTTTTTTAAAAAAAAAATCTTAATTCTAATATGTTTGTTTCATTTTATTGTTATAGTTTAAAACTGTTATCATAATTAGATATCCTCCACTTTTTAGAAAATTCCTTACCAATATTTGCTAAGTTAGAATTCTTGGCATGCTTATTAGCAATTTAGCCTCCAATAACATAAAGAACCCATATGGATGGGCTGCAGAAGATATGACTTTGTGTAGCACTTAATTCCTATTATTACTCTTAAAGTCACCTGGGTTTGAGAATTATAAACAGACTAATTTTGTTGGAATATAACGTGTGAAGGTGGGAATGGCAGGAGATGATATAGGAGAGACAGTGTTAAAGAACTTACATTTTTGTCATTTCGTTTTGAAATTTATATCCTTAAATTTATAAAATCTCAAAAAGTTCAGGGCCGGGTGCGGTGGCTCACGCCTGTAATCCTAGCTCTCTTGAAGAGGCGGGCGGATCGTTTGAGCTCAGGAGTTTGAGACCAGCCTGAGCAAAAGCGAGACCCCGTCTCTACTAAAAATAGAAAGAAATGATCTGGACAGCTAAAAATATATATAGAAAAAAGTTAGCTAGGCATGGTGGCGCATACCTGTAGTCCCAGCTACTGGGGAGGCTGAGGCAGGAGGATCGCTTGAGTCCAGGAGTTTAAAGTTGCTGTGAGCTAGGCTGAGGCCACAGCACTCTAACCTGGGCAACAGAGTGAAACACCATCTCAAAAAAAAAGTTCAGAGGAAAAAAGTATAAGAATCCTTTATAATTTAAGAGAGTTTAAAACTCTAGAAAAGCATTTCTAATTATATAATTCAAATGGCACTAGTAATCACAACAATACTGGGTAGATGTTCTATACTAGAGTGTTATTGGTTTAACATATGTGTGGGTATGTGAGTGAACAGGAGATATCAAAAGAAACTATGATTCACAGTAAACTTTTTGGTAATCTCACATTTAAAACTGTACAGTTTTATTTATTTATTTTTTATTATTATTTTATGTAAAAGATGTGTTAGTAAAAAACTGTATAGTTTTATTACCTACACCTACATACACATACCCACACACACGTATATATCATGGAAATACAAAGCACATAACTAAGGAGCTACAATCCTAGGAGTCCTAGGGCACGAAAATGCCTAAAGAATGAACTGAGATTATTTTAAAAATACTATACACAAGTTGTTTCTTCATTTCCTTCTTTCCTCCCTCCCTCTCTCCCTGCTTCCTACCCTCTTTTTTCCTTTTCTGTTACATTTGACAAAAGAAAGAAGGAAGGAAGGAAGGAAAGAAAGTGAGAAAAAAAATAAAATCTTAAGCCCCCCAACCAACTGAATGGACCCCCTCTTGGCCAAGGATACCCCAGAGAAACCTTAAAAACTAAGTTCCTGGCCATGATGGGGCAGGAGGTCAGGCATGCCTCTTTATGCCCCCTGCCTTGATAACTGCCATTAGACTTTCTTTCCTAAGGGTTAAGCAGGTACTAGCCCTTTCAAAAGACTTGCTCCACCGCTGATTTCAATCAACCACCTGAAGCCGTCCCTGCTTTTTGAAGTTTCAACACAAAAACTGAGCAGCATTCCTTCCTGATAAAAGACCACTGACCATGGGGTGGTTCTGGCCAGTCTACAGAGGCTGCATGCTGAGTACTTTCTTGTCCTCTGCTTCACGTTTTAACACATAGGGCCTAACCGTAATACATTTAACACATTGACTGCCACACTAGAAAAAAAAATTTTTCCTTGGGGCCACAGTGTTTTATTACGAAAATAGAATAAAAACTTCAAAAACAAAATAATCCTTTCTAATTTAATGAAAAAAACTGTTATTTTTTTATTGTATTTTGTGTGTGAGTTATATACAACTTCAAAAATACTTCACGCAGCTCTCAAAGTACAGAGATGCGTGAGTTACATATTCTTCACAAGGCCCTGGGCTCAAAACTAGCATGAATTAAATACAACTCACATGGCAGTTAATGTGTTAAATGTTAAGTCTCCACCCCAAGGTGAGCAGGAGACACATGTAACATAAATGGTTGCTTACTACAGATGCATGCCTCCCCTCCATAAATATTCATATCTCCTCCTATAACCTGTTGAATATGTATTACTAGACAATCTGTTCAACACAAATTTCTGTCTCATTCTATCTTTCCTCAAAGTGCTTGCTCTTGGCTTCTGCCAGAAGCAATACTTCCCGGCCTGCTAGGATGGCCAGCCTGCAGTCTGCAGCCTTTATGAGAAATAAAGCTCTCCTTTCAAGATTTATAAACCTTGTGATTCTTCAGTTGAGGAAGGAGAAAAGAGAAGATCAAGATCAAGAAAGGAGAATATCAAGTTCTAGTTCCTGAGGCTGGAAGCTGCACATGGTTGGTCCCAGTCAGGCCTGCCATACCTGGTGCATGTTGCATAATGCCAACTAGACATGAGTGCAGTGCCAGGGTACACAGATAAGGCAATCATTTTTATGGACCAAGAGCAAGATGGTGTCTATGACTCAGTAAAGAACTGTACCTATTACCTGGATGATGATCCAAATAATGTACTTTCCTTAAGGCAGTTTTAGTTGTCATACAAGGTAATTATCTTGGAGTCTCAGGCGGACATGGCTTAAGTAAGTAGAATAGCAGCAGATCCAGGTTTTGCGGTGTCTGAAACTTATTCAGTTTATGGGTGGGCCCTACTTAACAAGAAATAAAAACTGACAAGTTCAGAATTTCTACGGTCTCTCCCAAGGCCTTGGCAAAGGCTCATGCAGGTGAGGGATCTTAAAGCTTAAGCTTAAACATGCCTTTGCTCCAATCAGGGACTTCCTTTGATATGACAGGACCTTACCCTGGACAATTACAAAACTATTGCCACTACTTGTCTTAGTTCTTTTGGGCTGCTCTAACAAGATACTCTAGACTGGGTGGCTTATAAAGAGCAGAAATTCATTTCTCACAGTTCTGGAGGCTGGGAAGTTCAAGAATCAAGTGCCAGCAGACTCAGTGCCTGGTAAGGGCTCACTTTTTGGGTCATAGATGATGCCTCCTCACTATGTCCTCATAGGGGCAAGGGCAAGGCAGTTCTCTGGGGCCTCTTTTATAAAGGCATTAATCACTTCCCAAAGGTTCTACTTCTAATACCATCACCTTGGTGATTAGGGTTCAACATATCAATCTGGGGGGACACAAACATTTAGACATTAGCATCATCGAAACACATGTCCTCTGAGGGGCTCGAGAAGCCATAATCTCTGCTCATCTGAGCCACAGAACATGGCGAAATGATTTGCCTGACAATTTTCTCAATTACCCCAAAATGATTACATAACTAGTACTCCAGAAGCATAGGAGAGAAGTTAATTATTTGCATTTAATAGATACCTTAGTGCAATAGGACCTAATTCTCTCATGGAATTGCTGGAGAAAGACTGCTTTAGTCTCATATCTTATTACTCTTTACTGAAAATGTATCACTGGAAGTTACCCAATAAAATTTATAAAATATATATGTCAGAGTACTCACTTTTATTACTCTTTAAAACCAATTTCTGTGAGACTAATTCATCACCCTAGACTATGGTCCCAGAAATAGGGCTTACTCACAATGGACACACATAAGCAGGTATGATCCTCTGGTTAGTACCAGAGGAACAGCATCAATTATTAGGGCTAAGAGGCAAAGATGAAGCCATAAACAGGAAGTGAGAGAAAAACATGAGGAACCATCATGGTCAGGAAAAGAGTGTCAAGTCTAAACAAGGAGGAAATGTTGCAAACCTGTTCTTAACAGGTGCTAGTCACATGGCACAAACATGAGCATGACAGGATGAGTCCAACATGAGAGCCAGTGGTGTGCTGCTGACTCAGAGAAAGAAGACTCTTCATTTCCTGTGCTATTCTCATGCTTTCCATCAAGGAGAACAATCTTTTGATGGGCAATCGTAAAATGAAGATTAGTAAAGAGTAGCAACCCACAATTAAAGAAAAGGTTGAAAAGAACATGTCAATACTCTAAATGAAAGTCTGCTAACTTGAGCAAGTTCCATGTGGTTGTGGGATGTGCAGTTAAGTATTAGCTATGCCAACTGGGAGATGGGCACCTAGGAAGGATTCTCAGAAGAGGCAATGCTTAAGATGAATCTGAGAGATGAATAGAATATTTCAGGGTGAATAAGGCAGGGTAAGGAAGGCAAAGAGGTATGAACAAGAACTTGTGTGTATTTCGGTGTGCTGGAGGGGCTGTGAAAGATGGATTGCAGAGAAGGAATAAAATGATTACCTAACATTCAAAAGAGATAAGAAGATCATCCTGCAAATTTCCCAAGAAAGATTCTAAATTGGATTATTAAAGAATACTTCAAGGTCTTCTAGTTCCCAGCATGGATTAACTTGAAAAGATCGACACATCCTAAACTCATTTCTCCAAAATCCATTCTTACCATTCACTACTGGCAGTAGAGGAGTGTGTCAATGTGCTTGTGGAGGGAGTGGTGAGGAGGAGAGGAGAGGAGAGGCATTGGCTAAGGGGCTGGAAGAAAAGGCCGGAAGGTTGAGGAAAGAAAGAAAAAAAAATTGTTCCAAGTTTCAAAAATATTAGAAAAAAAGTTACAGGAATTGAAGGCAGAATATGGTACCAAAAATATGGATCCTAGGAAAATAATAGCACATGCAAACAGTTTGGGATGAAACAGGGGGAAAGGGAGAAAAATGGGAGAAGACAGAGGAATCCTTGCCCTAAAACATGGTTCTTAAAGTATGATTCCTAGACAAGCATCACATCAGAATCATCAGGAATGCAAATTATCTGGCTCTGCCTACTGAATTAGAAACTCTTAGGGTGGGAACCAGAAATCTGTGTTTTCATGAGCCCACCAGGTGATTCTGGTGCACACCAAAGTTTGAGAACTGCTTCCCAAGAGTATCAGCTAGAGTTTTCAGCTTGCATTAAATGAAAGTAGGGAGCTCAGTCTAACCTCAAGGGGCCAGTTCTGTCTGGCTATATGTTAATTTAAGCCATCCAAAATCTTTGCATTGTGTTCAGATTTCAGAGACCAACCACAAATACTTTTGTTAAAAATACCTGCTGCAGAAAAAAATGCCATTTTTTCCTAACCACGAAGAGTTACAGAGATTTTTATAGTTCTGAAAATAAAAAACCCAAAAAGAGGAAACTTAGTGAACTTCCTGATGATTCATTTGTACCAACCAATAGAATTTATGAACCACCATCAATTTTTCACTCCAGCTACTGTATTATGACTTTAGGCAATTATTTATAACAATGTTTCATGAAACCTCAACACTGATTCAAGAATGAAGTTTCCTGTTGTCTATTTCATAATAGATAAAATCAGGTTCCATAGCACATCCTCTTCTTCTTGGGGATAGGAGCTTTGAGAGAACAAAGTACACTATAAAACAAAATTCAATCTGAGTTAGGTCCTTTATCTCTATCCTAATCAATCCGGTGGGCAAAAGGCAATTTACTTGATAAAAAAAAAAAAGGACATGATTTCCTTTTCACAGGGTTTATGAGTCAGAGTCCAGGCAGCATACAGAACCACACAAGTTATTTAACAGAATAAAGTTCTATTTAAGGAATGTTAGATAGTAGAGGGTGGTCATCTACCAACACAGGTAAAAGGAATCCAGAAGTATCAAGTGTAAAACAGCAGCTACTACCTCTAGGCTGTGAAAACACAGACAGTAATGGGACTAAGTACCAGGAGAAGGCTGAGTCCCAACCCCAGGCTGAGATTCAGACTTCTTCAGAGAGGGAACGGCTACCATAGGGACACAGCCTGCTGATGGTGGTGAATGAGGTTGCCGGAGTATAGGTCAGCACTGCCCTACAGAAGAGGCTCACAATTGCCAGAATGTATGTGCAGGCTACAGCTGCTCAGAAGTGGCTTCTGGTAGGGAGAGCATGGCCTCTGCACATGGGTGGGGCTCATCTGCACAGCTGGCTGCTGATCTGCTCTGAATAATAGTATCTAAGGACTGGAATCTGGAAGGGAAGTGTCTTCCTGCTGCTATTGCCTGGCAGGGCCATACAAGTGCGCCCTGCTGGTGGCAAGGTCTAACATTCCCTGAGTAGTCAAATGAACTGTTTACAGCATCCAGCCACAGTATCACGAAGCAGGGTGAAGAATGGTGCATTTGGAGCTGAGAGACAATAAACTGATGACTGTACAGCCCACCCTTTGGCTACTCAGCTTCCACATACACCTTTCTACACACGTTTAGACTTCTGCTCAACAACAAAAGCACTCGAGTTTTCTACCCAAAAAGAGGCAGCTATTCCTCGTACTTGTGAAGAAGTTCTCACCCTCTTCCCAAAGTGAGGAGACACACTGTTCTAAGAGTTGTTGCAATTACTGTATTGTAATTTAATCACAGTCCTACTAAATATTCTGCTATCTAAAGTCCAAATTGTAAATTTAACCTTCAAAAACTGTCTATAAAATAATAAATGAAAGAAAGAGAAAAAATCACTAATATATACAAATAAATGCATACACATAGCAAGCAAATAGAAAATATGCCAAGCTACTATAGATCCTGTTTCTATAAATGACCATGAGGTTGTAATTAATAACTACTCCTTTCTCCAACTCTCCTTTCCATATTTCCCTTGTTCTCAGGAAAATTTCAGCTAGCTAGGCCTCTTTACCTGGTAGAATGACCCAAAACTTAATTCCTGGAGGGTCTGCATTCTCAGTAATCTTGTCTTTCTTTTTTTTCTTTTCCTTTTTTTTTTTTTGGTTGCTGAGTTTTCAATTAAATGTAGAGTATGAAAGTATTATACTCAGAGGTAGCACAGAGGATTCCAGACATAGTACTTTATGTGTAGTAGTACTCCAATTTCCCCTTTGTAATTGTCATTAGTTACACTAGCCAGTGAAATAGTTTTTTTTTTAACTTCCTGTTGATTTAGTGACATAAAAGCTTCAAATGACCAGGTACCAATCTTACCTTCCAACTCAATAGAACCATTATCTTGTCTTCTGCTAGAAGTATTCCCCTCTGAGAAATAAGGAGTAAAAATTCTGTAGGTGGGCTATTAGGCGTAGTAGTAACAGAAGCCATTCCTACTTCTACCCCTGGATTCCCACTACCAGATGTTATGGGGCAGAGAGTACATATAACAATCTCTTATTCAAAAGGATACATATAAGATGGAACCCCTTATTCAAGGTGGCACCCCCTTAAACTGGCACCACAATTGAGTTTTCCATATTTCATTTACTATTCAATTAGGCCAGCTGCTTCTAAGCCTTTGATTTCATATATTTTCCTAAAAGAAAGAATCTGTTTGTTTTTGGAGCAGAAAATGAAAATGGGTTAGATCCAGTGTGGTTTGAACCACAGTAGAGTATTTGACAAGATGAATCATGACAGTCTTATAGGACATTTGGAAATATGAGTTGAATTGATGGCTTGGATTAGCAAATGATTGGCCACCCATTCCCAAAAGATTCACAGGTCAATTCACTGGGAGGGAAATGTCTAGTGTATTGGTGCAGAAGAGAGTCCTTGGGCCACTAATGTATGGCATCCTGATAAATGACATGCCTTATGATGTGATACTGAGGGCATACTCTTCATATCTGTGGATTACACAAAATGGAAGGGGATATAAAACACATTGAATAAGAGTCAGGATATTAAAATATTTAGCAACTTAAATTTAGGACTTAATAAGATTAAATTTAACAGTATCAGTGCAAATATTAATGAGCTATTATGGTATTAGACAAGTTGATAATAAAGTTCATATAGAAAAACACTGGAAATGGAAAAATTTCCAAGAGAAACTAGCCCTACAAGACATTAAAACATGATACATAAAAATCCTCAAAACTGTGTGGTATTGGCACATGAATAGACAAACAGACCAGTGGAATAGAATAGAATTGCCAGAACTAAATCCAAATACTTACAGAAATTTAGTATATGATAAAGATGACATCTCAAAACACTGGATTAAAGATGGACTTTTTAATAAATGGTGCTGGGACAACTGGGTAGCCATTTGGTAAAAGATTAAATTAGATTCATATCTCACATTATACATAAAAATAAACTCTAAAAGGATTAGGAATAAGTATAAATTTAAAAACCATACAAATATTAGAAGAAAACATGGGTGAATTTTCCTTTAACCCTGGTATAATGAAAGACTTCTAATCATGACTCAAAATCCAGAGGCAACCAGAAAATGATAAATTTGACTACATGAGAATTAAAATTTTGCATGACAAAAAAATCACCATAAACAAAGTCAAGGTATACAGACAAACTGGAAGAAATACTGATGACATATAAAAGAGACAAAGGGCCACGAAACTTAATATACAACAAATCTTAAAATTAAGTGACAGTCGCTAAAGTAGTGCTTACTGAGATATTCATAGCATTAAATATTTATATTAGAAAGGAAGAAAAACCTCAAATCAATATTGTAAGTTTCCAATTTAGAAACTATCAAAAGAAGAGAAAAATAAACTCAAAGCAAGAAGATTGAAGGAAATAATAAAGATTAAAGCAGAAATAAATGAAATTGAAAATAAACAATAGAGAAAGTCAATGAAACAAAAAGCTGGCTTTCTGAAAAAGAAATAAATATAATTGATAAACTTCCAGTAAGACTGACAAAAAAAGAGAGGGGTGCACAAAGTACTCATACCAGAAATGAATGAGGGGATATCAGTACAGACCCCACGGACAATTAAAGGATGATAAGGGAATACTTTCTAGTTTCTACAACTCCATGCACATAAATTTAATAATGCTTATGCACATAACAAAAGGAGCAGTTCCTTGAAAACCACAAACTACCAAAACTCATTTAAGCTGAAATAACCCAAATAGTCCTTTAAATATCCAACAAATTGAATTCATAGTTTAAATTCTTCTGAAAAAAATATCTAGGCCAAATTGTTTCACTAGAGTATTTAAAGAGGAAATTTTATACAATTTCTTTAAGATACAAAAATCCTCAAAAAAAAAAAAATACTCAACAAAATATTAGCAAATAAGATCCAACAATATATAAAAAGAATAGATGAAAACCAAGTGGGGTTTATCCCAGGAATGTAAGGGTGGTTTAGTATTCAAAATTTAGGCCGGGCGCGGTGGCTCACGCCTGTAATCCTAGCACTTGGGAGGCCGAGGCAGGCGGATCGTTTGAGCTCAGGAGTTTGAGACTAGCCTGAGCAAGAGCGAGACCCCATCTCTACTAAAAATAGAAAGAAATTATCTGGCCAACTAAAAATATATATAGAAAAAATTAGCCAGGCATCGTGGCACATGCCTGTAGTCCCAGGTACTCGGGAGGCTGAGGCAGGAGGATTGCTTGAGCCCAGGAGTTTGAGGTTGCTGTGAGCTAGGCCGACGCCACGGCACTCACTCTAGCCCAGGCAACAGAGTGAGACTCTGTTTCAAAAAAAAAAAAAAAATTTAATCATTACAATTCATCATATTAACAGTCTAAAGAAGAAACACCACCTGATCATTATTAATTGATGCAGAAAGAGAGTTCCACAAAATTCAACATCTGTTCATGATAGAAACTCAAAAAACTTGGCTTGACAGGAACTTCCTCAATCTAATAAAAGGCTTCTACAGAAAGCCTGTAGCTAACCTCCAAGCTGAACAGCCCCAACCCAATATCAGATATATATATATTTATATATATTAATATATATGCCATGAATAAGATATTTATTTCGTATAAAGTTAGTATAAAGGCTTTCTCTAATAGATGATGTGGATCACATATTTGCACACATAATAAATACACAACGAAGATAATCTTTCCCTTCTCCCTATCTTTCCAGAATGTTATGACATCATCTTCTGATGACCCTAATCTTTTCTGGTTAAAAAAGAAAGCCACAGTCCCTATGTAGTTTGTTCTAACTTTTAATCTTTTCACTAGTTACAAGGCAGAAGTGTCTCATATAAATGAAATGACTTTAGTTATATAATCACAACAAAGAAAAGTAGTCTTGTGAAAAACACCCTTAGGTTTTTCCTCACTTATGCTGAAAAGGTAATATAATTATCTTATTTATGAAACATAACACGTGATATATTGCAATTACAAATACCTGTTTCAAACATTGTTAATTCTCTTTATAAAAGGGAAAAACTCCAGATTTATTTTAATTAGAGAGTTCACTTATATGAAGACTTCGGGAAATGTAAGCTCAATTTATCTCATC
Source organism: Varecia variegata (assembly GCA_028533085.1). Lineage (NCBI taxonomy): Eukaryota > Metazoa > Chordata > Mammalia > Primates > Lemuridae > Varecia > Varecia variegata. The sequence continues at coordinate 41,306,484 of CM052445.1, read as the reverse complement.
AGCCTCGTTAATATTTGCTTCTACGCAGATGGAATGTTAATATAGCTTACAAAAACTACTGAATTATAATTAGTATACACAATTTTCCAAATAAATGGCTAGAAAAAGGGTGATTTTATAATTTATGTCTCTTATTTAAAAATAACTTAAGTACTTATATTTTATTTTGTTTTAGTATACAAACTTGATAAGAGTCAAAATTATGAGATCAATATAAAAAAGTGTTTGGGCTGAACTGTGTTTGGTCCCAAAATTCATATGATGAAGTCCTAACTCCCAGTACGTTAGAATGTGACAGTAGAAATAGGGCCTTTAAAGAAGTAACTAAGATGAAATAAGATCATATGAATGGGTCCTGATCCAAAATGCAGGGTGTCCTTATAAAAAGAGATTAGAGACCAGAGATGTGGGCACACATAGAAGAAAAGACCATGTGAGGACACCGCGAGAAGGTGGCCATCTGTAAGCCAAGGAGAGAGCTTGCAGAAGAAACCTACCAACCCTGTAGACACCTTGATCTTGGAATTCTAGCCTCCAAAATGGTGAGAAATAAACTTCTGTTGTTTAAGTCACCCAGTCCGTCTATGTTACTTTGTTATGGCAGCCATAGCAAGCGAATACAAGGAATTCTCAACACTTTCCCAACCTGTGTTGAAAAATGTCTACCGCATGCTAGGCACTGTGAGGAACACAACTGTTTTAAGAGACAGTTATTTCACTCAAATTTAGAATATTCAGGCTTAATGGGGTTGAAGATCACTTCTGTAGATCTTATATTCTCTAATAAGCAAAAGGATATACGTATATATACATACACTCATATACTTTAATAAACAGAAGAGAAAATTGAGTTTTCTCTTCATGATAGCTAAAATAGACCTTACAGTTTTCGTCTGAACCTCTCAATGACATGTAAATGTAGTTGCTTTTTTTTTCAGAGACAGTTTCTCACTCTGTCACCCAGGCTAGAGTGCAGCCTTGAAGCCCTGGGCTCAAGCAATCCTCCTGCCTCAGCCTCCCAAGTAGCTAAGACTACAGGTGGGCACCACCACGCCCAGCTAAGTTTAAAAAAAAATTTTTGTAGAGGTGGGGGTCTCACTATGTTACCCAGGCTGGTCTTGAATTCCTGGGCTCAAGATGTCCTCCTCCCTTGGCCTCCCAAAGTGCTAGGATTACAGGTGTGAGCCACTAAATGTAGTTTAAGCAAGGAAAAACTATTAATGGAAAACAATTATTTTTTCAGCTCAATTGCACTATCATAAGAAATACAAAAGCAAAATTACTGAAACTTATAATACATTTAACTGAGAATGTCCTAGATCTCCAAACAGGTACTCACTACCAACCAAACACCCACTGAAAAATAATAATTTGGGGCCAGAGGACTGATCACTAGAGCTGAGAAGAGAACAGGGTCCAAGCACCAATGGAGGTGTCATCCAATATGTGCTATCCAAAATTTTACCGTTTTTACAAAACAGGAGTGGCTCTGGTATTTGTGATTGTTCTGAGGAGTAATTACAGACAATTTCTCTCTAGTAAGAAGTTTTAAAACTTATACAACTGCTTTTTCCACTTTAAAAAAAACTCGGGCTATTAGTTATAAGAAGATAAGTTAATAAATGAGAGTTTTGTTTGTTCTCTGTGGCTTGGTACAAGCTGTATATTCCATTCCAACCCACTCATTTACATTACTCATCTCTATTACTGAATAATTGAAAGTTAGCCTCACATTTTGGCACTCACTGCATTGTCTTCTCATACATTCTTAATACTGTATTGCTAATAAGTTGACAATGTACCCCCTTATATTAGAAATAAATAATTAATCAAAGGTGCTAGACTCTGGAAATATGAGCTGTCAGCCTTCCATTCCTTCCTAAATATTAAGTTCATCACTTTCATCACTTGGACCAGTGGACGGGGTTAGTCCATTCTCTGTTGAATATTAAATAAGGATTTAAGGGAAGCTCCTGGAAATGAACTTATTACTTTTATCAGAAAGGGACTAAGGCAGATTTACAGATGTGTTATAGGACTTACTAACAAATATTCCCGATACATATTTATTGCTGAAAACTATATGAAATGTTCTTAGGTTGTGTCTACCTCTTATGATTAACATTAAACTAGGTGAACTTCATTCAGTCATTCAGTCAGTCAGTTCACAAAGATTTGCTGAATGCTTACTGTAAGATATTATCTACATCAGAGTCTCTAGAAGCAGAACCTGAGATGGGGATTCTTGTTTAAATGATTTGTTGAGGGAATGCTCTCAGAAGTGGGGGAAGGAGGAAGGATAGGGCAGAGGGAGAAAGCTTAGAAGGATGTAGTCCCATCAGGACACAACCTTCAGTCTCGTCCCACGGGAAACTCTGGTGCCACTTTGAGGAAAGGGAGTCAACTTTTGTGGCCCATGTCAGTCAATTATTGGTTGGCGGCTCTAGCCCTCTAGGGTGTGGCCGCTCCAGTCTCCTGTTCTGCTGAGAGGAAGAGAACAAGTCTGCCGAGATGGGGACAGCTGTAAGTTGTTAACAACAAATGCTCATCACAGCTAGATAATAAAAGCAAATCAGCCAGGTCAAGGCCCAGGGGGTAGGGGGGTGGGCACCAACATCATCCACTAGATGACTGTGTTAGATACAATTATAACATATTAAATTGATAGATATAGGAAGTACCACGGAGATCACATAAAAAATTATCACTCATTTTCCCCATATTGAAAACTGAGGCTCAGAAACACAGTCCCAGAAACACCAACTTGGCATAACTTGGATTAAAGCACAAATCTGACTTCCAGCAGATGTCTCTTTTATTATGTTCTAATTCCTATCTACTTCTAGAAATTTTCTATGGATTAGTATATAGGTAGCAGAAATCTTACATCTAATGTCCTTCTTTTTAGACATATAAAGAGATATAAAAGGACTTTATAACATTTTGGGACTGAATGAGTGTTGTAATACGGAAGAATTAACTGTTCAAGAGGGGATAACTGGATGACTTCTTCTTGCAATAAGTTTAAGGATTCAACATCATACAGTTAGGAAGAATAAGTTTTAGTGTTCTACTATATAGTAGGGTGACTATAGCTAATAATAATGTATTTTATATTTCAAGATAGCTAGAAGACAGGATTTTGAATGTTATCACTGTAAAGAAATGATAAATGTTTAAAGAGATGGATATGCTAATTATCCTGATTTGATCATTATACAATGTACACATGCATTGAAACATCACACTGTATCCAATAAATATGTACAATTATTATGTCAATTTTCTATTAAAAATACATAAAAATTCAAAAAAAAGAATTCAACATCAAAATTTACATGCAAATGCAAAAAAAAAAAAAAAAGAAAAGAAAAAAAAGAAAAATCCCAAACTTAAGAATAATAAAAAGATCAATTTCTTTCTGTCATAAGTGATGAGGCAAAAACAAAACAAAACAAAACAAAAATTGGGGCTGGAATAAGGCCTAGAAATGAGAGAGCTGAAAGAGAAGTGTCATCACTAGTTTTGTTTTCTCTTGTTTTTAACAGCACTGAATATTTTGACCACATTTTATGAGGCAACATCTTGAAAGAAAGAGTCAGGATTCTATTTTCAAGTCTTTAGAATTGACATGGACAAAACCAGGAATTTTCCTTTTCTCTTAAAATGTCGTGACTTTATAAGTGTATTTATGCTGTCTTTAAGGATTCTGTAATTATACTAAATAGCCAAAATGTGAGGGTCATAAATTCTGTTTAATTTAGCTATCTGTTTATATCAGGAAATCTTAACCAGGAGTCCTTGGATGTGCAGAGTATATAGATGGAATTCAGAGGGTCTTTGAACTTGAATGGGTAAAAAAATTGCATCTTTATTTTCAGTAACATTTAACTGAATGTAGAAAGTCCTTCAGGTATGAATGTTGGCAAGAATCTTATTAGTCCTTATGATCTTGCCACGAATAGAAATTATACTTTCATATCACAGTGAAGTTATTACACATATCTCAAAATACCATTTATGCTCACCACTTCCCCCAAAATACTGTTGTATTAGATCTCAGCCTCCCTGTCTACAGGCAGTCATGTACTGGAGTTGGCCAACTAGAGTGTGGCTCTGGCCCCCAAATGGTGAAGCTGTATAACCTCATAATAGAAATTCAACTCAAACAGATTTGGAGAATTTTAGTATTTGCAATGGAGTGAGTTTGTGTCCATCCAAAATTCATATGTTGAAATTCTAACCCCCATTGTGATGGTATTAGGAGTTGGGGCCTTTGAGAGGTGATTAGGTCATGAAGATGTAGCCCTCACAAATAGGATTAGTGCCCTTATAAAAATACATGAGAGAACTTTCTTCCTTTCTCTCTGCTTTCTACCACGTAAGGATACATGAAGAAGTCAGCAGTCTGCAACCCAGACGAGAACCCTCACAGAACCTGACCATGCTGGCACCCTGATCTTGGACTTCCAGCCTCCAGAACTGTGAGAGATACTTTTCTGTTGTTAAAGTCACTCAGTCTGTGTTAATTTGCTATAGTAGCTTAGTGCCGTTTAACTAAGATAGTATTTCATGAGGAAACATATCCATTTCTTATTAAGCAAGCTATGGAAACTTTAATTACATTTATGGTAATATATTTTTGAGAATCTGGATTATCAAAACTTAACAAACAAACCAAAAACTAGAAGTTAACTAAATGTCTCTTACACAACATGTGCATTGCCTTGTCAAAGAAAGTTTATGGTTCTTATTTATGCTAAGCAACAACAGCCTGCACACTGATTAATGTTATAAAAATAAAATTTAAATTTGACTTGCCAATATTTTAAATCTATTATTTAACATATTTTAAAATCTCATTTTAAAAGCTTTGTATTATCTTACAAAAATATTTTATAATTTTTTCAATAGAATTGATTTTCTTTGTAATTCTATATATTTTATGTTTTCTAAACATTATTCTTATTACGGGTCCTTAGGCTTTATCAGACTGCCAAAGGGGCCTGATATAAAAGAAGGCTAAGAAACATTGGTTAGATGTAAATTATTTGTTTTTTTATGTAAATCACTGCCCTTTACTTTTGTGTTCTCACTGCAATGATTCTATTATTTCCTTAATTCATATTTTTAACACCTTTATCAAGATATGTCTTACATACCACAAAATGTACCCATTTCACATGTACAATTCAACAATTTTAATAAATTTATCTAGTCATTTTTAGAACCCATCTCCCAAGTAAGATCCCTTATGGTCTTTTGTTCATTATTAAGTGTATTAAAATTGTATTTCATCTCCCATCCAATTGAGTACAGTGTTTTTGATGTCATAAAAATTAATCCATAATAAAAATCCTGTAACTATGCTAACTTACCATGGCATGACATTTTAGAAATAAGTTTAATTAAAAAATACTCATTCTAGGTTAATGGACATAAACATACAGTTAGAAGAATAAGTTCTAATATTCAATAGCACAATAGGGTAACTATAGTGAACAATATATAATACAAATTCAAAATAGGTAGAAGAGAGGATTTGAAATGTTCCCACTGCAAAGAAATGAAAAATGTTTAAGGTGATGAACATCCTAAACACTTTTATTTGATCATTACACATGCTATGCATGTATTAAAATATCACATGTATCCCATGAATATGTATCAATAAAAAATGTTAAAAATACTCATTCTAATTGATTCAGGCAAGAGTCATCCATGGATACTAAAACTAGTGCGTAAATGTTTGAGGAGTAATAGGATAGTTACATAATCTCAAAATACCTTTCCACAAAGAATTTATTAATTATAAAGTGTGAAATACTAATGTTACAGTGTAGAAATATGACAGCTATCAATGTAGCCAAATGATCAAGGTTAGCATCACCAATAATGGGACAAATCAACAGCCAATGACTCCTAAGGTAGTGCATTGAGAAGAACATGACATCACTTCTGTGGTCTTCCTGCCAAAAGCACATAACTTGAATCGCTCAGGAGAAAACATCAGACAAAACCCAATTTGAGGAACACTCTAGAAAATAATTGTCCTACACTCTTAAAAAATGTCAGCTTCATGAAATGCAAAGAAAGCCTCATGATTTCCATTATATAGGAAAGTAAAGAGATATGACAACTAATATAATGCATGATTCCAAATTCTTTTGCTATTTTGCCATTATTGGGACAATTAGTGAAATCTGGATAAGAGTTTTATACTAAGTAATAGTATTATATCAGTGTTAATTTCCTAATTGTGATAATTCTGTGGTTATATAAGAAAATGTCCTTGGTTTCAGGAAATACATACTGAAGTGTACAGCAGGAAAAAGGCATATCTACAACTTACTCTTTTTAAAAAAATAACAAATATATTTGAGATTTATGACATAATGTTATGGGATACATACAGAGAATAAAATGGTTACTGTGGTGAAGCTGATTAATATTAATATATCTATCATCTCACACAATTACTTTTTTTTGTTATGAGAAGCTAAAATCTACTTTTTTAACAAAAATTCCTAATACAATTTTATTAACTTTAGTGTTCATGTTGCACATTAGATCTCTAGACTTGCTCATTATATGTATCTGCTATTTTGTGTATTTTGACCTACATCTTCCCATTTGCTCCCCCTTCTCACCCATGTTAACTACTGTTTCACTGTCTCTGTGTATTTGAGATTTTTTTTATTATTCCACAAATAAGTTAAATCATGCAATATTTTTCTTTCTGTCCCTGGCTTATTTCACTTACCATCATGTCCTCCAGGTTCTTCCATGTTGTGGCAAATGGTAGGCTCTCCTTTTTTTAAAGCCAAATGATATTTCATTGTATATATACGCCACATTTTCTTTATCCATTCGTCTGTTGACAGACACTTAGATTGTTTTCATATCTTGGCTATTGTGAATAATGCTGCAATGAACATGAGAGTGCAGATATCTTTACAAGGTGGTAATTTTATCTGCTTTGGGTATATACCAAGGAGAGAATTCCTGGGTCATATAGTAGTTCCATTTTTTAATTTATTTAGGAATATACATACCATTTTTTGTGATGGCTGTACCAATACACATTCCAGCCGACAGTGTACTAGGGTTCCCTTTTCCCCACACCCTCACCAACATTTTTTATCTCTTGTTTTGTTTTTTTTTGGTAATAGCCATCCTTATAGTTATGAGGTGATAACTCATAGTGGTTTTAAATTGCATTTCCCTTATGATTAGTGATGTTGAGCACCTTTTCTTTCATATACCCGTTGGCCATTTTTATGTCTTCTTTGGAGAAATGTCTGTCTACAACTTACTTTTAAATGGTTCAGAAAATGTGTATGCGTGTGTGTGTGTGTGTGTGTGTGTATGTGAAGAGAGAGAAAGAAAGAAGAAAATGACAAAGAATGTGAAATAAAAGTTAACATTTGGGGAATCTTAGTAGAGGTTATTCTGGAATTTTTTGAACAGTTCTTGAAACTTTTGTATAAGTACAAAATTATGTTACACGGAAAACAAAAGACACTTAGTCATAAGTGTAGTCACTGTCATACTGAACATTGAAAGTTCTGATACCTCAATTTACACTCTGCTATCAGTTATTTTTAGCTACTGGTAAATTTTCTCCATAGATTTTTTTTTTTTGCTGTACCCCTTTTGCTTCTTCATTTGAGTATTTATGCTCTCCTTTTTTATTATTTCCCTAGGGCAGATGATGCTGAGTTGCAAACATATGGCCATTTTCATTTTCTGCTAATCACCTACAAAAACAAATGCTAAAAAAGAACAACCATTGTGATAAACTAAAATAAGGTATAGAAATGTAGAAGAGAATGAGTCACATATTTTGGGAGTCAGCAGCTTTGGTTGGCTGCTGACTCAATCCATGACCTTGGAAAAAAACATGTCATTGCTTTGTGCCCTATTCTCCTCATAATCTTTTCCCCAGAGCTTATATTACAGAGTGTTGAAAAGATTAACTTACGATTGTGCATCTCTTCAAATCTCCATGATTTAGGTATTAAAGAAGTTGCCACAAATAAATACCCCTATAAATAGATAGTATGCTTATGCAAATCCTCTCCTTGTTATTTTGGTTGTTGTTTTAGAACTATAAATCCTTTTCATAAAGCTCAAAGTATTACCTACCAGCTTTGCCTTGCTTGTGGTGTACTTTCTCCCTGTGGATATTGCATTATTGAGTATTATTAAAGACAACAGAAAACCATGCAAGGGTTTACTAAATCTCCAATATTTTTCCTATTTTGCCTTTTCATTTCTAGATTGGAAGTACCTAAATTATTATTACTTTTCTTCCAAGTTTTTACCCTCTGCACTATTTTTGTCTGTCTGGCATCTATTCACCCTTTTTCTGGCATCAGCCTGCTGAGTTTATTTTAGGGAAACATGCCTCCCCCAACTCAGTTCATACGATTTAGTTGGGACCGACCCAGAAGGATGGGGTCCATGAAGCAGATCTGACCAATCAGAGCAGCACATATCCTATATACAGTAATTGGTTCAGAGTGGCATGTGATGCCAAGGACCATGATTCCCTCTCATGACTCATACCAAAATTATTAAGAAACAGGTGATCTCTTTCTACTAGGATTGCTAAACTAGGGGAATGGAAGCCCGGTCTTTCTAGTAGCTGTCTTAATACCATGAGAAGAGAGTATGTCTAAGCCTATTTCCAAACCAGAAAAAAGCAGAGTTTAGAGATAAAAGGAAGCAATTTCCTAATGATTATTTAAGCCCCTAGACTGGGTATGCCTTATAGAGATACCTGAAGCTTGCTAATGTAGGTCAATGTATTTCCTTTCCTTTTTTCTTTTTTTCTCTTCTTCCTCCTCCTGCCCCTCCTCTTCCTCCTCCTCCTCCTCCTTCTCTTAACTTCTCTTAAGTTGGTTGAGAGAGCTCTAAATCATTTGGTGCATGTGGCAGAGACAGCTGGTTATTTATTCAATATCCATTTTCCCCTTTATCCTTAGTAACATAATCTCAATTTCATTCAAGATGTCAATTATCCTAGCTTTCAAAATGCACTTCCCAGCCTCTTTTGTAGAAAAGTATGACCATGTAACTAAACACAGGCCAAAGAGATGTAGGCAGAAGTTATAGGACGGTATTTATTAGAAGGCTCTTACTAACAGAAAGTTTGGATGATTCCATTTGCTTCCCTTCTACTTATTCCTGCCTGGAACAGACACATGATGGTTGCAATTTCAGTGGCCACTTTATGACCTTGAAAATGAAAGCTATGTATTAAGAAAGGCATGACAGAAAGATTCAAAGGCCTGGATTCCTATTGTCCTTGTGGAACTCCGTATCAGTGTGGATCACCCACTTCTGAACGTCTTCTACATAAAAGAATAAACTCTTATGTTTATGTTTATGTTTATGTTAAGCCACTGTAGTTAGATCTCTATTTCTAGTAGCTGACAACATTTCTAGTTGATTTGATACATCTCTGTAATCAAACATCAATGATACTTCATGAAATGCTTGAGTTTATTTTGTGAGGATGTAATATGAGGAGAAATGGGACAAAAATATTTTTGCTTAAAACTACAGGTAGTTCTCTTCATTTTTGCCTCATTTATGAATCTTAGGTGAGAAGCAATCAATGATGCTGGCCACTAATAGCTCAACTTCTTTTCTCATCCTCCCCAATAATGATGAAAATTTTGGATGGGTCAAATGTGGCAGTTCAGAGTCACAAAGCTTTGTCAACATGAGCTTGTAGATAGTCTCAATATTTTTGCCTTCTCTTTATTTTTGCTATCATTGTCCCATTTCAAGCCATTGTCATTCAGTCTGTTACTTGGGGATTCCTGTATCCAGTCTTTGATCACTAAACCCAATTCTCTACAGAGCCATCAGAATAACCATTCAACATACATTCATAATAAAAAAAATAAAAAAACTCAACTACCTAATGAACCAAAATCAGGCTGAAGCTGGAGAGAAGTCTAGACTTGAAGGAATGGAGTGGTAACAGATAAGGAATAGAGATAGATAGAAATGAGTTTATCAAGTCATGAAAAGACATGGAGGAACCTTAAATGCATATTATTAAATGAGAGAAACAACTCTCAAAAGGCTACATACTGTATGATTCCAACTATATGACATTCTGAAGAAGGCAAAATTATGGAGACAGTAAAGAGACTAGTGGTTGCCAAGGTTGGACAGGCAATTTCTGGGCAGATGTCCTCATAAAGGTATTTTTTTGTGCAAGGTTGCAAAGCCCTTGGTGCAAAGTTAGTTTGTGCTGAGTCTTTTGTGATAGTTGTTGTTATCAGGCATTCATGCATGACAACCCTCCCTTCATGGCCTTCCCTGGCTCCATTTGTTAGGGTTTTTAACACAAGTGACTCTATTTTGAGTTTGACAACCTTCACAGATCTCTATTAGTACAAATAATGATAGTAATACGTATGTAATAAAAAATCATATAATCCTGAACCATATAATGGCTTTCATACACAGTGATCAGGCATTTGACAAAATTCAACAACTATTTTTGGTAAAAAATATTCAATGAAATAGAAATGCATTGATGTTTCCTTACAATGAAAATTACATCTATCTCTGTCCAAAAGTTAGCATCACACTTATGATCAAACTTTATAAGCATTCTCATTAAAACCAGTCTGCCAACTCTTACTCTATAATTTATTATTGTAGTCTAGTCTAGCTACTGACAAAAGAAATAATAAAAGAGAAATAAATTTGAGGCATAAAATTTGAAAGAATTTAAAACTATCATTATTGGTAGAAAACACAAGAATATAAGAATATAAAAATTCAATAGGGCAGTGAGGTAGAAATTTATTAAACAAAATAAATAGCTTTCTTATATACATACAACATAAAATATAATTTTACAAATCTAACTTATAATAGCAACACAAAGATAAAACTAAAGAAAAATGCAATGTATATATGTATGTAGACAACTGTAAACTGCTTCTGAAAGACATAAAAGAAAAAATAGAAAAGCAAGAATCAGTATTGTAAATATATAAATTTTTACAAAGTTTAAAATATTAATGCAAAACAAATAACAAATGTCAACTTTAATTGTTTTAAGTACACAATTTGATCCTAAAGCTTATCAGGAAAAATAAATAATCAAAAATAGCCAGGAAAATTTTGAAAAAGAGAAATGATGAGGATTCAGAATTACAGAGTAATAAAATATATTATATAAGCATCAATAATTAGATTAGAATAAAATTATAGAAATAGAATCAGAAGTATAAGAAAATTTAGTATTTGATATAGGTGATATTGGAATATTTTGATAACCATTTGGAAAAATAAACTTGAATCCTTAATTTGCACTGTACTTCAGAATAAAGTTCAAACCTAAAGATTTCAATGAAAAAAAAAAAGAAAAAAATAGGGAAGTACTAGAAGAAAACATGGGAGAATTCTTTATAACCTAGGGATGGGTATGGCTTTTCTATGACTGCAAATCTAAAAGGCATTAAACAAGATTGATAAATTTGACTACATAAATATGAAAACTCATGCATGACAAAGACTTACCAAAGTGGCAACACATATCACAAAGAGCTAATCTCCCTAATAAATAAAGTCTCCATACAAATTAATAAGAAAAGGACCAAAAAAAAAATGAGCAAAGGATATGAGCATAAAGTTCATGGAAAGGTAATACAAATAGCTCTGACACAAAAAGACGCTCAACTTACTCATAACAAAGAGAAATGTACATTGTATTTATAATGAGATACATTGTTCATCGATCAGACTGGCAAACTTCAAAAGTTTTATAATATTCAGTTGGCAATATTGGGAGGAAATAGGCATATTGCTCCTGAGGGAGTATAAATTGGTATAACCTTCATAGAGGGTAATCTGGCAATATTCATCATTATTACACATATGTCCTTTTACCAAGCAATCCCACTTTTGGGACTTTATTCTTCAGACATAATATTCACATGTGCAAAATGGTATATGTGTATATAAGGACATTATTAAAGAATTGTTTGTAATTGAAAAAAATATTGGAAACAACTCCAAAAGTTCATTAAGTGGGTACAGATAAATAAATTATGATATATTCTTACCATGTGCTTGGTATACACTATACAAATGTTTAAAAAAAGTAAGTATAAGTTCTCTACTATAGAATTATGCAAGTTTAAAAAGCAATATACAGAATAGTGTACATGATATGCATAACAAAAAGATAGATTAGAGAAAGACTCTATATTCATATGTCTGTATATTCATAAAGAAATTCTGGAAGGATACATAAGAAACTAATAATGGTATTTACCTGTGTAGCTGGAGGGGTTGACAGTTGAATGAATGGGAACATGTTTAAATTATATGTTTAATTTCATATGCAAGAATTAAATTTAAAATATATTGTATTTTATCTATCATGTTTTATACTTGTAGCTAGATGGTTTTCATTTTAGTTTAGTCTGCCTTTTCAGAACTAGAAGTCCTTGTAAAAAGGTTTTTTTGAAGTAAAGGCTGTTAGAAAAATAAAGAGATATAATTTGAATCGGCATTTCTAAATAAAAAGTAACAATATATTTTTTATATAGGAATGAATTTATCATTTTAACCACAAATATGATATCCTTTTTGCTTACTAAAACAATTTTATTATTTAAATACTATTATTTTTCAGAATTCGGTAGCTTTCAAAAGAGAAAATTTTCTTTAGTAAATTAAAGAACAAAAAAGTCTGAGCTCCCTCTGCTGGCTGTGAGGTGGCATATCAAGGTGTATTTTGTTTTTACTAGGAAACAAATTGGCACATGGTTCATGCTATTAATTCAATTTGCCAGTATTAAAGAGAATAGTTTTAAATTGTGTTTTCCAGAATTTTATAAAAGTTAAATTGTGCTAATATGCCACTAATCTTAGCAAGTAAGATTGGCATTTCAATATAAATGTTAAAGTTTTACTCAGTATGTGCCTGAACCATTTGCTATAGCCCTAAATAAAGTATATATACTTTGCAAAATTTCAAGCTTTTGTTTTCTTATTTTGATATCTATTTTTATCTTACAGATCACTGATTTGTGACTCAGTATTGACCATCCCATCCTTCTATTTAATAAATTCCTTAACTTTTTTGTGGTATATTTAAATCTCCTTAAGGATGGATGTCTTTAAAAAAAGCAATTCAAGCTTTCATCTCTCTCTTTTTAAGTTGTACTTTCCCCTTGTTTATTATGACTGATAGGCCTCTCTCAAACTGCTAGTGCCTTTAATGTAAGGTGTTATTTTTCTTGGTTGGTTCATGAACTCAATTCTGAGTGTTAAAATACTGGGAATTCCACATGTGGTGGAAGGCAAAGGTGTTTCAAGTCAGTGATGTGCAGAAACCAGTTGTTACCAGCTTGTGAAATGATTGTTAATTTTTAAAGAATTTTGCAAGTTAGTTATTAAACACAAACTTACCAAAAACTAACTTACATAAACTTAAAATTACATTACTTATATTAAAAACAATGCAATAAATACTCAAAACTCCTCATTTCCTAATTATTTTCCTTCATTTTATTATTATTAATATATATGCTCCTCAGGGAATTTACATCTATTGTACCTGTATGGTGAAAATATAGTATAATGGTGTGCTACTGTGAGTCTCTTTCCAACTCTGCATTCTATGATGTTATATTGGTAACTTGAAGTTGGCTATGGTGGGAACATTTACACCATGGAACCTGGCAAACACTACAAGGCTGGGCTTGATTTACTGTTTTTTTGATTGTCCAGACATAAGAAAGTAATGCAGAAAATGTTACAGATACAAGCATTTGGGAAAAATAAACTAAAACATTTTGTGAAAACCGATTGGCTATATGGAGTTTACAATAAAGAGTACTGTATATTTTATTAGTATTTGTAAATTGTTTGCTACACATTCTTTTTATGAATAAAACTTATGCTCATCCTTATATATCCTTATATTTTGTTTTCTAGAAATCCAGCTGTTAAACGTTAACCAGCACACCACTACAGTCTCTACTCTTAAGTACAGGCAGGCAAGCAGTCAGTTCTCTGTGAGGCTCCTGGAAGAGTCACTGACATAGTACTTGCCCAGCCTCAAAGGTAGTGCTATGGTTTTAAAATACGTCCACAAATTCTTTGATACATCTCCTATCTAAAGGCAGGGCCTAATTTTCCTCCCCCTGAATGTGGGCTGTATCTAATGACTCTAATGAATAGAATGTGGTAGAAGTAACTGTGTTAGACTTCCAAGGCTAATACATAAAAGACTTTGTGGTCTCTGACTTGCTTTCTCTTGGATTACTTTCTTTGGGGGAATCCAGTGACCATGTAATGAGGACACTCAAACATCTATGAAGAGGCTTATGTGGTGTGGAACTGGGGACTCCTGCCAACAGTTATTTTCAAAGTAGATTCTCCAGCTCCAGGCAAGGCTTCAAGTGACTGTGGCCCCGGCAGACACCTTAACGTGCAACTTCACAAGAGACCTTGAGTCAAACTTCTCAGCTAAGAAGCTCCTGGATTCCTGATGCACAGAAACTATGATATAATACATGTTTGTAGCTTTAAGCCGCTAAGTTTTGGAGTAATTTATCGCATGGTAATAGATAACTAATATAAGCAGGAAAGACTCATTATTGCCATTAAACTTCTTGAACTTTTGGGAGTCAGTGAGACCTAAGACTCTCATATAGTGCCAGTACCAAGTTCGCTGAAGGGAGGGTGTCTGTCCAGAGATCTCTGAAAACAAAACTCTGCTCAGGATTCAGGTGCTCAGAAACCATTGATCTCACTGTTCCTCACTTTTCTTGCTTAGTTTATGGGGGAGCAAGTCCTAGACCAATTCCCTGTACCAGGGTCCTCAACAGATCTCAAGGTCTCACTTTCTCCTAACTTCCTATAGACCTTGGCAAGGATTTGGCTCAAGGGAGACAAATGTCTTGGGAGTTGGAAGAGAGGGAAAGGAAGTTATATCTAAGTTGCCATGTTTCAAGAATCTCCTGCATGGTATACATTAAAAAAAGAGATCAATCTTATATTATTGCCAAAAAATAAAACAAAGCCAATAAAATTTAGTTGAAAATATTTTAAATGCCTATAGTATAGGAGAAAGTGATGGAACAACCAATCTTATGTAATAATTTCTTTCCTTTTCAGTTTAAGTGTTTTTCATAAACAAAGTATGAATAATGGCCATTTCTTGTATTAATGCCTTTGGGCTATCAATTAACCTTTTAAAACATTTTTTCCAACTTTAAATTTACAGAAAAATATATATAAATGGAAGAAGGACCAAATTCCTTGTGCAGTCTACCTCTCATACCTAGCAAATCATAATTACCCAATGTCCAAGACTGTTTGTATCCATTATTTGTATCCATTATTAGAGGTATTCCCCTTTACATTTTTTAATATATATTCATATTTTATAGCCCAAATATTGAAGAGACCAACTAATGCATAAATAATAATGTGATTTAATATCTCTATTTGGTCAGGTTAGTTTTTACTTTAGTACTTTATTTCAGCCTATTTTTAATTAGTGATTGTACTCTATCAATTAACAAATCCTGAACTGAATCTGGCCCTGTGTCCTACAGCAGGTAACTTGTTTCTTCAATTGCCTTTCAAGGTGACCTTGGAAAAGTCAGTTCACATGTCCAGACCCCAATTTTGTCATCTGTAAATATGAAGATATTGAATGAGGTTATCCCTACACTCCTATTCAGTTTCTATAATTTTAAAATTATTGAATAGAGTGCCAATTATATGCAAGAATACAAAGAAATTCAAAACTGAATTCTTATCTTGAAACACATTAAAATTTATTTGGCAAAAATAAATTAAAATAAAGAAGTAGATAGTAAACTGTTAAAAGAGTTCAGAAGAGAGAGAAGTGAATAGAGGCTATATGTTTTAGTGAAACTCAGAGGAAATAGAACACAATGTGAGTCTAAAGAATCTGAATTTGAGAGAAAAATCCAGACAAGATCTCATAAGATCATTATTGTTTTTTCATCTCCCAATAATTCCTATACAATGATAATTTGCAGTAGTATTCTTTGGGTGTTTTTATGTGCTTGTGTGTTTTTTTGTGATTTGAATTTATCTTTTCAACATAGAGCTCCCAGACTAACTTAAATTAATATCTACCTTCTGGAAAATTACATGCAAACAGATATTAATTTATTGAAGAAAAATAATTAGAATCTGATACTTGTTAAAGTATTATCTGTATTAAAGTCATAACTTTTAGCATGTCAAGTGATTTCACAACTTATGTTTGTAATAAATCCCTCTTCCTTGATCAAAGAGACAGACACATACACAAGCAAAGTCAATTAGATTCTCTATACCAACAATTTGTATCTTGAACAGAGATACCCAAAGTGGGTGATTGTTACTGAGTCTGTTGAATGTAGGAGAATTCTACAGAAAACGCCCATGAATGGACAAGTTTTGGCTGCTGTGATTCCTAGAGGTTTGATGGTTTCTGTTGCCTGGGAAGCTTATTCAGCATTTCCTTTGATGCTATGAGTTACTTTAATTTCATTCAAAAAAAAGAATCTTTTTATATAAGCAAATCCACTATGAATATTGGCTGAACGAATGATGGAGTGAAAATTAAGGCTGTGTCATCATAAACACATATGTTGATAGAGACCATGATCCTCAGTTTATGTTTGCTGGGCTTTCTATGAGTTAGTGTTCATTATATAAAAGCTTGGTGGCTTAAAAACTTTATTAATTTCTCACCAGTGTGTGAGTTGCTGGGGAGCTCTTTTGGATTGGCTGGGCAAGTTGGGTGGCTTAGGATGGTCTCACTCACAAGCCTGGTGGTTGGCATGCTGTATCTACCTGGGACTTCATCACATGGCAGTCTCGGTGTTCAAGCACTTTGCAAATTGTTGCTTGCATCACATTTATTTTTATCTCATCATATTATCCTTAATCTCATCAGCCAAAGCAAATCACTTGGCCAAAGCCAGAATCACTGTGTGAGGAAACTACTCAAGGGCCTGAATATGGGAAATGTGAACAAATTGGGTGCATAGTACTGCAGAAATTTACCAAGTGCTTGGAAATATGAGTAAGGATTGCCTTTAGACTCCTCTACCTTTTTAGCTCCTCAAAATACAAAACAAAGAAAAATCCTGTAATTCTTTTTTAAACCAGTTCATTTTATTTTTTCCTCTTTCTTTGGGAGAAGGAAAAATATCAAAAGTTTATTTTTTAAAAAAACAATCTCTCCTATGGAGTAATGTTTCAATTCATCGCACCTTGAGTAACAGATAAGTGTCAATTAACATTATAAGCATGATAATTACAATGCAGAAGAAAAAAGTGATAAATACCTATTAAAAAACACTTATTATTTATTGTATATTAGATTTGGGAATAAAAGTGGATAGAAAAAAGCTTTTGCCTTCATGGAATCTAATCTTTTAACAATACTGTGTGATACAACAGGGATAAACACTCTGAACATTCGGTCCAGTCAGGGAAAACTTCCTGGAGAAAGTGATTTTTAAGATAAGTCCTGATTAGGACTTAGGGTTGGACATGTTAAATGTTCTAAACAGAAGGGGCTCTTTGTGCAAAGAATATAATGAAGGACAGCGTGATTAGTTTGTTTGTAGAAATAGATTAAGGAATTTACAGGCCCTATGCACCAAAATATTATAGTGCTGTCCCATTTGAAATTCAAAATAAAAATAATGCTTAACTATAAAATACATGTAGAAATATCCTTCTGTTTTTCCTCATGTTCTCATTATATAAAAAAAATACTAAATATTCTAAAATATATTCATGCTCCTGTTTTAATGGTCATACCACCAGTGTTTGTCTACTGCATAATGCAGTACTATTTAGAGAACTGCAAATACATTGGTTTGGCACCATTGTAGAGTGTGAAACGTGGACAGTGAGAGATGACGATGAAGAGCTAGACAGGTTATCAATTAATGAAAGATCTAGGAAAGCAACTGGTTAAGGATGTGGTGTTTGTTGATTACTGACCTGAGTTCAATCTTTGTTACTTACATTTCATGCTTGGGCAACTCAAAGCCTTAATTTGCTGCTGTAAAATGGGAATGCTAAATTGTGAGGATTAACATAATAAATGTAAAGCACTTAACACAGTGCTTAACACCATAAAATACACTTAGTTTCCATTAGGTATTATTAATAAATTTGTACCTCACTCTGGGAAGTGGGGAGCCAATGAAGGGTTTCAAGTAGGTAGTGACATGATCAAAGTGGGCTTTAACAGATTCCTTTGGCAGCAGTGTATAATCTGGGTTGAATGATGAGTAGATTCTAGATGTGCTTCGGAGGAATTTTCAATAGATATTAATGATTGATTGGATAGTGGTCAAAGGAGAAGGATAATACCTATATTTTTAACTTGAGAAACTGGATGATGGTGGCTTTCTATGAGTTAAGTATCGTAAGAAAGGAACAAAATTGGTTAGGGAAGACAATGAGCTCCATCTTGGACAGATTGACTTGAGATGCCTGGAAGATATCCAAGTAAAGACATTTGGGAATTATCAGCAAATACATAGTAGTTGAAATTATAGGAATATAGGTGTTGAATGTGTTACTTAAAAAAAAAAAAGAAATTATAGGAATAGATAAGATGGCTCAGGGATGTTTAGACTTAGAAAGGGACCAAAACTGAAATTTCAAAGCACATCAATATTAATGGATAGGAAATATGGTTGAAGTTCAAGAATGAAATGTTGGAGTTTCCAGAGAAATCAGGAGGAAAAAAACTGAGGACAGTGTGGCACAATAAAAATTGTTGAAAAAAAATGTTTCAAGAAAAAAAGATGTGAAAAGTGTTGTTAAATGTTACAGGTGGTCAACGCAGGAATGTGGACATTAGATTTAGTCAATGTCAGTGACAAGCAGGTCACTGATAACCTTGGCAAGAAGTGTTCTGGGAAAATGATGCAGACAAAATCTAGTTTGCATTGAATTGGAGTGGTTGGAGGAGAGGAAACAGAGACAGTGAGTACTACTCCTGCTTGCCTATAAAGAGAAGAGAAGAGTGGCAGCTGAAAGCAGATCTGCATTTGATAGAGAGTTGAAGAGTTTTTTGTTTTTTTTTTAAAGATAGACACACAACTTCTATCAATTTGGAAAGATCAATACCATCAACACTCTAGTCCAAACTTCCAACATCTCATGTGGACCATTACAATACTCTCCTAATTGTCTTTCCTTCTTCTGCCACTTCCTATTGTGTCTCTCCCTGTCATCCCCCCTCGTACATTCACCATACAAGTCTAATTATGGCCTTACCTTACTCACATAAACCAGTTGTGGCAGGTTCTTCCTTCTTGAACTACAATGGGTGTACCTCTCAATATCCTCTGGTGAGAGAGATCGGAGAAGCTATGGGGCCTCACACTGCTGGTGAGTGTTCATCTCCATCCAGGAATTCACCTGCTGGTGATTATTCATCCTTACTTAATAACTCACAAAAGGCAGAGTGGTGGCCCCCATTTTGCTCTCAGTGTTGGCTGGACCCATGCAGGTATTCTTCCCTCCGTGAGTCCTACCACTGAACTTCCCAGACTGAACAAATGCCAGTGGTCTCTTCAGCAGCACTTTTATAGAAGGGTTCCAAAACATACCAAAGCAGTACAGAGTAAGAGGACTAGGAGTTATGCTATTAATTCACTGAGCTCTTTATGTCGTATCAGGAGAAGAAAAAGTCCTTACATTTTAGAAAAGCACTGTCAATAAAAATATAATGTGAGCCACATATATAATTTTAAGTTTTCTAGTGGCCACACTTTGAAAAGTTAAAAAAAAAACCCACAAAATTAAAAAGACAAAAGTGATTTTATTAATATACTTTAGCCCAAAATTCAATTAATATAAAAACTATTGAGATATTTTACTGTTTTATTGTTAATTAAGTCTTTGAAATTTGATACATATTTTACATTTACTGTACACCGTAATTTAAACTAGCTACATTGTAAGTGCTTAATAGCTACACATTACTAGTGGCTATTATGGTATTGGACAATGTGTTTTTTAAAAAAAATTTCAGTGGAATGTTTATTATTCATTTATTATGAAAAGATCTTGGGAGGGATGCTGCTTCCACAGCCAGGAAGTGGTCCAGCTGATGCTGTGTAATGGACTCAACTCTTCCCTCTATCTGATGCATGTTTCTGGGAAGGAAAGATCAAATCCTGTGTGAGTGTTGGTGGTTACGTGAATGCAGGTTTTGAGCTCATCCATAAACTCTGGTTCACACTGCATGGTAGATTACAACATAACTCACTTGTATTTTTAATCCAGCTTGGTCACATGACTTCCTCTGGTCAATGAAATGTGGAGAGAGTAGTGACGTGTTCCATTTCTGAGCAGAAAACTGTAGGAGCCAGTACATGGTTTGCCATGATCTTCTCTCTTATCTCTGCCATTATGACTAACAATGTCCCAAATAGACAGAGGTTCCATCAGCCTGGGACCTGGAGGGAAGACATGTGGAGCAAACATGCAGCTAACCTGTACTGAACATACAGTGTGTGAGTGTAAAGAACCCTTGTTGCTGTCCATTACTACAGCCAAACCCAGCTTGTTCCTGACTTATGCACTATTGCGTCTGGGTGATAGAGAGTTTTTTCTTTTTGTTGTCTGGAGGATGGAACAGTGTAGCTTTAAAACTTTAGAGCGTGTCTCCTGAAGGCATTTAATAGTGCTTGATGTCTGTTATTCCAATGTTATTGGTTATTTTTCTGGTTCAGGTTCTGACCCCCAATAAAAATGGTCTTGAATTTCAAAAGCCCTAATTAAGGTTCCACATCATTACCTTTGTAACAACAGTTTTGTCCTTAGGCTATTAAGGAACCAAGAACACCATGCAGAGGTGAATCTTCTTCAAAAGATCCCTTCCCACACTTCAATTAGAAAATAAGAGAGGGAAGAGGAGGATAGGGTACATGCAGTTTTCCCACTGCCCCCCCCCGCCCCCGCCTGATTTTTGACTTACAGGGCAGAGACACCTCTATAATAAATATCTGTTGAATAAAAGGGAATGAAATGAAATCACAGAGTACCTATAGGTCTCTAGACAACATATGCATATAAGCATATGTATATACCTACTTCTCATGGAATCTCAAGGTGGAAGTTTGTGAATCTACTTTCTCTTGGGATGGTTTTCTTCAAGTATTTATCCTTACAATTGCTAATGGAATGCCATATGTAGTATGACAGATGAGTGAACCCCAGGACCCTTGATTCTCAGTCTGAGAGGTCAAACTCCCACCCAGATTATGGATTTTTTTCTCCAGTGTTCATTCATTCAAGAAATATACATTGAGAAATTACTGTGTGCTATAAACTCCTCCAGGCACTGGAGATACAGTTGTAAACAAGACAGGAAAAGTCTCTGTTCTCACGGAACTTACATTTTTCCAGTCTGTTAGGCCTTCTCAGAGATTTTTTTTGTTTTCTAGGTCTTCCTGCCTTAATAGATTTATGAAAATGTATATTATGAAAAATGTATATTATGAATATTATGTATGTATATATATTATACATACATATTATGTATGTATATATATTATACATACATATTATGTATGTATATATATTATGTATGTATGTATATACATACATATGTATATATGTATGTATATGTATGTATATTATGAAAAATTTCAAACATATACAAAAACTGAAAGAAGTACAATCTTCCCCTATCATCTAATTTTAACCATAATCAACTCATGGACAATCTTGTTTCATTGATATTATACTCTCTCCCCCCACCCCATTTCAAATTACTCTGACAGCATAGCCATCATAACATTTCACTGATAGATGGTTTTTTAATAATATTATATATATATTTTTTCTTCTGGATGTTGAGATTTACACTTCTCTGTCATTGTTTGTGGCAGCTTGTTTAAGAGACTTTGTAAATGGGCATGTGTATATATATGAATATGCAATATATGTATAATACATATATACCCTTTTAATGTTATGATTATTACCCATCATAACCACATCCATAAACAATAATTTCACAGCACCTCTGAACTGGAGATGGAATCATTATAATTAACTATGGGTATAAACAGAGTGCCCACAGAGGAGGTGGTGATTGTCCCTCAAACCATTTGATACCAGAAGTGCTCTGGTCCTATTGAGGGGGTATGATATTAATAGTATGTCTTCTGATTCCAGTTTACAACATCAGTAATTGCTAAAGTGTTTCCTCTTGAATTACCAAAGGACATACCTCATTACAGCAAGTATTATTTTTATTTGTAAGTAATCAGCGTTTAGTCTCAGATAAGAAAACTATATTCCCTTTATTAACATGGTCTTAATCTTACTTCTAGGGCAATGAAAACCCTGGCATTATTATGTTAAAGGACAATTTGCATCCTTTCTGTTTTTATTTAAAAATTGTCAAATTTAATTAAGTTCTCTCTTAAAAGAAGTATGCATGGATGTGTTCATATTTTTAATTCATCCTGCCACACTGAAAATCTTTCAATGGCTACTCATTATATTTCAAATAAAATCCAGTCCAAAAATCTTAACACAAACTTTTTTACCTCTGACTTGACCTACAGCCACGCCCTCCTACCTCCAACTTGATAGTGCCCACCTCTCTGGCCTTTAAGATCTTGTCTCTTCTTTACCTCAGGAACATCTCACAACCTGTTATGTGTGCTGGAATGTTCTTGTCTCTACTCTGCTTCACATGGCTAACTTCTGCTCATTATTCTTTTTTCTTAACCATTTAGATATCATATTCTTAGAGAAGCCATGCTTGAGCCTTTACAATCTGAATTGCTATAATGGTTAATATTTCCCTCTTTTATAATACCTATCATAATTTCATTTTCTTTCAAACTACTTATCAGAATAATTTTTCCCTATATGATTATTTATTAAATGTCCCCTTCCCCACTAGGCCATAAGGTCCACAGGGCAGATGCCATGCCTTTTTTGTCCACTACTGTGTTCTCAACAAGTACCAGTACATCTGAAACACAGCAAGCAGACCTCCAGTAAACATCTGTTGAACAAATGAATTAGAAAAACTCAGCAGAGTACAAGATTTGAAAATAGGAAGTAACTGATGTAACAAGGTATCCAAGAAGGCCAGAGGGGATAAAATTCAAAACATTAGAATGGAAGATAAAATGTATGCATGTGTAAAAAGTAAAAAGATAGGCACTAAATCAATGATGGCCATAGAAAGTCAAAGCCTTGTTAGAACACATGTCTTTAGAGAAATCGTATTTAATTGAGGGGGCCATGGATGGTTTCAAAGAAGTAGCTGGGACAGAAGCGATGGTTAGATTTTATTATTAACTATGAGCTTCTAAAAATTTACAAAAATAGAAGGAATTGGATAATTAAATTTGTGTTTTTTTTTTTTTTTTTAGGTTGGTTCTCTGGGGAGCAGACATTGAGATGGAGTTAGAAGTACAAAAGGTTACTGGAGAGTAGCACCTGTGAAAAGGAAAGGAAGGAAGCAGGATCTGGTGGGGGAGCCATTAGATTATCATGCAGGTCTGACAATGCTTCTGCCATCTCAACATCAAGCAGGTCCTTATATAATACCATGCCTTGCTCAGTCTTTGGCTGAGAATCTATATGGGGGAGAAGGGTTACCCTGAGAATAGTGTAACTTCAGCTTGAAAGCTGAGGTGAATCTAGAGAGAGTTAACAACTGGAGGCTGTCAGCTGACTATATGCCTTGTAGATGGGCAATAAGTCCTTTATTGAAGGGAGGTCTGTGACTGCCGTAGGATGTCAAGTCAATCCAAATGAAACTATAACATCAATGAAGAATATTTTTGACAAATTAAACAATGTTGATCAAAGTATTTGGAAGACCAAAGGTTCACATTTAGCCAAGTTAATTTGAAAAAAAAGAGCAAAGAGGATGGATTTTCCCTACTGTGCATTAAGATATTCTATAATACAATGGTAAATAAAAACAACATGGTACTGGTGTAGTCATAGACAAATTGACCAACTGAAAAAGAGGTCAGAACCAGAACAATGTATAAATGGAAACACAAAGATAGACAAGTGGCATCAAAAACCAATGGGAAGGGATAGACTGAGTAGAATTACAGAAAAAAATAGGCTAGATCTTCACCTTACACCATATACACCATATACAGGGATGTATTCCAGATAGAATAAAGACCTAACTGTGATTTTATGGAGAGAGTAATGAACTGTAAAAGAAACAGAATATAAAATACTTTTGTGATCTTGAAATACAGACTGAGTTTTTAAACAAGACCCCCAAAGCACTAGTAAGAGTAATAATATTGCATCCACCAGCTAGGAGAGAGAGCTGGAAGAATCTGAGGAGGAGTTAAGCACACTCTAGAGAATACTCCTGGGATCAGGGATGCTAAAAGATGGAGGCAACTAATGGTAACAAACCATAAAGAGATACAGGTCTGTTAGAAGACATATTATTATATTGCCTGTCCAAAATACTTTCTCCTTCCTATTTAAAATGAAGCACATATCCTTCAACAAACATTTTTGAGTTCCAGACACTGTGCTAAGTGCAGGAACTAGAAAGAGGAATAAGCTTGAGGCCCAGTCCTTAAAAAGCTCATAATCAGGGTTGACCAAAAGATTTGAAAGACCAGAAAACTAAATAAAATGTTTTAACTCCTAGTCTACAGGTAGGAAGAGATATGAGAAAACTGGAGTGGAGTGGAGAAGTGGAGTAAATAAATATTTTAACTGTTATTCTACAGGTAGGGACCTATAATTTAGGGTATCATTGAGGAACTGGCATTTGATCAATGAGGAAACCCATTCCGGAAAAGGAAACAGCATTAACAAAGTCACAGGGCCTTGAAAGAACAGGTTGTGTTGGAAAATATTAAGTAGATAACCTAATACTAGACATTCCAAAATGTTCATGTTACTGAATAGAGAAAGTAGTCTATGGCAGTTATTTTAGTCTTCTCTTACTAGCATTGATGATCACATTAACTATCTGTCACCTTTCAAGGCAGGGCCAAACAAGATTAAGCAATGAAGTGATGAGGAATAAATGTTGATGGTTAAGGAAGAGAAGCATGCTAGGAAGCAACAATGACTAACTCCAGAGTGATAACATTGTATCATGGATTTAGCGGAGGAAGAGATTGCTATCAGCTACAGGGCTCAGGAAAGATTTCACCTAAGTGGTAGGGCTTCATTTGGTCATTCAAAAATACAGTTGATCTTTATTATTTGCAGATTCTCTATTTGCCAGTTTGCCTGCTCACTAAAATTCATTTGTAACCCTAAAATCAACACTTGCAGTGCTTTTGTAGTAATTTGTATACATAAACAAAGAGGCAAAAAATTTGAGTCACCTGATGCACATGCTCCCAGCTGAGGTTGAACAAAGGGACGCTCTGCCTTCTTGTTTCAGCTCTCACTCTGAAACAAGTATCCTCTTCATCATCTATTTAGTACCACATTGCTTACATTTTTTAACTTTTTGTTGCTGATTTCAATATTTAAAATGGCCCCCCACTGTAGTACTGAAGTGCTGTCTAGGTCCCTAAGTACAAGAAGGCTCCTCTTTCTTCCTCTGTATTTTACAGAGAAAATATATGCACTACATATGCTTTATTCAGGCATGAGTTATGGTGTCATTGGCCATGAGTTCAATGTTAATGAATCAACAGTATATATTAAATAAGGTGCCTTTAAACAGAAACACATAAAACAAGATGATTTATTATTGGCTCATAAACATGTTGTGACTAGAGGCTTGCAGAAACCTAATCCTGTGTTTCCCCTAGAAGCAATGGTTCCACTTTCACTAATTCCACATTTGTGGTTGTTTTATAGAACATAACTACTGTGAATACGGAGAATTGACTGTATATGTCAGGGGCTGTTCTTGAAGCAGGGGATTCAAAGCTATAGTCTACTAAGGAACAGATAATCAGGTAATTGCAAAAACAAAACAATGCGTGCTATAACAGAAGAAAGGACAGGCTGATGTGAGAAAATCTTAGAGGGACTCTTGCTTTAGAGCAGGGAGGCCAGGAATAGATTTTCAAAGGTGATGCTGTATGCACTAAATTTTAATGGATAAGTAGGAATCCATCAAATGAAAGGAAGGGGAAACACATTTGCAATGGCTGTTTAGTGAGAGAACACACTTCTTTCAAGTAACTGAAAATAGCTCAGGATGGCTGCAGCAAAGACTGAAAGAAGTTTCTAGGCAAATAGGAAGGTATCTAATTTATGAAAAGCCTTTTATAGGATGTTAAAGAATCTGTTTTTTATCCTGAAGATAATGTGGAAGTCGAAGATTTTAAGCAAGAAAGTGACATGAGTAGATCCAAGTTTTAGAATTATTGCTATTAAAGACAATGACAATGAATGCAACTGAAGATGAACTGATATGGGGGGCAGCGTAGAAGGGCAGAGATTAAAAGGCTTTGCTATTAGTTGGGAAGAGTAAGAGAAGACTTTAAACATGACAGTAGCAGTAGCGAGGTTTGAGCAGTCAGAGAAAGAAGTGGAGGCATTCCCTGTGGGAAATGTGAACGAATGTTTGGAGAAAGGGAGGGTGAGCAAATCAGTTTACCTGGAGTAAGACAGAGAGTAAGACAGAGACTCTGGAAGGCTGAAACGGACAGCCAGAGTTATGAATAGTTGGTCACGAGGTTGAAAATATTGGCCGAGTCAACCTGTTGCAAGGCTACAACAAATAGGCTAAACAATTATAATTTTAACTTCCAGCAATATTACATTTATAAATAATTTTTATTGTAAAATACATATAACATAAAATTTACCATTTTAATCATTTTTAAACATATGGTTCAGTGGCATTAAGTACATTCACATTGTTGTGCAACCCTCACCACCCATCTCCAGAACTTTCATCCTCCCAAACTGAAACTCTATACTCACTGAAAAATAACTCCTCATTTCCCATTATCCCTAGCCCTCCCTCCACCTCTGCTCCTGGCAACCACCATTCTACTTTCTGTCTCCAGGAATTTAGTTATTCTATTAATAGATATCTCATATAAGTGAAGTCATAATATTTGTCCTTTTGTGTCTAGCTTATTTCACTTAGCTAAATCACTTTAATCAACACCCTGGTTATTTAGTAGCTGGATTCTAATTTGCATCCTACTGTATAAGCTATATTTTAAAACAAATGTCTAGCTTTGTACTTGATAATCTTTCCACTTAATGCTTAAGGACACTTCACTCTAGCAAATTATAAACTCAGAATTCATAAGGACAATTTAGTCTCCCACTGTGTCTCCCATAAAGAGCTTTTATTAGTCTCCTTACTGTAAGTGTCTTTAGATTGTGAATTATTTTCATTCCTCTATTGTTAATGGACCCTAAGATCCTTCGCAAAATTCCACCTGGTACCTAAATAGAACCCAGGCAGGAATCAAACTTATTTCATCACCCAGGAGAAAGGAATTTATTTATTGGGATGCTCTCTTCTTTGATACTACGTAATCTCCCTGAGATAGGGCTGAATCAGCTCTAAATAAAAAGAATTTTAAAAACAACAAAACTTTTCTTATCTTTACCTGGGAAAATGTTCGAAAGTTTCATGTGGTTGGAAACTACTTGAGAGATGTTCCTAAATCATTAGGGCTCTGCTCAACGAGTTGAGTAATTTTGGACAAGACACTTCTCTGGAGGTATCCCTGGGTTAGATTAGACCACATCACAGCACACACAGAATATGATATTGGTGGGGCACTGAGGTAAACTGAGGCGGCAGCACAGTGCAGGACACCTCGAACCCACCGGCAACCCTGAGTCCGGCACACCAGTGTGGACGCTCTCAATGAGCTATCTGTCCCGCAGGTTCGTTCCAGCTGATACGCCACGGCTTCTTACCCGGGAGGAGTTGGGGCTACTGCTGTTTCTCAAGCCTTTCCCTCCTCGTAGAAAAGAAAGTATTTATTCATCAAGAGAACCAAAGCGGAAGAAACGCTAAGGCCGCAGGCCGCATTAATACGCAAATACCTAACTACCGCACTTAACCGCTGCGTTCTCCGTCGATCTTACGTCTCTTCCCAGCAGGCTCAGGGAGTCACCGCGAGACTTCATCAATTCTCGCGAGATTTATCGGCAGCCATCTTCTTGGGGGTGCTGGGAGCCGGGAAGACCCCCTGAATCGTTCCCATTGAGCTGCCCTTCTTCTTTGCTTTCTTTACTTTTGCCTCTTCTGCGTTGCCAACAAGCACCTAGTTCCGAGGCTGAGGGAAGGCCTGGTCTAAGCGCGTGTCGCGCTTCCGGTCCGGGTAGATTTGCTGGGGAACAGAAAAGGGGGAGGGCACGGGCAAACCGTTGCTGCCTCAGCCCGGGCCGGGGGCCAGGGAGGGGGAGCTCCTGGCATCCCGTGGACTCGCGGCCTGCGGCGGTCCCGGCAGAGCTGTTCGCCGATCCAGGCTCGCGGGAACCTGCCACCGGCGCCTCCCACCGCGGCCCACGCGGGCGGCGCGCGGAGGAGGGGGCGGGGGCAGCGGCGGCTGTAGCGGCCACGACCTGGGCGGGCGGAGTGTGACGGGCCTCGGGGCCGCTGTGGATGGTTTCTAAAATGATCATTGAAAACTTCGAGGCACTCAAGTCCTGGCTCAGCAAGACTCTCGAGCCCATGTGAGTATTCGGGGGATATCGCGTTGCAGGGGTGGCAGTGGGAGATAGGTGGACCCACAGATCTGTGCAGTTTCCCCAAGTGCCTGCAGTGGAGGCCGAAATGGTGAACGGAGGTCCCAGGGCTCTGTATTTTCTTTTCGTTCACCCTCGCTTCCAGGTTCAAGATACCTCTGAGAGCCTGAGCCGAGCTTTATTTTGTCGCTGAGCTGGTCTTCGAACCTGTGCCTCCTGCTCTTGTTTTCCCGTTATGTGTAGACCAACCCTAACCTCCCCGCACACACCTATATTTTCTGAGGGCCTCAAAGCGGATTTCTTTTCTTTTAGTGAATCCGAGAAGACCCTCCTGCCTACAGACTCTTTTACCTTGTTTTTTTTAAGTGAAGTGAACGACATTAATTAGGGATTAGGGAAGTTCTACTTTAAATCACTCACGTTTCACCTAAACAGAATCCCTGAAAGAAAGGCCACGTCTCCCATGCGCTATCTGGCTCATCTGCACCTGTCTTAACTGATTGAAGATGTAACAGGTGCTGAGATGCCCAGTAAAATTCCCTTTTCCCGCCTACACGTTCGTTCAGTCTTCATCCATATGGAATATTTAGCAGTTTTAAAGTGGGATGCTATAGATGGACGGGGGTGGGGGGTGGTTAGAGTGCTGAAATGTCTTAGATTGGAAAATTTAAGGATTTATTTACTAATACAAAATATAGAATGGACCAAGTGCTTTATCAGAATGGGTTCTTTTACATTAAACTTAAAATGCAGTGGGAAAAATTCACTTATTCACTAACTTATAAAGCACCTACTGTGTACTGTGGGAAGCTTTGAGGCTAGAGCTTTTAAATTTTAAAGTCGACAAGTCATAAAGATCAAGACAATGAGATCTTTTCAGTTATTAATGGAGTTATAGCCATTGTAATAATAATCATGTAAAAGAGTGATTAGAGTGGGGGCTACTTCACGTCAGGTGGTCAAGGAAGGCCTGTCAGAGTTGGTGTTGATTAACACCAAAGGAGGAGAAGGAACTATCTATGTTAAAGTTAGGGAAAAGAATGTTCTTTGTAGAAGGAAGAGCAAGTGCAAAGGCCCTGGAGGAGAAATGATCATGGTGTGTTCTAGGAAGAGAAAGGCGGCCATTGTGGCTACAAGGAGCTTTGTGATAGGGGAGGGAATGGAAAAACATGAAGTTGGACAAGTAGATAGGAGCCAAATCGTATATGGGAAGACATTAGATGATTTAAAGTAGACAAGGACAGATTTGATTTTGTTGTAACTCTACCTGTTTTGTGGAGACTAAGAGGGCAAGAATGGATGCAAGAAGACAAACTATTCTGAAGGATATTGTAGGCAGAGATTTAAGTAGTTTGCGGTAGAGTGATAGTGCAGACAGAAAGAACCAAATATGTTTCATAAGTGGATCTCATAGAACTTGCTGATGGGTTGAATATGGGAGATGAAGGAAAGGGAAATCAAGGATGATGCCTAAGAAGTTAGCCCAAGCAACTTGATGGGTTATGGTAGAGAGTCTGGGACAGAACAGGTGTAGTTGAGAAGGGAAGGGTGATTGGTTTTGATCATTAAGTATGGAGTTTGTTATGCCATTTGAGATGTCAGATAGGTAGTTGGTTATATGAGTCTAGAACTCAGGCCTGGATGAGAGAAATTTGGAGTCATGGAAATAGTACTTAAAGCTTTGGAATCGTAGGAGATATTCTAGGAAGAATGTGTAGATAGATAGGGAAGAGAAGAAGGCCTAGGACAGAGGTAGGAGGAAAACTGGGCTATGTGTCATTAAAGTGAGAAAGAAGTGTATAACAAAAGAGAGGAGTTGGCTAACTTTATGGGATGCTGCAGAATGGATGGAAAAAAGGCTGATAAATAGCCCTTAGATTTGGCAAGGTGGAGGTCATTGGTAACCTTACCAAAATAGTTTCACTGGGGTGGAATAGTGCTAATGGAAGCCCTGTTGCGGTGTATTTGGAGAGTGGGCAGCATAGTACGGGTGTTGAGAGGGAGAACTCCTAGAGCAGAATGGCTAGCTTTCAATTCTGCCTCTGCCACTTACCAGCTGTATAAGTTACTTAACTCAGTGCTTCCATTTTCTTAATGGTAAAATGGGGAAAATAATGAATATATATTAAGCAAGTCTTTAAACGCTGCCTGGTGTGTAATTAGCATTCAAAATAGATATTAGGTGAACAGAAAATTTTTAAAAAATGTTTTGGGTTGAAATAGCTTTTCTTTTTTTAAGCAGTTTCATATCAAATTTACTGCCATTTTTTTCTCCACTAACCTAAAGAGAAAAGACTATAGCTACTCAGAGTATATGCTTATACATTTTTTTTTTTTAGTTTTAATAAAACACATTACACATATCATAGAGCCTTCTCACATGGTTGTAGCACTGCAGTCATTACTGTTGTAATAAATGAGGCACTGCTAGTAGAGCCTAGACGGAGATAGGAATTGTGATTGGTCCTTTTCTAATGTACATAGCTGTGGTAAAATTGAGCCCTTATCCAGGTTCCTGTCCCTTTAATTGCTTTTCAGGTGGATTCTTTTAGATGATGATTATAAAAGCTGATCCCAATTACTTAAGAACAGTGATTTCTAACCTTGGTTTTGTGAAACTAAAGATCTGTTATCTAAAGGGATTTTTGTTTTACTTTAGCATTGTAATTGAGAGAGGAACATATGAAGGACCAAGGGTAAGATTTAACTTGAAGCTTATAGAACTTTTTAGCTATTTGTGCTAGTAAAATACCCCCCAGGTTTGGACTTACCATGCATTTTGAATGTATTTATTTAGCAGACTTATTGGGTACTTAATCTACTCTGTGCTGACCAATGTGCTAGGTATTAGGGAAATAGTGGGAAACATGACATGAAATGACTGTCTTCATTTTGTTTACCATTTAGCAGGGAAGACAGATGTTGAACAGGTCATGAAGAAGTCCAGAATGCTGTCAAAATATATGTCTGGGAAGGTCAGGACTGCCAAAATATGTGTCTGAGAAGGTCAGGAAAGGCTTCCCTGGTGAGGTAACATTTATCTCAGCTTGGAAGGATGAAGAGCAGTTTGCTGGGGCAAAAGGATGGGAATGGAGACCTGTGAAAGCATTCTACTTGATTATAAGTTCTGTAGGTATATCAGAGTTCCGAGTTTCCTTTTTCATGAATTATTGACAATGTAGGTATTAAAATTGCTATCTTGAAGGACTTAGGACTGATGTTTTGTTATCACAAACGTTTGCTTAGTCATACTTGCTGCCAACAATAATAATAATAAATTAGATGTTGGTCTTCTAACATTCATTTCTTTTTGATAATGTGAAGTCCTGGAAAAAATTTAAGCTCTTTTGTTGTTGTAGGTCAACTTTTTTTAAACAAAGTTTTCTACTGTATTTTAAAAGTTTTTTATGAGCTTACATATCACTTAATGTGGTAATTTAATAAAGTCATGAACTTTTTTAATTTGAAGAGATAACTCAAGATCTAATTAAGCCCCTCAGTTTTTCAGAAAATAAAATTAAGAGACAGCTAGATCTAATGACTTGCCCGGATTTTGTGAGTTTAGTTTGACTGGTAGTGTGAGTAAAGAACGGAATGGCTGGTTTTGTGCTTCTGCTACTATGTAGTACTGTGGAGGTAGTGTTGTGTAGTGGAGAGAAAATAAGCTTTGTGTCCCCCATAGATCAGTATTCAGATCCTTTCTGTCATCCGTTAGGTGAGTGAGCTAGGCAAATGAACCTCCCCTTTCCTAATTGGTATAATAGGGAGAATTATACAGTTTCTGTATATAATTGAAAGGGTTGAATGCGATACATATTTAAGAATCTCACCCTTCTCTCCTTCCTTAGATACTGGTTGATTAAACGCAAATAGATTACATTACTAGTATCGCTACTGTTACTATTTTCACCACTACTGCTGCTACCACCTAACACTTGTATGCATTGTTGTTAAGCATTTTGTATTACTGTACTTCTAAGTTTTATGAGGTAAGCATTAGTTATTTCTATTTTGCAGGTAGTGACACTGACACACTGAAGCATGAAATTAAGATACTTGCCACAGTGATTTAAACTCAAGCTTTTTGATACTTGATCCATGTATTTTCTTGATTTACTACTACACAATGCAGCATCCTAGTATTTTCTTTCCTATTACTGTGTATACTTTTTTACTAGTACATTTTCATAGTAGTAGCTACTATTGTTGTAAAGGAACAAAGTTCTAAAGCATTGTGGTTATCTGTGCTTTACACAGTTTAAGAAAGAGACCTCTTTGGAGTTTTTGTAGTATTTTCCCCTTCATGTAGACTTGTTACTACACCTTTCTCACCGCAGTAAAATTTAATTTTGTTCCTGTCTTATAGGAAGAGTTGTTATTTTGGGTTTGCCAAATAATGATCTTTTTACTCCTGAACTTTTGATTCTCTTTGCCTCCTTTGAGCTTTCCCTTTTCTACTGGTTCCTTTAGGCATAGTGAGTCAGTTTCCCATTTTTTTAAGGAAGAAAAACTCAGCAACAATAGCAGCAGAAAAACAAAACAAAAAATGAAATTGTACTTCTAGTCACTTTTGTGCTAGCTTTTCCTTTCACTGGTAAATCTTGAAATAGTAGTCAACCTTTAGTTTTTCACTAATTTATGCTCAGCCAGTTACTTCTTAATGCCTTGTGATATGATTTTCTCCTGTGCATATTCAACTAGAATTACTTATCTCAATGTTACCGATGAATTTGTTTGTTAAATGTAAAGGCTTTATGTAAGTTTTATATTTTTTGACCTCTGTTTATAACATCAGACGTTGATACTGCTTTTTTAACTTCTTATTTTCCTTGAATCCCTAATACTTTGGTTCGCTTTCTTCTCAAATCAGCCTATCCCCTTTTGTTCCTTTGCTTCTAATTGTGTTTTTCAAAGTTGTTACCATGCCTTTTTTTTCCTTCAACCATTTCTACTTCTGATATTTCCTACATTCCTACTATGGTTTGAATGTTTGTCCCTTCCAAAAGTCAAGTAGAAATTTAATTGACATTTTAACAGTTGTAAGAAGTGATTAGGTCATAAGGGCTCTGCCCTTATCAGTGGAATTAATGCTATTATGAAAGGGCAAGTTTGGTCTCCTTTTGCCTGTTTGCTCTACTCCCCTCCAGAGGATGTAGTGTTCAGGGTTCCATCTTGGAATCAGAATTACTAAACCTGCCAGTGCCTTGATATTGGACTTCCCAGCCTTCAGAACTGTGAGCCAACAAATTTCTGGTCATTACAAATTACTTAATATGTGGTACTCTGTTATAGCAGCACAGATGGACTGAGACAATTTTTATGAATGGTTTCTTTTATAATCCATGCCAGTGGTTCTTAAAAACTTTTGGGGGAGGGGTATGTGTTGTAGATCCTTTGAAAATCTAATTAAAGACTCCCTTCCCTAGGATGTTGCATATACATACATGTTTGGATTGAATTTCAGAGCTTTTTCAGCTTGAACTTGTTAATGGACTCCAAGCTAGAATCTCTACTCTCTGTATTTATTTTTCACATAAGTATGTTTAGACTTAACCACTCTTCAGAGTTTTAAGCTCTTATCTCTAATTGTTAGCTGTATGTCTGTCTGGATCTCTCAAGAGAACTTTAAACTACATTTCTGAAAATAAATGTTCTGTGGATTTACTTACTTCCATTTCATTTCTCCAAATTATCCAGGCTTGAAATTTTATTTTTTTGGCTTTTCCTCTGCTCCTTGTATCCCATTGACTTAATCATTAGGTTCTGATTCATTCTATTAATAATCCTGACTGACTTTGCTTAGCAGGGGGCTTACACTCCTTATCTCTATCTCCAGTTCTTTCTCCCTTCTACTTCTTCTGACATGGATGTCCAACCTTGTTCATGTCCCATTGCTTGATCAAAACCTTCAGCATTCCTAGATAAATTGCATGCTTTATAGCTTGGCTTTCAGAATGCTAATGATCTGCTTCAAATTATCTTTCCACTTATGTCTTTCTATTTTTACATGAGTCTTGATTTCAGCAAAGCTGAATTTTCATTGTGAGTCACTATCATGTTGTTTTTACTGTCCCTTTTTTCCCCAACTTTAAGTAGTAGGTAGCATTCATTAAGTGCTTACTATGTGTTCATCATTGTGCATTCATTGTACATGAGCTAAGTTCATTTATCCCAATTTTAAAGATGAGGAAATTGAGTCTTAGGAACGTTAAATAGTGTACTCCATTCATAGCTAGTGAGTGATGCACAAGGGATCTGACACAAGACATTTTGATTCCAGAACCTTGTTGTGCATTATAATGTATAATCCTTTATCCATATCCTTTATCCATATCCTTTATATATATTGAAAGCAAAGATAAAGCATGATTCCAGTTCTTCCAGAAAGCTATCTGTGATCTATCCAGTTGGAAGCAGTGACTTTTCCCACCATGGCTCCTCTCCCAGCCCTAGTTTGCATCGTTTATGACACTTACCACTTGCACGCTTATTCAGTGAATTGTTACTTGTTTTGGCTTTATTGTCTGCTCTCAGGCCCTTGAAAGCAGACTTCAACTCTTAGGATTTAACTGTCTTCCTGTTCTGTACAGCACCTAGCACAATGCCTTCTGTGCGTTATATACTTGGGTATTAGATGCATTAGTTGAAATTTCTAGTTTATGTACAATAATTTGGGTAACACTATAAAAATCCACCCTATTTTACCTTGAAATTTATTTCAGAGAAGCAGATATGAGCAGTTTCAAAATTAAGTAATCTTTGGGTCTGTTTCTTTCTCTTTTTACTTCATAGCACCTTCAGATTAGGTAAAGCTTAAGTTCAGGTAATTTAGTGATTTTTTTTGGGGGGGGTAAGGACATTTAAGAGGATTAATAATTACTCATTAAAGTATTGTTGAATGTTGCTATGTGCAAGATTGCTACCTTCATGAGACTGCACAAAGAAAGAATTATATATAGTAATTCTAATCTGATGAATTTTATAGCTGGTAGAAGAGTTAATATTCTGTAGTTAATTATTGGCTAAAATATTTCATTACTCTCTTCATATGTTAAACTTTTGATGAATTGCCTCTCATTACTGCATTTTACTGCTGTAGTCTTATTTGGCCTTTCCCATCTGAGT
The DNA here is from genome assembly GCA_028533085.1 of Varecia variegata. Lineage (NCBI taxonomy): Eukaryota > Metazoa > Chordata > Mammalia > Primates > Lemuridae > Varecia > Varecia variegata. The sequence goes on along the minus strand of CM052445.1, from coordinate 41,270,658 downwards.
GCTGGGTAGTTAAAATAAATTTAGCATTTTCTATATGTTGTAGTACTTCCTTATCTTTGGTATACAGTACTTGTCAAAATTATTTTAAATGCTTACAATAAGAGACCAAGTATTACAAGCAAAATGGAAAATAAGATATTCCCATGGTAGGTATGTATATATTGAATATCACTAACTCAGGCTTGAGCTAAATGGTGTTTAAGATTTTTTTCTATCTTCCTCCTGCTTTCTTTGTCCCCTCTCAGAGAAAAGAGAATGAATAAGAGAAATGAGTGGGTGGTAAACTATTCCTGACAGACTTATTACCCTCCCACTACCTTATATCTGTGAAATAAATCTTTTTCAGTTTACAAATAGTAATTTTGAAATAGATAAAAGTTTATTTTTAACTTAGGGTTATATTTAGAATCTTATATGTGTATGGAATAACAGTTCAAAATTTGTTACTCAGTGATTCTTCTAAGATCTTTTGCCTTCTGAGATATTTTTATATAATATATACAAGCATTTTTTATAGTTTTCTGTATAGAGATTTTACAAATTTTTTGTTAGTGTTTTTTTTTTTTTCTTGGCATGTGGTGTTTAATAAGTTGCATTTTAAAAATTTTATTTCCCAATTTTTACTGTTTGTGTATAGAAGTATAATTGATATTTTTATATTGACCTTGAATTCTGAAACTTACACTAAGTATACTTTTTAAATCTAGTAGCTATTTTGTAGATTCTGTGATATTTTCTTGTACTGATCTTTTCATCTGTAAATAATGACAGTTTTACTTTTCTGATTTTTATTCCTTTATGTCTTGTAACCTGGCTAGAAGCCACAGTATGATGTTGAATTGGAGTGGAAAAAGTGGGCATCCCTTGTCTTGTCTCAGTCTAAGAGCAAAGAGATTTAATGTTTCAGTATTATCTGACATTAGCTCTAAGTTTTTAGTAACTGCCTATTACTAGATTGAGAAAATTCCTTTTTTTTTTAATTTGTTGAGTATTTTTGTCATGAAAGGGTGTTGGATTTGTTCAGTTCTTTTTCTGCATTTTTTGAGATAAACATAAGGATTTTCCTCCCTTTTTCTGTTAATATTGTATATTAAATGGATTGATTTTTCAAATGTTAAGCCAACCTTGCATTCCTGAGATAAACCCTGCTTGATCATGATGTTTTGTTAAATACATATTGCTAGCTTTGATTTGCTAACACTAAAACAAGCGGGTAAGTATTCTGTCCTCTTTCTGAAATACTTTATTTAGGATTAGTATTATGACTATTTTTTCTTAAAATGTTTGGGATTCTTCACCAATGAAGCCATTTGGGACTAAAGTTTTTGTTGTGGCAAGGATTTTTGATGACAAAATCAATGTCTTTAATAAGTGTAGGGCTATGAAGGTATTGTTTCTACTTGTGTCACTTTTTACAGTTTATGATTCTCAAGGATTTTTCTCTAATTTGCCAAATTTATTGACATAAAGTTTGCATTGTAGCCTTATTATTCATATAATGACTATAGGATTTATTGTGATGGCCCCCTTCTTTTAAATCATACCTGTTGGTAATTTTGCTTTTTTATTTTCTTGATCAGTTTTGCTAATACTTGTCAATTTTATTCTTTTCAGAGAACAATGTTTTTTTTTCTGTTTTCTATTTCAGTGTTTTATTTTTATTATTAACACTTTGGGTTTAATTTACTGTCCTTTTTTCCTTTTTCTTAAGATGGTACCTAGGTCATTGATTTTACACCTTTATTTAGGCCATTTTATGATATTCCTTTGCCACTGTCCTCTGTTGTTTCTGGTGAGAAATCGGCTATCATTTGAGTATTTATTCTCCTTTATGTAATGTGTCTATTTTCCCCCTTTGACTACCTGTAAGATTCAGTTCTTTTTATTTGGTAAGCAGTTTGACTGTGATATGCATGTGTGCACGTGTGTGTGCGTGCATGTGTCTGTGTTTGTGTGTGTGTTTTATCCTTTTTGGGTTTGACACTTTGGATCTGTGTCATTCATCAGTTTTGGAAAGTTCTTGGTCATTATGTCTTCATACTTCTTTCTGCCTTATTTTTCTTTCCTTTTTTCCTAAGCCTTCAGTTACTTGTATGTTAGATTGTTTGATATTATCCTACAGATCTCAGATATGATGCAAAAAATTACATTTGTCCCTTTGCTTTTGGTTTGTATATTTTTTGTTTTCCTATCTTCAAGTTAACTATTGTTTTTCTCTATGGTTTCCAGTGTGCTACAAAGCATTTTTTTAAATTTCTGATGTCATATTTTGTATTTCTAGGTTTTTCCAGTTGGCTCTCTCTTTTTTTTTTTTTTTTTAATAATTTCTATGTATTAGCTGATGTTCCCTATTTCTTCATGCATGTTGTCCACATTTTCCAATAGATAATTTAGCATTTTTATCATAGTTATTGTAAAGTATCTATTCTGTTATCAGATCACTATCTGGATAGATATGCTTCCAGTGACTGTTTATTTTCATGTGGATCCCACTTTCTTACTATTTTGTGTTCCTTGTTATTTGGTCTTACGCAGGACCTTTTGTGTAAAAAATGTAGAGACTGGAGTAAGAAAGGTTTATTTTCAGTGAGGGGCATGCCCTTTCTTATGTTAAGTCAGTAGAGGTGAGACTGAGTCAATTGCTCTGTAGTTGAACTGGTTATGGGCTTTGTAACAACTTCAGTTTGATTTAGTTCACCATTGGTTTCAAATGTTTTGAGGGCAGGATCAGAATTTTCCCTTTGGTAGGACCTGGAATCAGAACTGGTGAGATTCTGGATGTCTGCCTTTACCTCCAAACCCCCAGCTTTTGGAACTGTGGGTAATCTGTTTGACAGCTCTGCTGCCAGGTTTTTTGAGTTGCTGAAGCGATCTTTGTTCTTTATTTCCACCTCCTGCTTTCATGACTTTTGGAAGTATTTTTCACCATAGTTGCTCCTTCCTTGTCTTTTGAAAGGTAACCCACCCAATTCTCTGTGAAGCCTGAGAGGAGTTTTGCTCAGCCCTCTTGCTCCACTGTCAGACTTTGCTAGCTAAAAGCTAGTAGAGTGTTGGCAAATCTGTTCCCTGCTCCCAGAATGACTACAGAGTTTTTGGTTGGTAAGTGTTAATGAGTGATTGTAGACTCACTTTGTGGCTATGGTCCTTGGGATTTTTTTTTTTTTTTCCTTCACTCAGACCCAAAGTATCAACACTCAGTAGGTGAGCTGCTGTTGACAAAAAAATACTGCCATCATGTGATCCTTGGGATTCAAATGTCTTGATAGCCCATATATGACTGGTAAAAGATGATTGAAAGTTTGGCTGGTTTTTCCTTACCCCAATCTATGGCAGATCTTTCTACTTGAGTTTCTACCAGGGATGAGAGTAACCATGGGTTTCTTTTCTGAAGAGCTTGTCACTTCCTAGGATTTAATTCACTTAAGTTTTTATGTCTCCTCAGCTTGTTTGGCTTTGAAAAATACTATGGTTTTATAGCATAAGTGGCTTATCTTTTGCTGTTGGGGTGAGAGCAGTGGCCTTTTGTGATTTTCCACATTCAACCAGAAGTAGAACTGCTAATGTAGTTTTAACATATATTTGTCTTATAAGTTAGATTGAGACATTTTTCTTAGGTTTAAGAGCCTTATTTTTTCTTTTGATTGTTCATACCCTTCATAGTTTTTCTGATACATTGTTGGTTTCTTAAAACACTGATTTGTAGGAGCTTTTCATAAATTGAGAAATTTTGACATGGACTGCAACTTTCTCTTTCCCATACTGACATTTATGTTTTGATTCTGCTTATGGTAAATTTTCTCATATAGAAATGTTTTATGTAATTGAATTTGTCTTTTATTTCATGGAGTCAATTTTATGTTGTCAGAAAAACCCTGTTCTGAGACAAAGACATTGACAATAATAATATAGCAATAACTGTCATTAATAGGGCTTATTTTATGCTCGTGTAGTAATTGACTTACCACAGTCAATTTAAAACTTTACTTAAAGACAGGCATGCTACCAATCATACCATGACTTACCACAGGAAGTCAGTGAGCCAGAAATTGAAACATCACTGTATGTCTTTCAGAGTTTTCTAGTAGTATCATCCATGTCTTTTATGATCTTATTTTTAACACTTAAAGAGAGTAAGGTAGGCAGTATGGATCTAGTCTTACTGATTTACTTTTATTCACTTGCATACAAAGTTATCCCTATACAATTGCATGTTTTTGTAATGATTCGAGATGCAACCTTAGTTATCTACTAAATTCTTGTATGTATTTGGGTTTATTCTAGACTTTTTGTGTGTTGTATTGATCTATGTCTACCACACTACACTTAATTTTTGGCGATGTGTAATTCCTGATAAGGCTAGTTCCCTGTCAGTAATGTTCATTTTCAGAATTTTCCTGGCTGTTTTGCTTGACTGCTCTCCTCTCACTTTTTATTGTGAATTTTGAATATACAGAAAACTTGAAAGAACTTTACAGTGACATACCCATCACTTAGATTCTACCATTGACATTTTAGTGTACTTGTCACTATTCTTTGATTCATTTCAAAGTGAATTACAGACATCAGTGTACCCTGAAAACATGCACATCATGCTTTAGTTCAGTAGTTTTTTTTATGTTTTTAAATTTTAAGATTTGCATACAATCAAGTGCACAGATCTTAAGTGTACCATTGGATGAGTTTTGACAAATGCATACATTTTTTAACCCAATCCCCATCAGGATAAAGAACATTACTATCACCCCGGAAAGATTTCTCATTCCCTTTCCTATGCTCCCACCTACCTCTAGAAGAAAGCACTGTTATGATTTTTTCCACTATATATTAATATTACTTGTTCTAGAACTTCACATAAATGGGATCATGGAGTTTGTTGTTAAAAAGATGATCTTTTTAACTCCTTATAATGTTCCTGAGATTTATCCACATTGTTGCATATATCTATAGTTTTTTTTTGTTGTTGTTTTTTGTTGCTCAGTGGTGTTCCATTGTTAGAATCATGACATATACAGTAGTTATAATAATAATGCCCATATTGTTTTAGGCTAGATTAGTTAATTTAACACAATTTCATATGTCTTTTTAATTGAAAATAATACATTGTTGTTTTAATAAAAATTTGAACAGTATAGAAGTGGAAACCCCAAATGAGTTTTCTCACCCCTTCCTGATTCACATATATAAATATGTAAACATATGTATTAAAATAAACATACATGTATCAGCTATTTATGTAGATATATAATTTTTATATAAATGGGATATTATTCACTATTCATATGAATAATTCATATGAATAATCATATTATGTATATGAGTAATATCCTATTTCAGATAACACTGCACATCCTCCCCTAAAACTTCTTTCTAGTGGCTCCATAGTATTCTATTATGAGAATATATTGCAATTTGTTTTAATAGTGCTTTATTTATGATGTGACCTTTACTTTTTAGAAAAAAATATAGCCTGTTTTCTTAAATTATTAAGAAATTATTAAGTAATCCCTACACATAGTTAAAATAAGGAAAACTTACCAGAAGGCTTTGAAATGAAGAGTAAAGTCCTCACTTCTCACTCTTGTATTAATAATGTAGTCTTTATACTTTTAAAATGGCTGAAGTCCAGTGTTACTGCATGAACAGAACTATCTGGTTATACCACTCTGAATGCACCTGATCTCATCTGATCTTGGAAGCTAAGCAGGGTCTGGTCTGGTTAGTGCTTGGATAGAAGACTGTAGTTTATGTAACCATTTTGTTCTTGGTTGTCATTTAGGTTGTTTTTTATTTTCTGACTTTCTAAACTATTTTTCTTGGTTTTGATTTTCTAAATAGCTCTGTAACGAATATCTTCCCCTATGAGTAAGTGTGCTTTCTTCTCATTAGTTGATACTATTTTCCAGAAGTCAGCTGATGGTGCCATTGGAGGCTTTCTTAAAATTAAGAAGTGTATGTTTGAAAGCTGGGCCAGGTACTTTCTTGGTGGTTTAAATCCAGTACTTCAGATAAAGTTGTTTTATGATGTCATGTATTGCATTGTTACATGTAATTCCCCTCGTTTTCTTGCTTCAAAGAGCCATTTTAAAAGAAGTTAAAGGAGATAATGTGTCAGTGTAAATTCTAGTCTGCTTTTGAGTTCTCTATAACCTGTGCTGCATACATTCTCCAGTTATTTATTTTCCATTGCTTACTGGCAATTTTGATGTTGCTAGGAAAAAACATTTATAAAATCTTAAATGAAGTCAATTATAAATGAAAAACATTTGAATGATTACAAATCCAACGTAAGCATTAATATGCAGTTCAGATCATTTATTTACTGCTCCTTGTAACAATTTTAAATTTAATAGTAGGGACTTTGAGATCTATAACTTATGACCTTTTTTGGGCTATTTTATAAGGAATTGCAAGAGTGATCCTAATATGTTCATATTATTTTTTTAATGATATTTCCAGTACTTATTTCACCTAAAAACACTAAATTCTTTGTAATAGCAGATAGACTGTGAAAGAGGTTTCCCATTTTAAAAACTGCATTATAAACTTGCAGTTACCAGTGTATAAAGTTTCTTATGTACTTTCCTTAATTGTAAAGTTTGGATGTTTCTGATAATATTAAATAGCCCAAATTGGAAGAACAGTTACATTCTGTAAGAATATATGAGGAATCATATATTGAGAAATCATGTGTATTCATTGTGATTAGGAAAAGGCATTTGAGTCTACCTAGCATTTGTTGGTTTCAGATTAACAGAAGGTTTTATTGCCATGCTGAAGTGTTTGGACATTTTGGGGGCTACATTATGAGATATTGGGGAAGTTTGCTTAAAATGGGAGTAACTTGATCAGATCTCTTTTTAAGAATGTTGCTTATGGCATGTAGAGGTTTGATTAGTATGTAGTATTTGGGACACAAGGAGAGCTAGTTAACGCTTTTTTAATTTTAGTTTAAGAGTGAGTTGTGAAATGCATGAACTCGGACTTTGGCAGGTGGTGCTCTTTAGTTAGTCTAGGAGGTAGCAAGAGAGAAGGAGATATCCTTGGAACATATGTACTAAATTTGTATGAGGGCAGTCTAATACATATTCTTCAGCAGTCAGGATATGGGAGGAAAGGGCAACTAGGAAGGACTTGTCAATGTACTGGAGACATTTGTATTGACCTTTTTTGTATCTGTGACAGATCTGTGAATTTTTTAATACATTTTTATATTTGCCCTAATTGGATTTGACATAAACGTGAAAATTGCTTTTTCTGAGTATTAGTTGCTGTGACCCTGATCTAATATGCCCTCATATAATGTTGGTAATTAGTAGCTACTTTTCAATACATTGTGATTGGTTCTGAGGAAAAGGTAGACATAGTTACCTATGGGGGAAACAGACAAACAAACCATTAGTTACAATTTAACAGTGGTGGAAATGTACAAAGTCTGGCAATTTAGGAGAGAGATACAAAATGTTGCTATTTAGTAGAATTTAGTTATTATTTATCCCTCCCAATGGTTCAAAATTTTTTTGATGAGTGTTGAGAAAATGGGATTCTATGTATGGCTCTTCAAGAAGTTGTAAAAGAAAACAAAATCCTGATGATTCTAATGTTAAGTACTGAATTATTTTGAAGTTTTGGTAACTAAAAGTTACTGGGAACGGGAAGGGAGAAAGAGTGAAATGATGGTGAAAGCTTAGCATTTTATTCCCCCAAATGACCCACTTTTTCAGATCATATAGTTCAGTGCCTTTATTTAAAAAATGAGTAAACTAAAGCCTAGAGAAATAACATGCTAACCCAGGATTATATAACTGGTGAATAAAGTAGAAATAACACTAGACTAGAAATCTGAAAAGTCCAGCTTTTTGAAGTTTATTTCATGCTTTACCAAGGTGCTTCAAGGAAAGGCTAACAATTTGGCTTAGAACAAAGTGGGTTTGAAAGGTGATATAGTATTTAAACTGTAGCAACCAGTTTTTAACTAAAGTATATTCTTAGGGGTGAGTAGAGGCATTTTATAACTTTAAAATTTTATAGTTCATTCTTTAGTAATCCCTCAACATTTGTTTTGATGTTTGGCAGGCTGATAAAATGTTTTCTTATTTGTAATCTCATATTATTTGTAATTATTTCTAGTTTGGGAGAGCAGCTGTTACCTCAGGTGAAGAAACTGAAGCTTAGTTTCCTTAGACTTGAAATTTGTGAGCTGAAAAGTGTCTGTAACAATTTCTCCTTTTTAATGAAAAATTTCAGCATGATTTTGGTGGCAATCCTAGAAAATTTTGGTGGCAATGTTAGAGAAAGATTTAGAATTGATATTATATGTGACCACACAACATCAGCCAGATCTTTTAAAAAATATGTGAGAAACAGGTCTTAAGGGTTTGACATAGCCAAGTATATAGAACAGAATGCTAGAACTAGGTTTTTCATATATCTAGTCTTAGTGATATTTCTTTTGGATAAGTTTGCCTTTGTGGTTGTGAAAGAAAATGTTGACTAGCCTCTGCTCTCTCCTTTTAGTAACTGAAAGAATGGATTACCTGAGATCTGTTTTGTAACTAGGTAGAATGTGAGTAATTGAAAGGGTGGACTCTGCATCCATCTCTTTCTCAGAGAACTCAATTCTTCTTCAACTATACATTGGAATAAAAAAAATACTTAAACACGGAGTTTTGTCATGGGCTGCTGTGTTGCAGTTCCACTTTTGTTTTAAGAGGGAGTTTTGTGACATGATGTTATAATCACAGCTATCTGTGCTTAATTTGTCATTTGGGCTGTAGCTCTGCACTGAACAGTACAAACTTTTACTTTGGTTTTGGAATCTGACTATTGGGTTTTATCTTTGAAAGTATGAAAATTGATTTGTTTTTGAATTAGACACTTAAAAGATACTTCCTAAATAACTTCTGTGGTGGTTCTCAAATGTGGTGTATGTAACGACTCCTGGAATTTCCTGCGACCCTTTCATGGCATCTGTGAGGTCTCCATTTTTCCAGTTATATATCTGGGTAGAGCCAGATTCTCTTCATATACTTCAACCAAAATAACATATCACAACAGATCAAATCTAAAAGCACATATAAGAATCGGTCTGTCTTCTGTTAAGCCAGACGAAGGTATTTGCCAAAAATGTAAAACATTGTCACTCTCTCATAAAATTTTTATTTTGTTTTAGAAAATACAGTTATTTTTTCATTAAAATACATGGTATTTAGTGTCAGGTGAGGCTGTTAATCATCAGTTATTGAGCTATACCCATCTCTAGCCTGCAGTGGGGATATGACCTAAGCTGGGGAAGATGAGTCATTTTCATAGGCCAGTATGGATGCTGGAGAAGAGAAAGGCAGCTTCCTTTTTCTGGCTTCACTGGCTGTGAGAATAATGTAAACCTGGAACTGCCTGGGGCCATTGTTGCCACACAGAATGGGCCTGCCTGAAAATCAAATGAAAGCATAGTAAAACTAGAGGGTCCTGGTGACATCATTTGAACTCCTAGATCCCACTGTGCCTAAAGTGAGCTCCACATTTGGACTTCCCATTTATTTGTATCAATAAATTCTTCCTTTCGATTACTCAAAAAAAAAAAAAGTGTTTATGCTAAGTTGTAATGCATTTATTGTTATTTCAAGCTAAACTAAGTTAAAATTTACTCAGTTTTAATTCTTAATATGGTAAATATTGATATAACCCTTTAAAATAAAAAGCCCTTTGGAGTTGTCTCTAATTTTTAAATCATAGAGGGGTCCTAAGACCAAAAATTTGAGAACCACTGTTCTAAAGTGAGAAGGAATCACTGCTATTACATTTCTTGGGGTGATATAGGAGAATCAAAGGACTGACTGAATAGTTTTTAGTGTCATAATTACATGTACTTGATACATTTTTGCAGTGATTAAGAAGTAGATTGTGTGATGCCAAAGGATGGATTGTGTTTAGATATGCTTATATTGTGATGATTTTATTTTGTAGAATGAACTGAGTGTATAATAACTCTTAATGAGTAACCTTTGCTGTAACTAATTACTGTGTACAAATCTATTTTTTCTTATTTGCATTAAATGGAGTGGCATAATAAACAACAGCAATTAAAATTATCAATCTATGTTTTGTGTTGTTGGAATGAAATTTGGATTTTTAAAAGAGTAATTCTAACTACAGAATATACAATCATGACTGATGCAAATTAGATATTTTTCTTGAACATAAAATGAAAATTTGGAAAGAACAGACGTGGGTGCATATCCGTGTTCTAAAGTTACTCAGTTAGCATATTTAAATTTAATTTTTAATTCCCACTACCACCTCCAGCTCCTTTTCAAGATTACTGAAAATGGAAGCTTGGGTTAAATTCCATCAGTTATCTTCCACTGAATTTCTAAAGTCTCCAAGAAACTTGAGCAAAACAAACTTCTTTTTCAAATATTGTACTGGAGTGTTATAGCTTTTTTTACTTTGCCGTCTCTTTACTATTTTGAAAATCATACATTAAAAACTAAAAGCCAAAACACTAATATGATGAGTGTGTTAGGAGGATTAATTACAACCTTTATTTCTAGGGTGATTTGATTCATATTATTTAAACTATTAAAATTCAGGGGATGGGGGGGAGATTTTCTTATAACTTTTGATTTTTTGGCATTATTTTGGCTTCTCTTACTTAGTGTGTGTACTTTCCTCCCCCTAGATATAGTTGGAAGAGAATGACCCTCTTATCTGGTCACTGCCATGCTTCTAAAGGGAATGCATGAAGCTGGAACTCTCCAAATGAACTGTTTTTAAAAATAAAATTGCTTTCTTATTAGCTGTATCCTTAACACAGTCTATTCAGTTTATTTATTTATTTTTATTTTTTTTTTTGAGACAGAGTCTCGCTCTTTTGCCCTGGCTAGAGTGCCATGGTGTCAGCAACCTCAAACTCCTGGGCTTATGCGATCCTTCTGCCTCAGCCTCGCAAGTAGCTGGGACTATAGGCATGCGCCATCATGCCCGGATAATTTTTTCTATATATTTTTAGTTGTCCAGATAATTTCTTTCTATTTTTTAGTAGAGACGGGGTCTCACTCTTGCTCAGGCTGGTCTCAAACTCCTGACCTCGAGCGATCCTCCCACCTCGGCTTCCCAGAGTGCTAGGATTACAGGCGTGAGCCACCGGGCCCGGCCTCAGTTTATTTCTAATGCCTTAAAAATCATTGATTTGAATGACTTTAGAGTGATTTGTGTATTTGCCAAAGCTCACTGAAGTGGTTAATTTGAAATCCTTGGAGAGGGGTAAGATTGGAAGTCCCAATGTTTGTGAATGCTCAGTTTGCTCCATTTCTCTGGACTGTGTTCCTCACAAGTTTCGAGTAGCCTCCCACCCCGGGCCCTTTCTGATGGGTTCCCTTGTCCTGCACTGTCCTTTTCCCAGGTAGCCACAATTCATGCTCGCATTCCATTCCCATTCCTGTCTAAATTCAGATCCCTGTTTAAATGACACTTCATCAGTCCTTCCCTGATGATCTTACCTAAGATAAAATTCATTTCCTCCGTGCTTCTGTTTCTCTTGTGTCCTCTTCCTTTACACTTAATCCCTTTACCCTGGGTTGTTTTTCTTCAGAGCACTTATGTACCTGACAATATATTGTATATACGTACGTCTGTGCATATATGTGTGTGTTTACATATGTGTGTGTGTGTGTGTGTGTGTATATATATACACACACGCGCATGTATATTGTCTGTCTCACCCTAACCCCAATGTAAATTCTGTGGGGACAGGAACTTTTTTTAAAGTTTTATCTTTGGGATCTAGAACAGTATCTGAAATAGGTGCTTATTAAATGTTTTTGACTAATGAATATGATATTTGGAAGATTATCTCTAAATCCAACATAATAAATTTTCATATTTTATTCGTCAAACTTTATGAAGATGAAAAAGAAAGGGTCCCTGATAGAAATGAGCCAGTGATCTAGTGAGAAAGGTTTGTACATACAATCTCTCTCTTGCTCTGGCTCTCTATACTATGTCTCAGGGACCATAAGGCCCAGAGGCTATACACATGAGTAAGAAGTTCTGGTTTGAATGTTTTCAATAAAATTATCTTTAATAGTGTGTATTTTATCTATAGCGTAGTATTTTTTTAAAATAACTTTATTACTAATATATGTAGATCAGTAATTGAAGGGAGTATTGTCTTATATTTCTTATATTTGCAAAATATCTCATGAACAAAATTAAACCTAAGGGCTCTTTCAGGATTTTGAGGGACTTACTGTCCAATCCAGTACTTATCTGCCAAGGAGTTTTCAGCCTGTGCTTGAAAATATTCGAATGATGAAGAAGTCTTTTTTTCAGGCTGTTTGTTTTGCCTTTGGAAGGCCTCTGATTATTAAAAAAGTCCATCTCTATTTTAAGCCAGAATCTATTTGATTGCTTCCACTTACTGGTTCTAATTATATCCCATGGAGAATATATTGAATAAATGAAGTAGTTCTTCCTTGTAATAGTCCTTCAATTATTTGAAGACTGACCAAGTTCTCTCTGATTATTTCAATTCTCCAGGATGAGAATCCCTAGTAAACTATCTGATAATGACATCCGTTTAGTATCTTGGTTATTTTCTAAGAATCTGTTTGAGTTTATATATTTATAAAGATGGCACCTAGAACTGAAAACAGTAGTGCTCTCTATTGCATAGAAAAGCAGCACTGTTTTCTCTCTAGTTCTCAATTTTCTGTTTTATTGCATCTTTTATAATTTATGTTTCCCCCCAACCATTTTATACTTTCATCTCATTTAACTTACTGTTTCCTAAAATACTTAAGTTGCTCCCCTTCTACCCTGCTTTCCACAAATGCTATTGGGAAGTCAGGTCTCATGCCTGCCTTATGTAGCTTTTGGCTTTCTTTGTTTTTGTTTGTATTCTTCTTGCCCCCCTGCCCTGCCAGCCCCATCATACACACAGAAGAGTAATAGGAGTTGGAGCACTCTGTGGTCGGTCATACTTTATGGGCATATTTTGGTTGTTTGGGGGCTAAGAAGAGCTTATAGAACATAGAATCAGTGAGAATTTGGCCTGGTTTTTAAGTAGGAAGTCTGTCATTCTTCTGATATTATTTCTTAATCCTTAAACATTTTTAAAACTTGATTCTTTTTTTTCTTCCTGATCTGTAAGGAGATTTCAGTCCCACTTTTCTTTCACATTTCCAGCATAGCGGAGAGTAAAGTCTAGATCTGACAAGATATGTGTCATTCAAATCACAAACTTATCAGCAGTGGCAACTGGTATAGTAAAGTACTCATGAACAGTCTTACTTGCCATGGAGACATTTTTTTAAAACCTTTACTACCTGAATATAATTTTCTTTCAATTAGGTAAAATTTTTTTATTTAATTGATTTTGCATATCAGGTTACCATTGCTGGATATTCAGATAATATAGCATTGGCACTTTTAATTAAGACAAATAGAAAAGAGAACATATATTTTGCCTTTCTGTTCCTGGTACATAACATTTTGGTATAAACTTCTATGGTTCAAATTGTTTACTCAACTGTAATTTGTAAGTATATACTTTGTTTTTAAAAATAGTGAATTAAAAATTCTTCTGGGACTTAAGAAAAATTGACTCCTAAATGCAAATTCAGTTGTTTTCCTATTAAGTGTGAAACTATAAGCCTTGCTTCTACTATATAATTTGAACTGTAACCAATTTTAAAAGTAGTCTGCCTTTTAGACTATTTCAAGCATTTAGAATTTCTGTATATGGTAGTTTATTGTGTGGTGGTTGTGGTTACTGGTTTTTGATTAAATTCAAATTGCTTCCTATAGAAGATGTTGAACAAAGATTGTTCAGGAATTCTGTCTTGCTGTTTTATAAGAACTGTAGTTTATAGACCACAATAATTACAAAAATCACAAGTCTTCCTCCAGTTTTTTAGCTGCTAATATTTTAATTCATTCTTGAAGTGTCCTATTTAAAAAGTAATATGAGAATGAAATAGATTTGATGTTTAGAGAAATGAAAAATGGTAAGTCATTAGAAAAGCCATTATTAAAAATTCACCACAATAATCAAACCAATATTAAATCGAATTATAGTATTTGGATTCAGTGTAGACTCTGAATTTATTCACAGCAGTTGTAATAAAACACAAAAAACACAGTAATAGTATTATGTATCATAATGATTTCCAGTAAACTGAAGTATGTTTAGTGTAATGTCTAGTTTGGTTGATGTCTAGTTGATTGTGCTTATTCAGGTTATCTAACATGAATAAGTATTGTTTCATGGTCTCTCATGTAGTATTACTAGATTGTGAGATGTAAGTGTATCTCTAGATACATAATAAGGTTGTTGTCCCACTTCTTCATGCTTAAATCACAGATCTGAGTATTTTTATGCTCATTATGGTAAAACATAAATTTACTTCTTCATAAATCATTTTGTCTGTATTTTGAGGAAAATGTTGGTTATAAGAATATTGAAATAAATTTTTGAAAGAAAAAGTGAAAATCTTTGAAAATCTCTCTTGCATTGAAATGGATTTTTTTCTTGTTTGCTGTTGGGTTATAACTTACTTCAAATCTTTGTAAATAAATGGAAATAGGTTTATGAGAAAAGTTGATTTATGATTACTGAGTAACAAATTATCTTAAAACTTAGTGGCACATCAGACATTTATGATCTCATAGTTCCTATGGGTCAGGAATTTGGGGGCAGGTTAGTTGAGTATTTCTGACTTCAGTGTTTCTCATGAGATTGCAGTCAAAGCTGTTGGTCAGAGCTTCAGTCTTCTGTGGGTTGCACTGGGATTGTAGAGTGTGCTTCCAAGCTCGCTCACATGTGGCTATTGGCAAGAGACCTCAGTTCTTTGCTAGTCATTGTCTGGAGCTCACATTTCATTATCACATGGTATTCATAAGGCTGCTTGAGTGCACTTGGTAGCAGCTTTCTCTAGAACAAGTGATTAGAGAGAGAGAGAGAGAGAGAGAGCGCGCGCATGCGCATGCAAGAACAAGGAGGATGCCACATTCCTTTTATGACCTAGTCTCAGAGGTCAGATACACTATCAGTTCTGACATATTTCTTAGAAGCAAGTTGCTGGATTCCAGTCTTAAGGGATGGGAAATTAGGCTTTACCTTTTTGGAGGGAGAAGTTAAGAATTTGAAGATGCACTTTAATAATGATGTAGACAAAAGGGAGTCTTACAGCATGTATGATAAATGCTATACTGGTTCCTTAAAAGAGTAGTTCTTAACTCTCACAGTATATCATTTACCTGTGTAGCCTTTATTTTTTTTATTTTTTATTCTTTTTGTGACAGAGTCTCACTCCGTTGCCCTGGCTAGAATGCCGTGGCGTCAGCCTAGCTCACAGAACCTCAAACTCCTGGGCTTAAGCAATCCTTCTGCCTCAGCCTCCCGAGTAGCTGGGACTACATGCATGTGCCACCATGCCCGGCTAATTTTTTCTATATATTTTTAGTTGTCCAGCTAACTTCTTTCTAGTTTTAGTAGAGACGGGATCTCGCTCTTGCTCAGGCTGATCTCAAATTCTTGAGCTCAAACGATTCTCCCACCTCGGCCTCCCAGAGTGCTAGGATTACAGGCATGAGCCACCACACCCGGCCCTGTGCAGCCTTTATAAAACAATAAAGCAAAATAAAAATGGTTGAATTAGGCCTGTTGATTGACTTGCAGTTAGGTTTTTCCATAGGGATTCTACTGTGCAATGAAAGCTAGTCACCGTCTTTAAGATGTACTTTTTGATTCAGTGACATATATTACTGGTATACTTTTGTAGAACCACTATATATTATATTCTGTGTATAAGAATGGAAATGTTTTAGTATGTGTTTTGTATTTTCTAGATTTTTTTAAATTTTAACTTTTTTTTTTTTTTTTTTTTTTGAGGCAGGGTCTCCCTCTGTCACTCATGACTAGAGTGCAGTGGCACAATCATAGCTCACTGTATTCTCGAATTCCTGGGTTCAAGGGATCCTACTGCCTCAGCTTCCTGAGTAGCTAGAACTATAGGCATGTGCCACATGCCTGCTAATTTTTTATTTTTTTGTAGAGATGGGGTTTCGCTGTATTGCTCAGGCTGGTGTTGAACTCCTGGCCTCAAGTGATCCTCCCTCCTCTGCCTTCCAAAGTGCTAGGTTTACAGGCATGAGCCACTACCTTTGGCCTACCTTTGCTTTAATGTGTATAGGTTATTTTATTAATATCCTAGCATTTCAACTTTACCTAAAACATGTGGAATCTCTATTTTGTGTTTATTATTGTTAGTAAAACTTTTAACAGTTATTATAATAAAGAGAAATAAAAATGAATATGTCATGTCAAATGTATCATGTATGTGTTTTTCCTCAGATGAACTATGTTATCCTTTTCTCTACTGGTCATTTGTAGTCCTCTGTCCCTACTGAAATTCCCTAATCGTTTTTTAAAGCTATTATTATTAAACCTTTTAATGTCATCCGTATGCTTGGAAAATCTTTTTTACTGATCCTCACGTTATTGGTGTAAATTAAGCCATTGTTTTTATGCTACCAAGCTATGAAATAAAATCTAGGCAGGAGGATCACCTGAGGCCAGGAGATCAAGACCATCCTGGGTAACATAGCGAGTCCCCATCTGGATAAAACAAACAAAAAACAACTTTCCTTCATGACATTATGCTAAGTGTAATAAGCCAGGCACAGAAAGGTAAATACTGCATGTTCTCACTCTTATTTGGAAGCTAAATAAGTTGATCTCATAAAAGTAGAGAGTACAAGAGAATAGTAGTTACAAAAGCCAGGAAGGTTAGGGGGTTTGGGAATCAGGAGACGTTGGCTAACAAATGCAAAATTACAGCTAGATAGGAAGAATAAGTTCTAGTGTTCCTTAGCATTGTGGGGTGGCTATAGTTAATTTACTATATTTTTAAGTGGCTAGAAGAGAAGATTTTGAATGTTCCTAACAGAAATGTTAAATGTTTGAGGTGATAGATATGCTAATTACCCTGATTTGATCATTACGCATTATGTACTCTTATTGACTTATTACATTGTACCTCATAAATATGTACAATTATGTGTCAGTTTAAAAAAAAAAAAGTTTCCCTTGTTCCTTCACTTAGTTTTCACTATCATTCCCCCCATACAGGTAACTATAGTTATTAGTTGTTTATCCTTCCTCATGCATATTTCAAACATAAACCAATCCAAATATATAATTTCTCCCTTTCCCCCAACAGAAAGGGTAACATGCTGTACAAACCTTTTCTCTACCCTTTTAAATTTAAAAAATTTGATAATGAAGATTTCAGTAAGAAATGAAAACTTCATTAATTACTCTTGTGTCCTTTTGCTGCATATATGTCATTCCTCTGTGTGGATTTAATATAAATTTATTTTTCCAGTCCTCTGTAACTGGACATTTACACATTTTTGATTTTACAATCAGTATAACAGTGGGTAACTTCTACACATGTCATTTTGAACATGTAAGTATATCTGTAGAATAGATTCATAGAAGTAGAATTGCTGAATCAGATTGCATTTGTGACCTTGATACTGCCAGTATATTCTTACAGTGGGCTATCGGTTTACACACACCAGCTCATAGTATGAAAATTGCTTGTTTCCTTAGTCTTGCCACCAGAATATATTTCCATATTTTTGGATTTTGCCAACTTGATAACTGAAAAATGATATTTCATTGTAACTTAAGCTTGCATTTCTCTTATGGATGAGGTTGAATTTTTAGTCATATTTAAGAGTCACTTTCATTTCTTTTTAGTATCTATTCATACTCTTTGTATTTTTTTCCTCATAATTATGGTGTTGGTCTCGATCAACAGAAACTCTGCATGTTAGAGGAATTTGCCTTTTTGTGATAAGTTAAACTATTTGAGCTTTTTTCTCATTTGTCTGTTGACTCTTTTCATTCTGAAGTTTTTGATTTTTTGTATAATCAGATTACTCTTTTACTCTATGGATTTTGTGTCTTCATTAATCCTCCAGGGTTATAAAATAATTCATATTTTCCTCTAATACTATAATGGTTTCTTGTTTTATAGTTTTATATTTATTATAGTGTATGTAATAAATTAAGAATCCACGTTAGTTTTTAAAAAGGTAACTGCCAAATTGTTTCAGTACTATTTATTGCATAATTCATCTCTTCTTTGTTGATTTGGATGCCATGTTTATAAAACCTAAATTCCTAATATATTTGGGTTTATTTTTAGACTGTCTTTTTTGCTGTTTAATCAATATACCATGTGGTGTGCTTTTAAATAATAATGGCTACATAAAGCATGTGAGGTACATTAATTTAAGGAGAAGAACTTAGATTTCTTCAGTACCCTCCATGAGCCAGGTGCTTTTTGTATATGTTAACTCACTTAACTGTTTATCATACCTACTAAGTCAGTTTGTAACTGGAATTTGTAGAATGTGCAGTTGTTTATGGCTAAATTTCCTTCAACATTGCTTTTTTCTTTAGCTGTGATGCAGATCCATCAGCCCTAGCAAAATACGTTCTGGCTTTGGTAAAGAAAGACAAAAGTGAAAAAGAGTTAAAGGCATTATGTATTGATCAGCTGGATGTATTTCTTCAGAAAGGTAAGATCTTTGGTTTTAAAATACCACTTTATTTTAAACAAGGTTATTCACAGAGTATTAAAACAGCTCAGTAAGAGGCTCCAATTGTAACAAAGTTGAACAAACAATATTATTACTGGATATATTCTTAGCTTATTTAAAGCCTCTCATCATTAACATCCTCATGCTTATTCTTAAAGCATATTTATGCTGATATTTTTTATTACACAGGTTAAAGGATTAAGAAAAGGACTGAATACTTATTTATTTAAAGATAGTACTGCTTCGGAAACTGCTTTGAATCTTATCTAGCACATTGCTTGTCAACTTTTTGTACTTCGCTCATAGCTAGATAATGATAATATTTGTGTTTGGCACAGTGAGTGGGCTACATGGAGACTACTCATGGCTGGAAGTGACTGGCCTAGAATTTCTAGCCATTCCAGTCCTTACCACCCTGAAAATTGAATGAGTCAGTATTACCTCAGGACTTGTGCCTTAGTATAATTTCTAAATTTGTAATAGTCAAGGTGTATTTCTTCTTTTTAGAGTTCTGATGTGTAGAAGTGGTGAATTAATATCTTAGCAAATGTCTTTCAATCTGTGGTTTTCGTTTTTATTTTTAGAGACTCAGATATTTGTGGAAAAACTTTTTGATGCTGTGAATACAAAGAGTTATCTACCTCCTCCAGAGCAGCCATCATCAGGAAGCCTGAAGGTAGAATTTTTTCAGCACCAAGAAAAAGATATAAAGAAAGAAGAGGTATATATTTGTGTTATACCTTAAAGGCTATTTAAATAAATAAAAGGAATAATTAAATTGAGTTTTGTCTTATGTATCTGTGTGTTGGGAGTCCCTAACACCATTCCCGGGTCTGATGATTTCACTAAGAGGAAATCACAGGACTCAAGCATATTATGGCTATGACTTAATACAGCATAAGGATACAAGGCAAAATCAGCAGGTGGAAAAAGGTATATGAGGTGAAATCCAGTGGAAAACAGACGCAAGCCCCCAAAGTCCTCAGAGTCACACAGGATGCACTTAATTCCCCTAGCAGTGAGTTGCTACAACATGTGTGAGTCAGGGAAGCTCATTAGAGACTGTCCAGGGTTTTTCTTTTGTACTGGTCATGTAGATACCCTCCACTTACTATACACCAAAATTCCATACTCCTGGGAGGAAAGCAAGAGTTTAGCATAAACCATGTTGTTTTCACAAATGATTCACATACAGTGAATATCAGAGAATAGTGGGAATCCTCCAGAAATCAGGGTTCTCTGGACCCAGCCAAGGGCCAATCTTATAAGCAGGGCTTTCTAAGGATAATAGTCTTGGGTCTGCTTTTAACTCTTTTATGTACAATATCTTATAGACATGGAATCTCATCTGTGTTCTATGAAAGTAATTAGATTGATAGTAGATCACTGCTTCTGTCCTATGTGCAAATGCAAGGACTTTCACAGGGCAATGGAAATGATTTTATACCTCAAGAGGTTTTGAAATTTTTATCTATATTTTATAATCTCTATTCATTATTACCTAATAGTCATATGATAATTCACATTTTCTCAGTTGGATATTAAGAGTGTAATTTCAGTGAAAATAATAAGTTATTAACAATTAAGCTATTACATTTCTGGATTCAGCCTAGCTTTAGGTCAAACAAATCTTGCTTATGATTTTTCTATAAGTCACTGGTTTGTGACCTTGAAAACATTACTTTTCTGAGCCTCAGTTTACTCAGCTGTGACATGGAAGTATTGTAGAGTTGTTATGAGGAATATGTAAAATAAGGTATATAAAGCACTTGGCCTAGTATGTGGCATATGATATAGGCTCTCAGTAAATGGTAGCTGGTGTCACTGTTGAGAGATTGTTGGATGGTGGGAGATGTGGTTGTGACCTTTGATTTTTTTTCTCCTTTTATGCCCTTTCCCCAGATTATATACAGTTTAATACATAGTAATATATATGTATATAATATGTGATAATTCTCCAATGCATAATATATCTGTATCTGAATATATTTCCACACATGTGTATGTGTATATTTTAATACACACATGCCTACTTAGCACTCGCTCAACACATACATACACACATGCACACACAGCATCCCAGTCAGTTTTATCTGCAGGGGATGACCAGAAATGTAATTTTATAATTGGGCATATTTCATACCTAGCAGTATAGGTGTTCTGGTAGTAAGAAAGAAAGGGACAGTGGATGTTGTGTTGGCAGTCACTTATGCCATGTGGAGATATACAATAATTTATTTAAGCTTTGCCCATTGGTATAACTTTGGATTGGTTTCATATTTTTCTTACTAATTATATTTTAATTCTCAAAAAATCATGAGTAAATCATGGGTGGTTGGTTTGAGAAGTAGTTTTGCCTCAAAGTGAGTTAGTGGCAAAGCCTTAGTCTTACATGTATTGATGCAGCAATACTTTATCACAATCGTCTTGACCAATTGTAGAAGATATTAATCCTTGATCTTTCAGAATTGTCAAAATGCCAGATGGCAGTCTGAGTTTAAAATGCTGTGGGTGTACTAAAAGTTCCCAGATGGGCAAGTACTATGGAATATGGTGAAATGTCAACATAAATTACTTGCAAGAGTGCATTGAGGTAAATAGAAGGGAAAGAGTGCATCAAGAGGGTTTGTATTCGTACCTAGTTTTTTTGTCTGGGTTGGGAAGAGAACTGGAGTAGGTGATAAAAGGAGAACAAAAGAAGAAAAAAGGCAAACTGTTAAAAAAGAAGGCTTTAATGAATATTTACCCTAGTTTGGTCTGTTAACAGAGTTTTCATTTAATTTCTTACCCAATGGGACACACTTTTGACAATGAGAGGCTCTTACCAAAAGGAATTTGGGAACAGCTGGCATAAACTGGAAGATGTGTACCTTAACTGTAGAATACCTTCATAAGAATATCTTAGGATTCTTTTTAAAAATGCAAAATCTGGAGCCCTATTTATAGAACCTACTTGTTCACTATTCCTAAATCTGTTTAACCTCCAGTCCTTTTTTTGTAATCACATCTATTAATGCCTTATGGAACCAATGTTCTCGGCAGTACAATCTAGAGATGGTAGCACTGATCAAGGGAATGTTTTCCAGGGTTGCTTTCTAGTAGTTCTGTAATGTGAATGGAGGCCCCTTATAGGAAACAGGAATATATAGAAACTGGAGAACTGTCACCTTATATATTGTTTCCCAGACTTTTTTTTTTTTAATGACTTGGTTGCTTCTAATGCATTCTCTTGTATTATTTGATGTGTTTGGTGCTGGACCAAATCCATGAAACCAAAATCAGCTTTCCATTATTTATTTTAAAATGAGGGTGCTTGCTTAAAATGTTTTCTCACCCCTATTATTTAAGATAAGCATTTATGACTTTCTTTACCATTCACTTTAACTTTCAGTAGACTGTCTTTTATAGCTAAATTAAATGATTGTAATTAGTAGAGAAATTTATTTTGTTTGAATACTTTTAGAAGATGACAGTTTAACAGTTAAGGAATAACTATTGCTAAACTCGTACACATTTTCATTTTGTGTATCAGATCACTAAAGAAGAAGAGCGAGAGAAGAAGTTTTCTAGAAGGCTAAATCACAGTCCTTCCCAGTCAAGCTCCCGATACAGAGAAAATAGGTGAGTGATTCATTAAACTGTATACCCAATGTTTAGACTTTAGTTATCTTTTATATAAATGATTAGATTTTGATTATCTTTTACATAGGGGCAAGTAATATCTACTCTTTGATTGGTCTAGGAAAGTGCAACTAGCAGCTTTTCTACCAAGAAAATACAGGTTAGATTTGTAGGTCTTGGGAGTAAGATTTAGAACAGTACTTGACATATATTAGTTGTTAATATTATTTTTATTCCAAACTTCAGATTCCAGTGTAATCTCAATGTGTGACTCTTCTTTTCTTGAAGATTCCCTTTAGTGTGGTTAAATTATTTTTTTCATTAAGGCTTCAAAAGCATTTAGTATAGTGCATGTAATACATACCTATTAGACTATATGTACAAGGCAATATGTTCTGTATGTCCTATAAGATATGTATAGTATAGATGTCTTTATGTACAGATGTCTAATTGTATAGATGCCAATGTGTATAAGACTAAGGATTAGGACTTTAAGAGTTTTCCTCATAAAAGGGTCCTTAAACTTAGTTTTTTTCAGTTGTTTGAGTTTCACGTATATGTATTCTGATGATAGGGTAAAAAATTATGTTACAAGAATTAAATAACTTTTGCACTTAATAAGAGTTTTTTCCTATATCCACTTAAAATTATTTACATAAAAGTGATCATGTATTTCTTTAGAAGTCGTGATGAGAGGAAAAAAGATGATCGTTCTCGCAAAAGAGATTATGATCGAAACCCTCCTCGAAGAGACTCCTATAGAGACCGATACAATAGAAGACGAGGGCGGAGTCGCAGTTACAGCAGGAGTCGAAGTCGAAGTTGGAGTAAAGAGAGGGTTCGTGACAGGGATAGAGATAGAAGCAGGACTAGAAGCAGAAGCAGATCACGAAGCAGGGGTAAGTAGTACATGTATATGTTTGTTTTGATTATCATTCTTTTACTGTGAAGAAAGTTCATATTTAAGGGTTTTTAAAAATTATTTAACATTTTGCCAAAGTTGTCTTCATTTTTTTCTATTGTGTTGTGTTCTATTTGGTGGTCCAAGTGAATGCTTTTTATTTTCAAAATTCTATTCCATGCAAATTAAAATCACCGTTACCACTGCACATTCAACAGGATGGCCACAATGAAAAAGACTGATTAGTGTTGGTTAGAAGGTAGATAAACTGGAACTGTTTGGAAAACACTTCAGTTATATATTAAAATGTTAAACCTACACCTAGCAAATGACCCCCACTATTCCATTTCTCGGTATTTATCTAAAAGAAATGAAGGCATGCGTCCACACAAGGACATGTACACACATGTTCATAGCAGCTTCAGACATCCCTCAATAGGTGAATGGATAAACACATTGTAGTATATCCATACCATAAGATGGATAAAAAGGAAAGAACTATTGATACATACAACAAAATATATGCATCTCAAAATAATTATGCTAAGTGAGAGAAGCGGGACAAAAGTACATGTGTATATAAAATTTTAGAAGATGCAAACTAATCTGATGACAGAAAGCAAATCAGTGGTTTCCTGAGATGGAGTAAAGGAGGCATGGATTTCAGATTAGAAAAGTACATGAGGATACTTTTGGGGGTGATGAGTATGTTCATCATTTTGATTGTGGTGTTGGTTTCACAGGAGTATACATCAATCAAAATTCATTAATTTGTACACTGTAAATATGTTCAGTTTATTATATATCAGTTATACCTCAAAACTATTAATATTTAAAAAGTTAAAAAAAATTTTGTTTCAGATTTGTTTGCAAGAGCATGTCATTTCCAACATGTATAATTTTTCCTCCAGTATAAGATACAACTAAAACATCTTTGAGTAAAACACCTTTACTGAAACCTAGATTTTTGCTACTTTTAATACTATTTATGGCCTTTGCTATGAGCCCTGTATTCTGTTACTCTTGTTTTAGAGTATTTTCCTCTACTGTGATCTAGGTGTAGTAGGCCCCTTTGCACATTGCTTCACTTAACTAACCTCCTTAATATCTTTTCTCTTCCTTGGGAGCATATACAGCCTAGTTAGTTTCTTTGTTCATGTTTATTATGATGTCCTTTTTCCTCTTCTTTGCTCATCCATTCTTACCTTAATAAATAATGTTTACTGTAAAAAGCCATAGTAAGGTCTTTTTTTTTTATTTGAGTATATTATGCTGGTACATATTTTTAGGTTACATGTATTGCCTTTGCCCCACCTGAGTCAGAGCTTCAAGCATGTCCATTTCCCAGATGGTACGCACCACACCCATTAGGTGTGAACATATCCATCCCCCCTCCCCCCTTGCCCCTGTCTGACACTCAATGAATGTTACTACTGTATGTGCATATAAGTGTTGATCAGTTAATACCAATTTGATGGTGAATACATGTGGTGCTTGCTTTTCCATTCTTGTGATACTTCACTTAGTAGAATGGGCTCCAGTTCTATCCAGGATAATACAAGAGCTGCTAGATCACCATTGTTTTTTGTGGCTGAGTAAAACTCCATGGTGTACATATACCACATTTTCTTAATCCACTCGTGTATTGATGGACACTTGAGTTGTTTCCACATCTTTGCAATTGTGAATTGTGCCACTATAGACATTCTAGAGCAGATGTCTTTTTTATAGAATGTCTTTCGTTCCTTTGGGTAGATGCCCAGTAATGGGATTGCTGGATCAAATGATTCTACTTGTAGCTGTTTGAGATATCTCCATATTACTTTGCACAGAGGTTGTACTAGTTTGCAGTTCCACCAGCAGTGTATGAGTGTTCCTATCTCTGTGCATCCACGGCAACATTTATTGTTTTGGAACTTTTGGGTAAAGGCCATTCTCACTGGAGATAAGTGATAACTCATTGTGGTTTTGATTTGCATTTCCCTGATGATTAGAGATGTTGAGCATTTTTTCATATGTTTGTTAGCCATTAGTCTATCTTCTTTGGAAAAGTTTCTGTTCATGTCCTTTGCCAACTTCTTGATACGGTTGTTTGATTTTTTTCTTGCTGATTTTCCTGTGTTCTGTATAGATTTTAGTTATTGGCCCTTTATCAGGTGCATGACATTAGAATATTTTCTCCCATTCTGTAGATAGTCTCTTTGCTCTTGTGATAGTTTCCATGGCTGTGCAGAAGCTTTTTAATTTGATCCCATTTATTTATTTTTGTTGTTGCTGTGATTGCCTTTGGAGTCTTCCTCTTAAATTCCTTCCAGTGTCTTTAAGAGTTTTTCCAACATTTTCTTTTAGAATTCTTGTAGTTTCACGCCATAGGTTTAAGTCTGTTATCCACCGTGAGTTGATTTTTGTGAGTGGTGAAAGGTGTGGATCCTGTTTTCTACATGTGTCTATCCAATTTTCCCAGCACCATTTATTGAATAAGGATTCTTTTTCCCAGTGTATGTTTTTGTCTGCTTTGTCAAAGATTAGATGGCTATATTAGGAGGGTTTTATATCTGGATTCTCAGTTCTGTTCCATTCATCTATGTCTCTGTTCTTGTGCCAGTACCATGCTGTTTTAGGTACTATAGCCTTGTAGTATAGCTTGAAGTCTGGTAAATTGATGCCTCCCAATTTGTTCTTTTTGCTTAAGATTGCTTTTGCTGTATGGGGTGTTGTCAGGTTCCATACAAAGCGTAGAATTATTTTTTCTAGATCTGTGAAAAATGATGTGAGTATTTTAATAGGGATTGCATTGAATCTGTAGATCACTTTGGGCAGTACAGACATTTTAACAATGTTGACTCTGCCAACCCATGAGCATGGTACGGTTTTCCACCTGTTTAAGTCCTCTGCTATTTCCTTCCTCAGTGTTTTGTAGTTCTCACTGTAGAGGTCTTTTACCTCCTTAGTTAAATATATTTCTAGGTATTTTATTTTCTTTGTTGCTATTGTGAAGGGTATTGAGTCTTTGACTTGGTTCTCAGTTTGACTGTTGGCGTATTAGAATGCTACTGATTTGTATACATTGATTTTGTAACCTGAGACTTTGCTGAATTTGTTTATCAATTCCAGGAGTCTCATGGCAGAATCTTTGGGGTTTTCTAGATATAAGATCATATGATCAGCAAAGAGCGATAGTTTGACCTCTTCTGCCCCCATTTAGAGCCCTTGATATGTTTCTCTTGTCTGATTGCTCTGGTTAGGACTTCCAGCACTATGTTGAATAGAAGCGGTGATAGAGGGCAACCTTCTCTGGTTCCAGGTCTAAGTGGGAATGCTTTCAGTTTTTCCCTGTTCAGTATGATGTTGGCTGTGGCTTTTGTCATATTTATCATATATGGCTTTTGTCATTTTTAGGTAAGTCCCATCTATGCCTATTTTGTTAAGTGTTCTTATCATTAAAGGGTGCTGAATTTTGTCAAATGCTTTTTCTGCATCTATTGAGAGGGTCATATGGTCTTTGTTTTTGCTTCTATTTATGTGGTGAATTACATCTATAGATTTGTGTATGTTGAACCATCCCTGCATCTCTGGGATGAAGCCCACTGGATCACAACAAAATGTTCATCACAGGAAAAATAACTATTCTTTATTGTGTTTTGTGGGCTGCCATTATGCATACTAACATGATGAAGAGAATAAAAATTTTCTTTTTTTTTTAATAACTAAAACTCCAAGGATAAACTTATTAAAAACAACAGTTTTATATGTGGTTTTATAGTTAGGTTATATTGAAAAGAAATAGCTCATCTGGGAACATTGTTTATTGATTGAGTAGTTTTTAAAAGGGTTATTATGTAAAATTCAAACCTTTATATTTAGTAAAATGTCACTATTTCTAAGATCTGGTACCTGGTGTTTTTTATAGAGTTTAGTTTTATAAGTCATTTATCTTTTGTTGCAGAAAGGGATCTGGGAAAACCTAAATATGACCTGGATAGAACAGATCCATTAGAAAATAATTATACTCCAGTCTCTTCAGTACCTAGTATTTCATCTGGCCACTATCCTGTACCTACTTTGAGCAGCACTATTACAGTAATTGCTCCTACTCATCATGGTAATAACACTACCGAAAGTTGGTCTGAATTTCATGAAGACCAGGTGGACCATAACTCTTATGTAAGACCACCAATGCCAAAGAAACGGTGTAGAGACTATGATGGTAAGTCTTTCAACTGTTTCATGAAGTATTAATGTTTCCAGTGCCTAAATTCTGTAAGTTTAGGTTATACACAGTTATTCAAAGACCTACCTCTGATATTGGAAATAGTGGGAAATTAGTCTCATTCACTTCATAAATTCTTCAGTATTATTGAAAGCTTCGTTAGTCACCGCTGATTATTATCTAAAGATAGTATTTACTATTAAAGATAGTATTTAATAAGTGTTAATGTATTGTTGGAGTTTAGCAAACAAGAGTAAATATCTGCTGAGTTATTAGGGAATCTGCTAGTGAAACATTCTTGACAAAACTCATTTCTTTAGAATGAATGATTATTGAAATATAAGTAGGACCTAGAAGCATAAGTATCACCTATGTTAGAATTCTATAAAAGAATTGAAGACTCAAGGATTTACTATAAAAGCTTTGTAAGTAGTAGTAAGGCGGTAGTTGCAATATTCTTTTAAGTGAGATATTTAAATTAAGAGTAATGTTTGTAATGATAAAGATATGGAAAAAAATTATATATAAGTTTTATATCATCCTGCTAGGTAGGTATATTTATTTTAATGTGTTTTTTTGGTTTGCTTTTCGGGTTTTGTTTTTTTTTTAGTGTGTATGTTAGCTAATCACTTAAGTATTTATATTACTGGAAATAAGCAGGTAGATCTTGGGAAATGGTTAATTGTACTTTTGCCCAATATTAAAAAATATTTATATTTTAAATATAAATTTCTTTTGTTAACTTAGAGAAAAATTATATTTTCAGTGTTTTTCACATTTCTTTCTAACTATTCTTTCCTTATAGAAAAGGGTTTTTGTATGAGAGGAGACATGTGTCCCTTTGATCATGGAAGTGACCCAGTAGTTGTGGAAGATGTGAATCTTCCTGGTATGCTGCCTTTCCCAGCACAGCCTCCTGTTGTTGAAGGACCACCACCTCCTGGACTTCCTCCACCTCCACCAATTCTTACACCCCCACCTGTAAATCTTAGACCCCCAGTGCCACCTCCAGGTCCATTGCCACCCAGTCTCCCACCTGTAACAGGTAAGTAAATATGTTTGTTTGCCTGTGTTTATTATCTAGCCATTCATAGTCTTTTTATAAAGTTAACAGTTTGATGCTTACATGAAAAGTATCTAAAGAAATTCCATAGATGCCTGATAGAAACTAAGAACAGTATGCTGCCATTTGGTTATATCTCCACTTTGCAGTCTATGCCAGACCAGTTACTGTGGTTCGGAGTGGCCTTGTCAATTATGTATGGCACAGTCCTTTATAGCTTAAGGCAAACCCATTTTGGAATGCACTAAAAGGATATTTTACCCTAGAAAACTAATTTAGTTGTAAGAGCTTGGCGTTTGTAGATATTATAGTTTGATAAATGAGAGTATTGTGTTTGGATGTATAATAACTTATTTTATTTGTTTGCTTTCAGATGATATTTCTTATTCTTTGGTTTTGACAGGACCACCACCTCCACTTCCTCCTTTGCAGCCATCTGGCATGGATGCTCCTCCAAACTCTGCGACCAGTTCTGTTCCTACTGTAGTAACAACTGGCATTCATCACCAGCCTCCTCCTGCTCCACCCTCTCTTTTTACTGCAGGTGCAGTTTTGGCCCTTTCT
Source organism: Varecia variegata (assembly GCA_028533085.1). Classification (NCBI taxonomy): domain Eukaryota; kingdom Metazoa; phylum Chordata; class Mammalia; order Primates; family Lemuridae; genus Varecia; species Varecia variegata. The sequence goes on along the minus strand of CM052445.1, from coordinate 41,241,684 downwards.
ATGTTCATAATGTAATATAGTTTTAGAGCAATTTTTTAGACAAGGAATTAAAAAATGTCTAAGGAGTGAATTGCTCTGTCAGGACTATTTTTCTTACTAAAATTATATAGAATACAATGTAGGCATGGTTAATATACATCAAATAAGCCTTTAGTTAAGACTTTTTTCAAAAAACTATATATTCTATAATTTTTGTATAAAACTTTTCTTCTTAATACATATAAAACATGTTTGTTATATAATGATAATGTTAGTTCACTTTTCTGTTATCAGTATTAAAAATTACCAAATAGAGTTTTATAATTGTTTTTTAATTACAGTTTTTGTATTACCAGATACATATGACACAGATGGCTACAATCCTGAAGCCCCAAGCATAACAAACACTTCCAGACCTATGTATAGACACAGAGTGCATGCACAAAGGCCTAACTTGATAGGACTAACATCAGGGGATATGGATTTGCCACCCAGAGGTACTATGATTAATCTTTTCTTCCTCTCATTTTCATAATATCAAGAGTGAAAAAATATTTATGAAAAGCAGTTGGTCCTGTTTTTATTTATTGGGTTGAATAAGGAATGGTGATTTTGTTTGTTCTCTGAATCCTTTTAGATTTTCCATGACAGCAAAGTTAGTGAGTGGTTTCATATTTGTGATGTTGTGGTATAGGTGATACTTTATTCTAGTATTGAAGAAGGAAAGGAATTTCACAAAAATACATATTTTTCAGGTAGCTTTGCATGTGCATGTGGTATTTTATATCATCTGTGGTCTTAATTGGTTCATGGTTCATTTAAACTCTTGAGTAGTGCTTTAATTCCTAAAAATCTATTCTAGCTTGGATAATGAAATTATCTGTACAAACTAGTGCTTGGTATGTCTTTCATCTTTGTTTACTTTTGACATGTTGAAATTTAATATTGGTCTGCTTATGATATTTTTAAACAAAGGAAATTATGTGTTAGGAAGTGACTTACCTTTTAAAATTTTCTTAGAGGAGACAGAGTATTGGATAAAATAGCTAAAAGATAAAAGTTTAGACTGATATGGTTACAAGCTCAAACAGCAAAAGTGGTATAATAGAGCTATAAACTAATAAGAAGGTTCAGAGGAGGGAGAGAGCTCACATTAATTTGAAAGATATGTGGCATTTGCCACAGGTAACTTTTGATATAGGGAAGAAAAGAATTGTCAGACATAATAGAAAATATTGCCTGGGCTAAAAAAAATATTTTTCCTCACCTCAGTTAACTTTTAAATCTGATTTTCTTTCCAGTGTTCTTTTGCTGTTTTACCTAATAAGAATAAAAAATCATGCCTCATTGGTTGTGAATAAAAGTCCAATTTATTTAAATAAGTAACAGTGCCTAATGTGGTTTAGTAAACTTGTGATTACTTACATTACTTATACTTTTGTGGTTTTTTTATTTGCTCCTTGGAAGCTGTCAGATTCTGAACATCTTCCTTGAATGTTTGAAGAACTTTTTGTTGTGGAGATGTGAGGAACATTTTAATTCAAGTTTACATTCTCTGTGAGATTATAGGACATTTAATGTGGATGCCTCCTTCTCCTACCTTTTAAATTCTCCTTGAGGAATTTAAATAGCTATCATTAATAATAACAGAAAAATGATTTTTTTTTAACAGTTTCTTTGTAAGAGATATACCACAGATTGCTTGTAATTGAAAAAGAGTCCCTCAAGATTAGAGCTGTTTGCGATGTTAACCCATCCCCTGAAACTCTCTCCCACCTAGCTAGTTCACAGAAACCCTCTTTCCTTCTTTGGGTCACTATTTAGCACTTATTTTTTTTTCATTATACCGATCAATATTTATTGCTGTTAGTGGGAACTCTCAGTTCTTCTCTTTCTTACCTTTGCTGCCACCACAAACTAATGTTTATTAGACCCATTTCAATGCCAGGCCAATTTCTGATTGTGATCGAGAGAAGGAGGAGTTACATATAAATCTTAACGTGTAGAAGTTGGAGTTATGGCCATTTCAGTTCTTCATGCATATAGTTACAAATTACAGAAAGTGGCCCTATTGAGAAATAAATGTCTGGCATACCTACTTAAAAATTTGAATGCCTTTTCTCATAGAATCATTATTGTACATAGTGATTATTTTAGTGCTGTTCTTTAGATATATCATGTACTATTTTTGTGAGCTGGTTTAGGAATATATTTTCCATTCATAAGTGTTTTTATGTAGCAAATAGCTGATTTAGCAACTCATTTACATTTTTTTTTTTTTTTTTTTGTGAGACAGAGTCCCACTCTGTTGCCCTGCTAGAGTGCTGTGGCGTCAGCCTAGCTCACAGCAACCTCAAACTCCTGGGCTCAAGCCATTCTCCTGCCTCACCCTCACAAGTGGCTGGGATTACAGGCGTGTGCCACCATGCCCAGCTAGTTTTTCTATTTTTTTGTAGAGACGGGGTCTCACTTTTGCTCAGGCTGGTCTTGAACTCCTGATCTTAAGTAATTCTCCCACCTTGGCCTCCCAGAGTAGTAGGATTACAGGCGTGAGCCATTGTGCCAGCCCAGCAATCCATTTAAATTGAGGATTGCTTATAGTACTTCTATTTCCTTTTCTTTTTTCAGTCCTCCCCCTCCTCTCCCCAATATATTCTCATCTGTTCACTATTTAGGTTTCAAATTTATAGTCTGGATTGTGACAGATACATAAAAAGCTTATAATACTGTTAATTATTACACATTTCTAATAGCCTGTAGATGGCCTTAATTTAAATTTGTGATAGATTATTTTGTGATACTTAATACTTTTATGCTTAATACTTTAAATCTTGATGGGGACTTATCATTATTAAACACAGGAAAATATTTGAGACCCTTTGATGCATTGGAATTATTAATATAAAAGTGACCTAGAGGCCCTGATAATGGTTCTTTCCAGATTTTTAAGGAGGCAGAGAACTTGATAGATACTCACATGGTTGGATATAGGCAGGAGGAAGGGTTAAGTAGTTTTCCATTTGCATTCCAGAAAACCAGTGCTGATGATTTTAAGCAGAAAAACAATTTATTAAAAGAATATTGGAGGAAAACATATTACATATTAACTATTAGGTAAATTTGCTGATTATATATCAAGAAGAAAGTACTTTTGTGTTTTTTAATACCCCTTTTTAAAATAAATACCAATGAAAGGGAAATCTGAATGAGGGAATACAGATGAGTTGGAGCAAACCCATTTCAATTGCTGGGAGAAAAAGGACATTACTGCCTTTCTTAGTGAACTTTTGAGCACAGAACATACAAAATTAAAAAAAAAAAAGACATTGGATAGCTCACAGATTAGATTTTTCTCCCAGTGAACTAGGCCTGGGAGACAGGAATAAGACCAAAAATCCTGTCACAGAACTGGTCCTTTGAAGGTACCACTAGGCCTTCAAAGAAACTGCAACTTGCTCTGTGAACATCATCAATGCTAGATACAGGATGTTTCCACCCTATTTGCTTTGGAGATGTAGGATCAATTAGAGTCAGCCAAAGAAAGAGGGTACGTAAAGCACATGCACCCTCTGATACATTTGAGAAACTGAAAGGACTTTTTGACTAGAACAGAGAAGTAAGGACTATGAAGGGAGGTAAGAGGCCAATTAAAGGCATTTGAAGAATTCTAAAATAGAGGTGTTAGTAGCTGGACTAGGGTAGTAACAGAAGTGAAAAGATTTAACGTTTAGTGGAAAGAATCAACCAAACTTTAACTTACTGAATTGGGTTTAGAATGGGGGTAATGGAGAGGGTGAAGTTAGACACATGGATAATTGGCCAGATGATAATATCATTCATTGAGAAGTAGAACAGATTTGGTAGGAAGATAAATGTAGTTTGGGAAGTGTTTAATTTGTTGTGGCCATGGGGCATTTGAGTAGAAATGTCCAGTGGAAGATAGGATATGGAAGTCTGAGGTTCATGAAGTTTTCTTTTTTATAAATAGAGTAATTTTAGCTGTAATATGTAAATGTTAATGGAAGTGCCAGTGTTGTGGGAAAGGTTGAAGATGGAGGAAAGCAGCAGGGCTCTGGGGCATTGATTTGGGGTCTCTGTATGTATGGGATATGCAGAGTCATGAATCAAATATCATTGGCTGAGGTGATTGGGAAAATGATAGTTTCATTAATAGAAATGTTTCAGAAAGATAAAAGGTAGATTTATTATGAAGATGATTGAATGTTGTACATACTGAGTTTTGAGATACCTGTAGGATTTCCAGAAGAAGATGGCCAGTGAAAACCAAGAAGTTAGATTTAGAACTGTTCCTCAGAGCAAATTCCTTGTATGTTCTAGAGATTGATATGACCTCCTGCATGGAGATCGTAGGTGTAGCTGTGAAAGAGATTGTGCTGAAACTGGTTGTAAGTTGTGTTAGTTGTGTGTTTAGAAATATGTAAGAATGGGATTTTATACAATCAATTTGTTCACTTGTAAAAAAAGGAATTTTAAAATTACATTTTTCTGTGTGGTAAATTAAAGTGTGCATGTTTTAAACTTTGGAGTCATTTGAGAATAACAGGTTAAATGTATTATGTTCATAAAATGCCATCTAAGTTAATGTAAAATGTTGAAAGCAGATATTGACAGCTCTTTTGCACACTGCATTTATCTTGAATATTTCCCTTTTTAAATCAAATACGTTCACATGTTGATATTTAAATAAGCAGCTCACTTCAATCACAGCTCTAAGTTGTCAGTTCTCAAAGATCACTGGATTAGTGTTAAATTTTGAATCTTTTAGATTGTGCGTTTGATTTCAAAACTATGAACTTAAAGTCTCAAGATGATTTGTTTGTTATTTATTTGTATATTTATTTGTGGTGAGGGTGACGGCAGATGGGAATAGTAACATGGGTTTTACTCCCCAAAAAGTGGCCTGCAGAATCACATTTTAATTTGGCTTGTGAGAATTATTGATTCTTCACATTTAGGTGTGAGGAATGAAATAATGTATTGAAATATGTTTAAAAAATCTTAGATTATTTTATTTGAATGTATGTTAGTCCTTTATCCGCGAATGATTCATTCCAAGACCCTTAGTGGATGCCTGAAACGGGTAGTACCGTATCTTATATGTACTATATTTTTTCCTATGCATACATACCTGTGATAAAGTTTAATTTATAAATTAGGCACAAGAAGAGATTAATAACAATATCTAATAATAAAATAGAACAATTATAATAATATACTGTAATAAAGTTTATGTGAATGTGGTCCCTCTTTCTCTCTCAAAATATCTTACACTGTACTCACCCTTCTTCATGTGATGATGTGAGATGTTAAAATGCCTACGTGATGAAATGAAGTGACAGAGCAGAATGGCATAAGATTTCATCATGCTTCTCAGAATGGCACGCAGTTTAAAACTTACTGTTTATTTTTGCAGTTTTCCATTTAATATTTTTGGACTGTGATTTGACTGTGGGTAATTTTCTTTGAAACAGTGAAAAGCAAAACTGTGTATAAGGGGACTACTGTACATTTATTTCTGTTTCTTCTAAAATATACCTATTTGGACAAAAAGCCAGAACTTTTCAATATAAATTTAAGGAAGTAGCTATGATAAACAGAAAATATTAACCTATACTTTCTTTCATTTTCTTTTGTTTTAAAATAGAAAAGCCTCCTAATAAAAGCAGTATGAGAATAGTAGTGGATTCAGAATCAAGGAAGAGAACCATTGGTTCAGGGGAGCCTGGAGTTCCTGCAAAGAAGACTTGGTTTGATAAGTAAGCTGGCAGGGAAAATTGAGGAATTTAATTATGCTTTGATTTTTGGGATCATTGCTGTATTATTATGACAATATAGTATTTTTTTTTCACGAAACTGTTATATTATTCTCTTCTGTAGGCAATCCCCAACTAAAGTGTAAGTTATTTTCTAAAAATTTGAAAGTTAGTTGTCTGGTACTAGAAAGTCATTTTATTATAGAAACAGTGTGGTAGTTGAAGATGTATTTCCTCTTTCTACTTCCCCCCCTCAAAAAAATAAAAAATAAAATTAAATGCCTATTGGTGAATATTAGCTGTATACAGGATAGTCATGGGCTCCCCATCATTAGGGAAAGGAGGTGCGGATTAGGTCTGGCAAGAGACTTTTTAGCATGTGGACAATTCCTGTTAAGAGCTAGAAAAGTCTTTGCGGGGGTGTTTGGGGAGGCTAGATAGGTACTGAGTTGTCAAGGAAAAGTCTTCAGAGAAAGGGGTAAGGAATCAAAATGTTGGGGGATGTGTGATGATTCATTTATAAATTTGTATATGTGAAGAGAGATTAGGATTGCATTTTTAGAGCTTTAACATCTGTTAATAATGGATAGTTTCTAGTTCTTGCTTTGTGATTAATTCTGTGATTTTTTTTTTTTTAAGGCAAACAGTATAATCTCTCTGGGCCACACTTTTGTCCTTTCTTCAAATGTCAAATGTATGGTCTACAGTTCTAACAGTTTTTTTTTTTTTTTTAAAAGCTGAAAAGAAGTTGAGACAGTCATCAAAGAAAATAAAATTTAAAATCAAACATAAAATATAATCAAAGTTTTAAAATAGGATGCATGCATTTCAGTAAGCTAGCTTTTATAGAAATGGAATAAAGGTTATACATGCAATTGACTAAAAGAAGATAGTAGAGCCTTTCATGCTAAGAATGTTAAATAGGAGCAGGTCAGAAGTGAAAAGTAATAAATGATATGACAGAACTCTTCTCAGAGAGTTGGCTTTTGTGAAAGATGCTAACACTACTAATTTGGAAACTTTGTTGCTTAGAAAAAAATTTAAATTCTTTTATGAATTGGTACGTTCAGTTTTGGGGGAAAAAATTGAACTTAATTGGATATCCATTTTACATGTGTAAAACTTTATTTCTTTGTGGTTGGTAGGTGTCAGGAATTATAAATATATTGATTAACTTTAATTTTGTTTGCAGACCAAATTTTAATAGAACCAACAGCCCAGGCTTCCAGAAAAAGGTTCAGTTTGGAAATGAAAATACCAAACTTGAACTTAGAAAAGTTCCTCCAGAATTAAATAATATCAGCAAACTTAATGAACATTTCAGTCGATTTGGAACCTTGGTTAACTTACAGGTAAGAGCCATAAAATGATTGTTGTCTTTGCATAATTGTTTTGGGAGCTTAATGTAATAAGAAAACTACTTTTATAAAGAAATATTATGGAAAATTTGTTAATAATCTAAATTTGGAAAATTGGACATGAAATGAAACTTTACCTTTTAGAAAAATGTGTGATTATGAATAAGTTTTTTACTTTTAAAAAGACAAGTTTTGATTGATCATATTATTATAAACTTTTTACCTAATAGAATAAAATTACAGCAAAGTTGAATAATCATACTTGTAAAATCTAATCTTACAGTAGTTTTCAGTTCCTCAGTTTCTCAAAATCATTTCACCAAAATACTTGTCAAATTTATTTTTGCTACCTCTGAGATGGGATACACTTAACAGAGACTTTGGGGGCCCAGATACCATGTAATCTGTAATTAGTTTAACCAGTTTTGAACATTCTTCAAGATAAATGACAGTGTAATTTGGATTTGACTTCACCTAAAATTAAACTGTGACTTGGGTATATATAACTTGTGTGGTTATTTTTTAATATTGAGTTTATATTATGCGATATGTTGAAAATATTGAAATATGTTGGCTTCCCCCCCTCATTTTATATGGTGTTCTTTTCAAGTAAAATAATTCTGTTTTATAATCCAATTAAAATAAGAGCAAATTTCAGAGAATATAGCTTAAGTTGAGATTTTAGAAAATTTTATTTTATTGACATTAAGAAGTTCTATTATAAAAGTAATAGAGGGTAAAAAATGCATGTTTGCTTGGGGTAGGGTAATAGAGATATATGTAGTTTTTGTTTTTTTGTTGGGTTTTTCTTTTTTTCTTTTCTTTGAGTCAGAGTCTGTTGCCCAGGCTAGAGTGCAGTGGCATCATTGTAGCTCACTGCAAGCTCAAAATTCCGGGGCTTCAAATGGTCCTCCTGCCTCAGCCTCCCTAGTAGCTGGGACTACAAAGGCACTGTGTACCATACGAGGCTAATTTTTTTTTTTTTTTTTTTTCTGTGAAGATGGGGTCTTGCTGTTGCCCAGGCTTGTCTTGAACTCTTTTTTTTTTTTTTTTTTTGAGACAGAGTCTTGCTTTGTTGCCCAGGCTAGAGTGAGTGCTGCGGCATCAGCCTAGCTCACAGCAACCTCAAACTCTCAAACTCCTGGGCTTAAGCAATCTTTCTGCCTCAGCCTCCCGAATAGCTGGGACTACAAGCATGTGCCACCATGCCCGGCTAATTTTTTCTATATTTTTAGTTGGCCAGATAATTTCTTTCTATTTTTAGTAGAGACGGAGTCTCGCTCTTGCTCAGGCTGGTCTCGAACTCCTGACCTTGAGCGATCCACCTGCCTCGGCCTCCCAGAGTGCTAGGATTACAGGTGTGAGCCACCGCGCCCGGCCTTGTCTTGAACTCTTGGCCTCAAGTGATCCTACCGTCTTGGCCTCCCACAGTGCTAGGATTACAGGCGAGAGCCACCATGCCCGGTCTAGTTGCATATGGAATTTTAAGGAAATGTTTCCCCTTCAACTCTTTGTGTCCTTCACATTCCCCTACCCATATATGATAACATTATTGTTAAGAATTTACCATGTGATATTCTATATTTTGTTATAAATTTCTGTATCTATCTGTATACAAACTTAAAAATATTTATAAACCCATAGATACATATTACCCTGTAGTTACTTAATTCATCTTGAATATCTTTTTATGGCAATTTAATTTGATCTGTCATGTTTATATCTAGACATAAAAAAGGTTTCAGATATTCTCACACAATTACTACACTGGTAATATTAATTTAAAACATCTTTCAAAGCTGAGATGCAAACCGTGGTATCTGACTATTGTTTCTGTTTGGATTTACTCAATTACTAGTGAGGTTGATATCTTGTATTTATTAGTCCTTTTGCTGTATCTGTATGCTGCCTGCATTATTATTTATAAAATGTGTTTTTTTCAAAAACAAACTCTTTAGCTTCTTCCTAATTAAACATTGGTGAGATCGGTGTTTTTAAATTCCAATAAATGTACAATTACTAAAATGCTACCTAAAATCATTCTTATAATTAATACTTATTGCCTACTTATGACATTTATTCTCTGTTCTACATGAATCATTTAATTCTTAAAGTAATAGTATGGAGCAGATATTGTTACTTTCCTCATTTATAGAACAGTCACAGAAAGGTGAAATAACTTATTCATGCTCATATGAGAATAACAGCCAAAGCTTGAACCAGGCTATTTGATTCAGAATGTGCTGTTAATCTCTATTCTCTGTTGCTGCACACCACTTGTGTTTTATGTACAACACTTTGGAAAGCACTGCTATTATTGAAAGAATAGAAAATTTGAAGTGAAAAGCCTTGGATTTATTACTTATTCATTGTGTGGGTATATAGAATCCTTGAAATTTTAGTTTCCTCATGTGTCAGATGTGATTGTGTGATTGATGCTGTTATGTAGGTCTTTGTTTTTGGTGCTCTTAAATTTTCTCATGCTCTTGGAAATATGTTGTGGGAATTACAAATTTGAGATACTGTATGGATGAGTTTTTCTGTAATTTTTAGTTAATGATTACCCCTTGCAAAGTAGTTTACTGCCTTCTCCAGACTATATGGATCTTGGCCATCCCACTCATTGACATAGAATGGTTATTTCTTGTAGTATTAAAATTGTGGATAAAAAGAGAAACATTTTGAATGCACGTATATAACATTTGTGCAGTCAGCATTTTCTACTATTATATAGAGGAGGCTCTTTTTATACTATGAGCAAGTCTCAGTTACTATTTCTCCTGGACTTAAAGTAAACCATGGTAATAAGCTAGATGTAAGGAAGTGTATAGGTAGAATCTTACTTAGAAGGACCAATATTTAACTTCTTGATGAATTTTTCTGTGTGAAGCAACGGATTCCTCTGTAAATTCACTGTTGTTAATATTTTAAATCTTAGGTTGCCTATAATGGTGATCCTGAAGGTGCCCTTATCCAATTTGCAACATATGAAGAAGCAAAGAAAGCAATATCAAGTACAGAAGCAGTGTTAAACAATCGCTTTATTAAGGTTTATTGGCACAGAGAAGGAAACACCCAACAGTTACAAACTACTTCCCCAAAGGTAAGAGAGAAATTTGTATGAAATAAGTGCTTTTCTTACAAAGCTCTTAGTGTAGTGTTTAAGAGCAGAGACATCAGGTAGACTTGAGTTCAGATCCTGGCTCTACTGTTAGCTATTGTTAACTGTGTATACTTGAACTTACACAACCTTTCTAACCCGTTAGTTCTCTCACTTAATTATGAAGTTAAAAATCCCTAGTTTAGAGAATTATAGGAGATGGTATGTATAAAGCATATAGAATAATCTCAGGCAGATAGGAGGCACTCAGTAAATGGTAGCTATATATATTTCAGAAAATCAGGCCTGGGTTCATCTTAAAATTCTTTCTTCCCATCTCTCTCACTTCTTCCCTTTCTCCCCTCACTTCTTCCCTTTCTCCCCTCACTTCTTCCCTTTCTGTCTCCTCTTCCCATCAGTGAATCGATCAGAACACAATTTTAGATTAATTGCTTGTAGAGGTATATTACAGCATTTTGTCTGTTAAAACAGAAGATAGTAAAGGGTAGATTTTAACTTTTTCCCGTACTTTATAAATAAATTATTTTATGCAGAGAAAACATCTATATTCATGTGTGAAGGAAATTGGAAGGCAGTTAGGTTTTGATTATAAGCTGCATTTTTGCAACTTTTTCTGCATGGGCAATTTGGTAACAAAATAACAAAGGTTACCTTCCATGCTCCTGAACTAATCAGCTTGTTTGAAATTTTTTTCTTGTTCTGAGGTAATGCAGCCTTTAGTCCAGCAACCCATTTTGCCTGTTGTGAAGCAATCGGTCAAAGAACGTTTGGGTCCAGTACCATCAAGTACTGTTGAACCTGCAGAAGCCCAGAGTGCCACTTCAGATCTTCCTCAGGTAAAGGGAAGGTCTTATCACTGTGCCTGCCATATAATAGGTTCTCAGTAAATTAATTTCCCTTGGTGATTTGATTATAGTTAATTGTATATATTTTATACAGAAATATGATAGACTTTACATATTTGAACCCCAACTATAGGTTTTTTTTTTTTTTTTTTTTTACCATTACCATAACATTGTCACACTCTACTTTTCCTGTAGTATTTGAATCTTAAATTCTTCTCTCTAGTTAATACTTACTTATGAGAACAATTTCTCTTTCACTTTGTGGAGGTGGTATATTTCAGCAAAACTGCCTGAAGAGTGAAGTTCAGTACACTAAATCTTATTTTTTCCATCATCTTTTTACTTAATTAGAATTCTGTTGCAGAGATAATTGTGTAGTAGACTAAATTAAAAGCTTTGGGGAAGGAAAGACTTAAACTATCAGGTTAAGCATGCTTAATATAATACTTTTTCAAGTACTTATAGAGCTCTCTCAGAACTCTGCATCACTTGTTCCTGATTCTAGGATTCTCTTCTCCATATGTCATTTCCTTCCCACTTTCTTCCACGCTTGAGTGGCAGTCTTGTTTTCTACACTCTCAGTCTCTGAAACTTAGCTTTCCTTTGTTTCCCTATGTTTCAGCATTTGATGTGTAATATAGAGTTAAAATGTAGTATACTACTTAGCTAATGGATGCCACCTTATTAAAATTGTCTTCCTAGATATTCCTGAAGTGTAAGATATTGTGATTCTGTGAGAACATAATGAATGTAAATTGGTAAATTATAAGTTATTAAAAATCCCCAATTCTGATATTCCAAATCGTCACCAAATACATTGTATTTGGATATAAAAGAAACATACTTTAGGAAAGAATGGCACTAATTGTTAATAGCATACTGGGCATGTATTTTAGATACTTAAACCTAATATTCAGTATGTTCAGACTTTCTACTTGTTAGCATAGGATTTTAAGAATTTATGATTCCATCTCAGTGGAAGGCACTTTAGCAACCACCTGGCTCAGACCTCTTATTTTACGTCATACTTTTTCATGATTAATATCATACACTGTTTATTTTTGTTTTTTCCACACACATTTTCTTTCTGTTTCTCTCTCTTAAAAAAAATGCCCAAGTTTTTGTGATTAGCATCAGTATACTCATAGATTTGGTATATATAAGTAGAATCAGAATGTTCAAAATCCCAACAGACTTATATATGTTTGGGGAAACACTGAATATGTCCATTTTAATTTTTTTAGAATGTAACTAAGTTATCTGTGAAGGACAGGTTGGGTTTTGTATCAAAGCCATCTGTTTCAGCAACTGAAAAGGTAAGAAGAATAGCATGATGTGTTTGTCTTGGCTTTGTAAATGTTTTCAGGTGGCATCTTAATTTTTAATTTTTTTCATAGTTCCAAACTCTTGCTTCTTAATAGTACCTGTATCTCCTGTTCCTACCTTTTTGCTTTCTATTTGCTGAAAAAGAAAAAAAATATTTGCCTTTCTTTTTTTACTTTTTGCATCAGCATTTTAATACTTGCCTCTCACTATATTTCCATGTGCTCCATTCTTTTTTTTTTTTTTATTTTATTTAGAAATACTGTGCATTTTAATTTGATAATTCTGGCAGCCTAATGGAAAAGGCCAGGAATTAGGAATTTTACCTGAGTTTGAGCCCTGGCTCTTCACTTACTAACTGCATGACATTGGGCAGTGTTCTTAACTTTTCTGAATCTTTTTACTCATCAGTAAAATGGTGATGGTAATATTTGTCTTGCTCATGGGGTTCTGTGAGGATTAAATAAAATCAGTTATTTAAAAGTATTTTTAAAACTTGAAAGGATGATGTAAATGTAAGTTTTTTATTTATTACTAAACAGCTATTCATGTAGCCTGACAATACGTTTAGTCATGTCTTTTTTTAAATAAGGGGGTAAATAATGATTAAATGAAGAACTTTTATGGATCTGTCTTATAGTTCTGTGTAGATGTGTTATTTTTTTCTGTTTAGGTATGAGTGAATGCCCTGATCTTTAGTCTTATTTCGAGGTATGTGAAATCACAGAATGTTAGAATTAGTTAATCTTTCTCATTTCTATATATTTCAAATTATATAAGAAAGTCAAGACCCAAATAGTTTTATGGTTTGATCTATACACTATGAGTTACTGAGCCAGAACTAGAATCTGGGTCTTGTATTTCTAGTCCGTGGCTCTTTCTATTCTGAAGATTACAAAGGAAATCGATTTCATAGATAAACAAAGCATCCAGTGAGATAGCTGACCTGCTGTCTTCACTTGTTCTTCAGAATATTATTTTCCTTATTTACTGTGTTAAACTTTGGCAGTTCTAGAAATTTGAATCTGAATCTCATTCTGTGTGTCAGACTTTTGTCTTGGATATCTCAGTATTCAGGCATAACTCGCCTAAAATGAGTTCATTATTTTCCATGTAAATTAACTTCTCCTATCTCCTAGCTCAGGAAGTGATAACACCATTTTCTAAGCTATATGAACTAAAAACCTTATAGTCATTTACTTGTGTTTGTAGGCTACTTCTTTTTCTCTGCCACCTCCAGTTCCCTGGCCTCTGGGTACAGTGTCTTAGCTGGCATCATGGAATTTTCCTCCTTAAGTTTAAACTGTCACTAATTCTACTCTCGGACTTATTTTAATGTTAATTCATTACAGAAACTTTAAACTTCTCAGCTGCATTACTTTGCTTGATTCACAGCTCATCAATACCACAATAATTCTGGTTCTGTTGCTCTAGTCTTTCTTTTATACCCTAGGAAGTACTTTTCTGCTTATTGTTTCTTGCCCTTTCCTGCCTTTTCCCCTTTTTTTTTTTTGGTGGTGATTTTTCTGGAGTGCATTTACCCCTGCCTAACTAAATTCTAGTTATTCTTTAAAGACTGAAAAATCTCTCTGTCTCCCATGAAACCTCCAAATTTTTCCATTTTATCTCCCTTCCTTCTCTGAACTATGTTGCTTAGTCTGTGCTATTAAATTTAGCAGTATCAAGTGTTTACTTTGATTAGATTTATCCTCCTTGATAATAAGTGATTCAGGAACTGAAAAAAAACACTGTATTTGAAGTGATGGATATGCTAATTACCCTGATTTGGTCATTACACAGTGTATATATGTATCAAAACATTACACTATACTCCCTAAATATGTATAATTACTATGTATCCATTAAAAACAAAATAAAACTTACAAAAACACTAAGTTCTGCTGTACTTAGTGTACTACTGAGCAATTCTGGAGACATCTAAAATACCCAGCAATGTTTAGGATCTGTTTATGTCAAGATTTGTACTCTTGAGATTAAAGTCTGTACTCACAGCTTTTACAAAATTTTTGTAGTATATTTTGCTATTGTTTTATTACTGCTTTTTATAAGTATTTTGTATAGCTTTAGAATAAAATGGGTACAAATTTGAAATTGATGCTATAACTTTACTAATATGTAACCACCATATATACCAATATATACTATATTAATAATGATAACCCTAAAATGAATTTGTGAAAATTCATTAATGGTAGCAGGCTATTTATGAAAAAAAATTACTCAATAAATACTGTAAAGGATCTCTCCAGGAAAACTTTTAGTCATCTTTAGTGAATCTCTTTATACAATAACATTTTATTTTTGCTTCTCCTTGGTGGTTTCTGTTTCTGTTCCTCTAACCCTTAGGGAGTTTGAGTGCAGAATCCTTAGAGGGCATTGATTGAGGGAAATCTTAGGAAGAATAGAAGAATATTCTCCATCATCAAATATTATTTAAAAGATTCTTTTTTTTAAATTGAAGGCAGGGGAAAGCTCAAAGCTAGTATCTGCAGTATCCTCTGTCATTGTTAAACCAAATAAGTACACAAATGTAACATTTTATACTCTTTCTATAAACAACACCCAGTAAGCCCTTCTTAAAGCCCTTCTAAATTATAAGAATGTAAACTGTGTAATCAATTGAGTATTTAATGCTCTTTATCATATCAGTTTTAGATACCGAATTTATGATACATGATGTTATTTTTCAATAGTTTTTTTTTTGGCAATCTAAAAATATACTTGGTCCCTTTACATAGATGATATGTTAACATCTATACCTTGGAGCTTTTAAAAGGGAAATTGCATAGTATACTTGAAAGAACATTGCATGTCATATAGAGACTTCCATCTATTGATTTAGCAGCTGCCATTGTGTATTATGCTGAAGTCTTAATGGCTGTGTTTCCTTAATTGTAAAAGGTAGTCATTCTTCCCCCCTAACCCTAGAGCATTATGGGGGTACATACATTTTGGTTACATGAACTGCTTTTTGTACAGTTTGAGTCAACATTATACATGTGCCCATCACCCAGATAGTGTGCATCGTACCCATTAGGTGTGAATTTACCCATTCCCTCTCCCCCACCTGCTTGATTTCCTTGGAGTTTTACTTCCATATATGCATATGTGTGTTGATCGATTAGTTCCGATTTAATAGTGAGAACCAAACAAGGTAGTTGTTCTTAACCCTTTGATTTTTAAAATTCAGATTTGTTGTGTAATTTTGCTATTTGAAATATAAAGAGCAACATAGTGAGACTCTGTCTCTAGAAAAAATAGAAAAATTAGCTAGGTATGGCAGCACACGCCTGTGGTCCCAGCTACTCGGGAGACAGAGGCAAGAGGATAGATAGCTTGAGCCCAGGAGTTTGAGGTTGCAGTGAGCTGTAATGACATCACTGCACTCTAGCCCAGCCAGCAGAGTGAGACCCTGTCTCAAAAAATAAAATGAAATAAATTTATAAATAATATAAAGATTAGAGAGTTTATGGTACGTTCCTTTCATAACTGTTATTAATTTTTTAGTGCATTGGCCTCCGTCAGTATTATGACCTGGATTATGTTTCTTATAGGAAAATGCAATTTATTTGAAAATATTTGCTTAACTTTCTGAGAACTAAGCTATTACAGCAAAAATTGATTACTGACTGAACACATTTTTTACTTTTATATTTGTTAAAATATTTCTAAAGATTGTTTATTCTTTTGTTTCTTTTAGTCTCTTTGTCTATTTCACTGATACGTGGAATCCTACAAAGTTGAACTCAGAAGCAGAGGGTAGAATGGTGCTTAGGAGGGGTTTAAGGGGTAGGGGATTGGGGAGGTATTGGTTAAAGATTTAAAATTTCAGTTAGAAGGAATAAGTTCAAGAGATCTATTGTTACAACATGGTGACTGTAGTTAATAAAAATGTATTCTTGAGAATTGCTAAGAGAGTAGATTTTAAGTGTTCTCACCACAAAATATATGTGGGGTAATGCAAGTGTTAATTAACTTGATCTAGTCATTCCACTATGTATATATTTCAAAGCAACATGTTGTCCTTGATAAGTATACAGAGAATCCTCAACTTATGATGGTTTGAATTCCAATTTTTCTACTTGATGATGGTTTTACTCTGGGTTATTAAATTCGTATTCAACTTAAGATATTTTTGCCTTATGATGGGTTTATTGGGACATAGCACCATCATAATCGAGCATCTACATACAATCTTTATTGGTCAATGAAAATGAATTTTAAAAATTTTAAAATGAGTAAAAGATCAATGGATTAAAAGATGAATATTTAGTATTCTTAGAAGAAAAAAACTGTTAATCTCTAAAAATATTTTATAAATTTAGCTTTAAAATCCTGATCTCACTAGAATTCTCAGGCTTGGCATAGAATGCACATGTATGTGCTACGTTAAGTGAATATCGTAAATAAACATTCATAGTTACTGAACAGATGATTTACTTAACACAAAAATTGGTCATACAGTAATTACATTAATAAGCATCCACATAACTCCTCAGATACTGTTTATATTGCATTGAAACAAGGTATTTCTGCTTTAAAACCCTGTTAGAAGTACTATTTTGAGTATGGCTTTTAACACATTGATTTCCATGTGAGTTGTATTTAACTCATGCTAGTTTTGAGCCTGGGACCTTGTGAAACAAAACCTGGGCAAAACCCTATAGTTGCTTCATGAAAATCTTACTTGTTGAGGTTCTTATTGTAACAATTAATAATTACAAATTCTAAAAACGTGGATTAAATGAATAGAACCCAATAAATTTCATTTTTCATTAAATTAGAAAGGATTGTTTTGTTTTCAAAGTTTTTATTCTATTTTTGTAATAAAATACCATGGCCCCAAGGAAAAAAAAGTTTTTTCCTAGTGTAGCAGTCAATGTGTTAAGCATTATAACTGTGTTTCTTTTGTATTTAAGTACAGCTTCAGCATTGTTTATTAAAAAAAATGATACTTCGGTGACTTAATTTATAATAACTTTTTGTAGTAATTGTTACAAAATAGTTTTTCCCTTCCATTCTTATCCATGAGAAAAAGCTGTTTTTTCTCTTTCTTTACAAGTCCTAATAGTAGTTATGTGTGGTAATATTTTACATAGGAAATAAAATAAATGGATTATAACCTCTGTCTC
This sequence comes from Varecia variegata, assembly GCA_028533085.1. Taxonomy (NCBI): domain Eukaryota; kingdom Metazoa; phylum Chordata; class Mammalia; order Primates; family Lemuridae; genus Varecia; species Varecia variegata. The sequence goes on along the minus strand of CM052445.1, from coordinate 41,224,131 downwards.
TTTAGGGAAAGTAAGAAGTATTAGTGATGTACATTTTGGCAACATAGCACATGATACCTTTCAACTCATTTTCTAAGTTCAACATTCCTTTGATACCAAAACCTGGCAAGATATTACCAGAAAGGAAAATTTTGGACCAGTATCTCTCATGAACATAAACACACATGTCCTAAACAAAATACTAGCAAATGTCTAGTGATTTATTAAATACATAATACATCATGGTCAGGTAAATTCAAGGTTAATTTAACAGTTGAAAATCAATTTAACTGACCATATTAACAGAATAAGGAAGGGAAAAAACCCCAAATAATTATCTTGGTAGAAAATGCATTTGATACAATTTGTTACTTAGTTACATTAAAAACTCTGCAAAATAGGAGTAAAGAGAAACTTCCTTGCTTTGATGAAGGATATCTGCAAAAATTCTTTACAGTTCACATTATATTCACTGGTGAAATATTGACTGCTTTTCCCCTGAGATCAGGAACAAGACAAGGGTGTCCACTCTCATCACCCTTTCTCAGTATTGTATTGGAGGGTCTACTCTATATACTAAGGAAAGAAAATGATATAAACCATATGAGGGATATTGAAAGGAAGAAGCAAAACTGTTTACTTGCAAATGACATGATTGTATATGTAGAAAGTCCAAAATAATTCATAAACATTAGAAATTTTTAAATAAATGCACTCAAGGTGTCCAGAAGTAAAATAAATATGTAAAAATTACAGCACATACAGAAACCCATTTGGAAAAAGAGAAGGTATGGTGGTTTGGAAAGGCCACTATGTGTGCTTTGTCTGTGTTCTTAGGAATTATAGCATCTTCTTTTCTATTGAGCTTGTCACTTCCCTCCACTGGTTTCATTTTTAATAGATTTTCATCTTTTGAAAATACATATATCCCTTGCCATCTAAACCCTGGAACCAAGTCAATTGAAATAGTGAGCAGTGTTTGTAATTACATATTCATTGTTTTCAAGACACTTTTTTTTTTTTTTTTTTACATTTTAACACCTCTGCAATTGGGCTGTATCTTTTTTTTTTTTTAATTCAGGATATTATGGGGGTGCAAACATTTTGGTTACATGTAATGCTGTTTGCCCCACCCAAGCCAGGACTACAAGTGTGTCCCTCCCCCATACAGTACGTTCCGCTTCCATTAGTTGTGGGTTTACCCCCCAACCTTGGGCTGTATCTTTAAGTCGTTGGTGTTTATGGTTATAATTGGAAGCCTTTTTTTGTGAAGTAGGGGTATATAAAATGATAGTGTGTCTTATAGTCATTGAGTCTTAGGCTCAATATATTAGTGAATGTTCTATTTTTATAGAAAGAAGTTCCTGGATAAAACAAGGAAATGGGAATACTTCTAGGAATAAGGAGTGTTCTCATTCTTGTCAGATACTTTTATGCACTTTAAACCAGCACTGCTTAGTCGGATATTAGATATTAAGGATGCTTTGAAAAGGACTATTCTCTGCACACTGCAGTTGGAGAAATGTTGGATTAAATAAATTATATGGGTTTCTTTATCCTGCTTTTATTATGATAATATACATTTGAAATTTGCAAATATGTTTATGATATTGTTTCCAACTTGAGTATAGAAATCCTTTTTGGTCACAACTTTTCAACTTGTTATGGAACCCTTATGAGGACAACAGTTTGTGAAACACTCAGACTCTCTTTTCGGCAAATTATCTTGTTTCTCCCCCCTTATAAAAGTTATTGTCTCACCTTTGTGTAGTCATACAGTTTGACATTTTGTTGTGTGGTAAAGTAATTTCTTCCATGGAAGAAATTTATCTCTAGAATTACAGAGAATGGTTAATGAAGTTAGACCATAAATGAAATTTGTGTTTTACTCCCTATTTTAATGAATGCAACCATTTCATATTTGTTATTGATATCTGAGTATTAGTTTTCATCATTGAAGAAAATTATCGATCAAATTTTGACACACATCAGGTATTGTTAACTTTTATTTTCAAACATCAGTCGTACTATATGGAACTAGTAGTACAATTACAATATTCTAGGTTTTTATTTCATTTAGAGGCAAAAGACATTCTTGACTACTTAGAATAGAGATGAGTTGTCTAAGCTTTGTGATGTTCCCTAATCTAATTTCATGATGAAAGATTAGAAGGTGGTCTTCGGATTGCTACTTCTGTTACCCAGATGTTAACATTTTAGTAGCTCAAAAGTAGAGCTATTTTTATCATTATTGCTTTTACACTTGAGTAGTTCTTTAACCTTTTTTAGGTTATAAACTCCTTTTAAGACTTTAGAAGGAATGTTTTTTCCTCTGGGAAATTACAGCGTTCACATACATGGTTTCATGTGTAGTTTTTATAGCATTCGTAGATCTCCCTACAGGGATCCCTAGGCTCTTTTTTAAGAATCAGTAACCAACTACCCTATGGAACTTGTAACTGTTTTGCTTTCGAAGGATAAAAAAGGCAGCCTATGAATACTTTTCTTTTTGAATTGACCCTTGTGTAGAAAAGGTTGTCCACTCTGTCCTATAATGATTTTCATTTAGTTTAGTACAAAAATTCTCATTAAGTATTTACTGTGTGCCCTGGCAGTGTTCTAGGCATGGAAGATATAGCAGTGAACCAAGAAAAAAGGAAAAAAAAAAAAATCCTTGCCTTCATGGAATGAATATTTGAGTTTGTAAGGACCTTAGCCTCCATCAAATTGACTTCCTTATTTTATAGATAAGTAAACTGAGGCCTAAAAATGTGCTTGATCTTACCTATGGTCTCATAATTAATTGGTAGCAAGACTTAGGTACTGGAAGAAGCACAAAGAGGAGAAAGACATGGTCTTTGTTACAGGGCCCTTACAGTGTAGACAGGGAGAAAGACAGGTTAATTAATATATCATTAGGTCATTTTTATTAAGTAGCTAATACTAGCTAAAAATAGCTAATAGAATTTTTACCTGATAGGTGAAGGAATAAAATTTAAGGACCTGCGTAGAAGAGAGAAATGATGAGAGCTTTGTGGATGTCTCGATTGTGTTATGCTGAACCTGAGCTGGGTTTAAGGGAACGAGGTCACTTCAAGCAGAAGGACCGTGGCTACCAAAGAATGGAGAATGAATGTAATAAGGGCATATTTTAGAATTGCAAATGATCATGTAAAATTATTTGAGGAACACTATCCATTTTCCTCCTGTGCCATGCTCTTGTGTGTGGTTTTTGCTTTAATCGTTAGGAATAATAGTAAATGTATTTTACAAACTAATATTTTTCAGTGATATAGTAAATGTCTTGATTTGACATTTTTGTATGTTTGTCTTTGTATAATATCTTTTTCTATAGGTATGTGGTGTTAATTTAAATTTTTTTCATTTTAGGGCTTATTCCTCATTATATCCTACCTTTCAAACCACCAAATACGATTTAGTTATTTTAAGTATATAATGAATTAGTTCAGTGTGCTTTGAAATTGGACAGTAGTGCTTTAAAGTTAAGCTTTATAGGAATTAGAACTTAGGAAATCATGAATCATTGATGTATTTTTTAAGAAATTGAATTTGTATTGTTAGGTGTTGTCTACATCCACTGGCCTAACAAAAACAGTATATAATCCTGCTGCTTTGAAGGCTGCACAAAAATCCTTACTTGTTTCCACTTCTGCAGTTGATAATAATGAAGCACAGAAAAAAAAGCAGGTAAGTGCAGCTAGTATAGTGCACAAAATTTGCATATAAGAAATCTTTGTGTATGTGTTTTTTCAGTGCTTATCACAAAATAAGACCAAAATGTATTTGTTGGCTATCACTAAACTTTTATTTTCCACAGTGTATCAGTAAATGTTAATTTTTTCTTTGAACAAAAGTTTCCCATGATTGGTCTTTGAAACTTTTAAAAGTATTTTAAGTTTTACATAGGAAAACTTTGCATATAATTTTTGTTGCCGAGCTTCTGCAATTATAACCACTTTTCTCCTCTTGAGTAATATTGTTTATCCTTAGTAATATTCTAATGATATTTTTAATCCCTGACTCTAGGAGGCACTGAAACTTCAGCAGGATGTAAGGAAAAGGAAACAAGAAATTTTAGAAAAGCACATTGAAACACAGAAGGTAAAATGATAAAGTTAGATTTGGCAAAATATATTTACAAATGTTATAATTTTGAGTGAATTTAATGTTACACTAAATAGTTTTGAGAAACAGATTTACTCTAATTGTTAATGGTAACAGATACAGTTATCAATGATAGTGTATTAGAGATAAAGAGCAGACAGTAAATGGTGGGTATAGTTTAAATGGAATTATGGTTATCAATGTGAAATGAAAATAAGGTAGTATTCATTCAGTTATTTTGCTTCACAGTAGTTTGTTCAACAGATAATGAAATGGAACCTTTTTCTCAATGTTGATAATGTACCTTTCCTTCCTGACTTGAGATCCTCTAGTCCTATGTTGTCCAGTATAGAAGTTGGTAGCCACATCTGACTATTGAGTATTTGGAATGTGTCTAGCCTAAATTGAGATATGCTATAAGTAAAAATATACACCAGATTTCAAAGATGTGGTACAAAGAAACAAAACATCACAATAATTTTTGTTGGAATATAACATTTTGGACATACTGAGTTAAATGTATTTTAAAGTTAATTTTGTTTCTTTTTTTATCTTTTTAATTTGACTGCTAGAAAATTAGAAATTACTTATGTGGCTTACGTTATTTCTTTTGGACAGTGTTGCTCTAATTTATGACATTTAATTAGAGAAATCACAGTGCTTTATGCCAAAAACTGAAGCCGTCCTGACTCAGAATAACCAGATAACTCCAAATAATATTATGTGGCTTTTTCTACTTCATATTACCTTACTTATCATCTTATTTCCTATTCATGTTGTGGGTATTATTCTTAGGCTAGCCAATTATTGTTCCCTATAACAAAGAAAGTAATTAAACATTCAGTTTTTCTAATATCTCACTATATGAAAGGAACCATAAAACTTTCTCTGGTTCTTTCTGGGCTACAGACTACATATAGAGTGGGAACATTACTTAGGGGCAGTAATGTCAGCATATAAATCAGAAAGTAAAGTTGTTGATATTATTTCAAATTGACAGTTTTTCAGTAATAGAATTGAATTTCTTCTGGTTGTGTGCTTTGATCTTAGGTTCTAAGAGACCCAAATAATAATATAGTTCTTCACAAAATAAACCAGGAGTAAGACTTGAATTGTTAAATGGTTAGCATCACCAGATCTGCTTTTCTGCCATTTTACTTAGTGGTTGTTAGCTTCGTCATCAATGCATACACTAAAAGTAGTAGTCTTTATTTTTATACTTACTTTCTGTGTTTGCTTTGTTAATGATAGAAGTAAGTATCTAAATATTTTTCTGTCTTTAAAACTTGGCAGATGTTAATTTCAAAACTGGAGAAAAACAAAACAATGAAGTCTGAAGATAAAGCAGAAATAATGAAAACTTTAGAGATTTTGACAAAAAATATCACCAAGTTGAAAGATGAGGTCAAAGCTGCTTCTCCTGGACGCTGTCTTCCAAAAAGTATAAAAACCAAGACTCAGGTATTTTAATTTGTGTTGTTACTCCTATTACTACTTATTAAGAAACATTAGACACTACACTTTGAAGATTTAGTTTTTCTTTTACTTAATATCCTTTGTTCAAAATCTGAGCATTGTACTATTCTCCCCTTGCCATAAATAAATAAATAAATAAATAAAAACAAGTAAACTGTACTAATCTTTTGAATCCTGTGGAGTTATAGTTGGTAAGCCAGTAATTAGGAAAATAGTTGTGGATAATCTTGAAAGGTACCTTGAGGGCAAAATAATATAGGTTCTTGAATGCTTGACTGAGGAGTTTGAGCTTTATATTTTAAGTAGTTGGTGATATCAAAGGTTAATGACAGAGAAGTAACATTCTGACAGCACTGTACAGAATGGATTGAGTGAAAAGGGGAAATTCAGGTAGGTTAACCTATTAGATACAAACAAGGGAGAGAGTTAATTTCAGTTGGTAATAAGTGATTAGAGAAAAAAACTACAGAGGTACACAATATTTATACTTGGTGTCTATGTATGTATGTATAAAATCATGATTTATATTGATATTTCTAATTCTAATCTAACACCACATAATTCTTCCTTTTATTATTCTATATTTTATCTCCTCATAATGACAACTTGGTTCCACTAATATCAATATATTATTCATTGACACAGTCCTATAATAGATTCAAAATTAATACAATATCACTTCCAACAACTAATAAAATTCAAAATTTATTTGCATTCTTGACAACTTCAGTATATTCCACCTAAGGATGTAAAGTGACAACTGCAGTCTAGAGTTCCATTTTTTTCCTTTTGTGTAGTTATCAATTTGATAAAGGTAGGTTTGTTTCTACTTGTGCTCAGTTTTGGATGCCCCCTCCCCCCCAGTTCTTGCTGATTTAATTTTATTTTTTGAATTAGTAAAACAATTGACATGGTTCAAAAGTCAAATTATATATAAAAAAGGTGTACATAGAAGACCCCTTCCCGTTTGATCCCTTACACTCTATGCCCATCCCCTGCCCCGTAGATAATCAATATCATTAGTTTTGGTTTATCCTTCTAATATTTCTTTCTATAGATGTGTGTGTGTGTGTGTGTGCATGTATGTATGTATGTGTGTGTGTGTATTCTTTCCTGCATAAAAGCATGCTGTATGTTGCTTGTTAGCACCTTTGGGTTTTTTTTGTTTTTTTTTTTTTGCTCTCCTTTTTAGTTATTTCTTGAAAATTACTCCATATCAAGCTACAAAATTGTCCCTCTGGCCACTGCATGGAAAATAAATTGTAGGGAAGTCAGTGAAAGCAGCAACTAGTGAAGAAGCTATTACAGTATTGTGGAGGGTGTGGAATATTATGGCTTGGACTAGAGTGATATAGTACTGGAGATAGAGAAGAAATGTATGGATTAAATGGGAATGTATAAAAATTCTTTGTAAAAAAGGTTTGTATAAATGCAGGATATTTTTGCCATATAAGATATTAATTAATATCTATATTTTAGATGCAGAAAGAATTGCTTGACACAGAACTGGATTTATATAAGAAGATGCAGGCTGGGGAAGAAGTCACTGAACTTAGGAGAAAGTATACAGAGTTACAGCTGGAAGTATGTTTCATCACAACCACATAGTATACTTAAAAGGAGCAGATGTAGTTATATTGGTTAATTTGAAACTATATTCCCTTTATTCTAGTCAACAATTGTTGGTAATCCCTGGCATACATATTGGGATGTTGATATAGAAAAAAGAAAAGAGGTTAACAAATTTTTCAGAGCTACTAGAGAAAATCTTATTTAATGAGGAGTGGCAGTAATTCTACCTGTACACCCAAGTCCCTCCATTTCTAGTGAATTTTTTTCCCTTTCTGTTTTCGGCATATCCTTCCTGGGACAGTAAACTATTAAAGCCTTTTCAGGTATTCTTATGGAGATATGCTTTGCATTGAAATTGAGTTGCTGTACGAATCAGACTTTGTGAAGTTCTATAGTGGTAGAACTATATTAAGAACAATATTGAAGAACATGCTTACTTGTGTTTTGCCTATAGATGGTGCTGTGGATATTTATAAAAGAGAAAATAAACTACCTGCTTATAATTTAGTTACATGGTTATTTATGTAAGAAACAAATTCCTAGTGAAATTGGTCCTATTACATGACATGAGAATTTTTAATATTTAACAAAAAGATGTTTAAAAATTGGAATTACATTTTGAAGTACAGAAAGAGACATTAATGCCATTAATATAATTGGTACATGTCTATATCATTGTTTGATACAATAATTTAAATTATTTGTATTTTAGATTATTTTACTTCATCTGAGAATGCTTTCTTCAGAATTTATTGGCAACTTGATCATAATTTTTTCAGCACAGTAGAAATCTATGTTGAATACTGCCATTCAGGTATTGAGGACTTAACATTTAGTAGCTACCAGATTTTCTGTAAGACCGTATCTTATCTGAAAGTCATAGGAGGTCGTAGGATGTTGTCCTGCATTTGCATTTTCTGAAAACTTCATCTGGTTGCATGTGTATCCTGCCCAAGATCTTTGGGGGGAAAAAGGCTTTGAGAAAGATAGATTTCTTTTATGTTAATACAGTAATTGTGTTTTTCCCATTCTAGAGATTTCATGCCAGTTTTTTTGGGACTACTTTTAAAACAAAATATTTTCAAAATTTTGGCCCATAATTTTATTTATAGTAATAAATAATACTGTTAACCACGATTCTTTATTAGTTTATGTTTTGCATTTTTATTATGAAAAAGCTAAAAACAGAAATGGCATTTTCTATTTTTATTTTATGATGGCTTAAATTTAGTTTGCCGTTAATATTAGTATATGCAGTAACACAGTATTTCTCAGAATGTGTTCATTTACCACAGTAATTCCACTAGTTATTAGTGGATAATTAATGAATGAAGTTTCTCAGGCCAAATAAATATAACCTTGAAAATGTTATATTAAACATGCTTTTTGACTATAGGGGTTCTTAGAGGCTTTTAATTTGTGACTCTCTAAAAATCCATATTAAGGATTCAGTGTTGCTCAGATGTATTTGGCCATGGACCCCCTTTATCAAGGAGCATTTTGAGGCATTAGTATTCCTCAGAGCATACTTTTATATGTGCTAATCTATATTAACATCAATCCTTGACCTTTTAAGCTTATTATTTGGATTTTTAATTATTTTTTATCATTTTAATTGACAAATGAAAAAATATGTATATATGGTATATAGCATGATATTTTGATAATATGCATACATTGTGAAATGATTATATCAAGTTAACATATCTATTACCTCATATATTTATCATTGGTTGATGAAAATAAAAATTTTAAATCTACTCTATTAGCAGTTTTCAAGTACATAATGCATTATTGTTAACTATGTCACTAGGCTGTATGATAATAGATCTCTAGAACTTACTCCTCCTTATCTGACTGAAACTTAGTACCCTTTGACCAACATCTCCCCATTCTTCTGCCCCTGTAACTCTTAATAACCACCATTCTGCTCTCTGCTTCTATGAGTTTGACTGTTGTAGATCCACATATAGGTGAGATGATCATACAGTATTTATCTTTCTTTTCCTGGCTTATGTCACATAACATTATTGTTTTGATTTTAGATGATTACTTTAGCTGGTGTTAAGATTAACTGTCTTGAGATGAAGAAACTGCAATACTTATACTAGTAGAGATTTGGTAGTTGTGTCTGCTTGACATTCCATTTGAATGTCTCACTGTCGAGACTCAACATATAGGCACTTACCTTATTCCTACACCCCATCTATGCAGTTACCCAAACCAGAAATCTAGGAGTCTTAGCTGATTCCTTTTTCCTTCAGTGTATGTATCTAATTAATTACCAAGTTTTATATGTGTTACTCCTTAATGTATCTTAAATGTGTTCACACATCTCTGTCTCTATTGCCACCAGTATAGTCCAAACTTTCATCTTCAAGTCCGAGGACTACTGTGGTGGCATACTGACCGGTTTTCCAGCTTGTTCTCTTCTTCCTTCTGCTCTGTTCTTAAAACTCTGGCCGGAATATCATTTTCAACACCAATTTAATTACATCACTCTATTTTACTGCTCAAAATCTCTTAAATGATTTTCATGGCTCTTGGGATAAAAATTAAAATCCTTGACATGATCCTTAGTTATGCATGATCCAACTCCACCTCTCTCTCCAGCTTCATCTCTCCACTCAGCTGCATTGGATTGTATTAATTCTTTGTAAAACCACATTCCTTTTACCTTGGTACCTTTGTCCATGCTGTAATCCACACCTCACTTTTGCCTTTTTCATTCTTTGTTTCTTTGATTCATTGAAAAAATTCTAAGTACAATCTGCCAGCTACTGTTGTAGGTGCTGAGTATAAAGCAGAAAATAAAATGAAAAAAATAAAAAAAATAGCTTCAAGGAGCATTCATTTTTGTGGATTATTCACTGCAAATCTTTAAAGTTCTGTTCAAATCTTCAAGTAAAGCATTTCCCCACTTTTTGAATCACTTCTTATTAATATAAGTAATAACTTAGTTGTTTAATGTCTCTTTACCCCCTTGGATTTGAGTTTAAGGAGGGTACACAGAAAGTGTTCATTAAGTAATTGTGGAATGAAGGAATGGTGCTCTATTCATACTGAGTAATGTAGAAAATCATAAGTATGCTACGTTGATTCTGTAATGATGTTATAAGTGATCAAAATAATGAATTTGAGATAACTACCTACTGAAGTCAATAGGCAAACAAATGGAAACATTATACTTGAAAGTCATAACTGGAAAAATGTATTTATTGTATACATAGGTATTATGTATCTATATATTAACCTGACTTCTGAAGTAACACTTTCAACACTATATGATTTGGAAATCAAGAGTTGCTGGTCTTTTTTTGTTATATATCCTGATGTCTTAGAGACCAAGAACTTAGAAAAAGGCACGTTTAGTAATTTCAAAACCTTAATGTTATTTCGTTGTTTAAATTCACTAGCTACTTAAATTTGCTTTTCCTTTAAAAACTAAAACCTCAATTTAAATTATGTGATCCTTTTATAGGACATTCAAATATGATGTCAAATTCAATAGACGTTGTATTCATCTGCCAGAGTATAATACTTGGCTTGTATTGTTAGTTACAACATTGTTTAACCTGTGTGTCTAATCTCTTCTAGGCTGCCAAACGAGGAATTCTTTCTTCTGGTCGGGGCAGAGGAATTCATTCAAGAGGTCGAGGTGCAACTCATGGCCGAGGCAGGGGTCGAGGTCGAGGGCGAGGTGTGCCTGGTCATGCTGTGGTGGATCACCGTCCCAGGGCATTGGAGATTTCTGCATTTACAGAGAGTGATAGAGAAGATCTTCTTCCACATTTTGCGGTACTTTCTTACTGCCCAACCAACCAAATACTGATGATCATTGTTGGGGGTAATATAATTAAAGAGGAAATTATGAAAATGACATGAGTAATTTCAACCTGTTAATCTGAGAAAAGCGTTTGACTAATCTATAATCTCTCCTTAATTTAAAGAATAAACTGTGGGAGTTCTTATTTAATTATCTGGAAGAAATGTTACTATTCTTACACTTAATAAGCTTTCAGATATTGTGAAATGAATAATTTAAACTTTATTGTTTCAGAGAGGGAAATTCTGTAATTTCATTTGGTATTTATTTTTAAGGAAAAATTTAACATGTTACATGGTCCATGCAGAGTTTTTTTTTCTTTTTTTTAAATTAAAATAGGATTTTATTTGTTAATACTGCATTCTTGATCTAGCTGACCCAGAATTGATCTTGAAGTCACCTTAGTCAGGATATAATTAAAAGGAGTCTATCTAATGGTAATAGATTGACCTATGAGAAAGGAGAATGGGATTTTAGTCCCTGCTAATCCGTTATTTAACTTGGACTTCTGGGATTCATTAGGTTCATGTGCTGAATGGAGAAGATTATACCTGCCAAATGGCCCTTTGAACTTACATGTTGTGATTCTTAGTGGTATCCCAAAGGTTAGTTACTAAACATCAGTTTTACCCTCAACATTATAGTTATTGCTGTGTAGATATGAAAGAAATAACTAGTTCTCTAACCCCAGGGCTTTTACATATATTGGCTTAACATAAACCAGTTAAACTAAACTACAAATATAACTTGTAATCAAGTTCAATTTGTTAAATACTATAAATACGTTAGTAACTTAGGGAAGTATCTTTCACACTGGCATATGATGGGAAAAAAAAACATTAGAGAAAAGTTTCATGGGGTACTAAAACTGGAGCATAGGTCCTGAAGGGTAGGTAAGCTTGTAGATGGGTACAGAAATGATTTAACCTTTTGAAAATACAGATTTAAGTGTTTAACAGTCATATTCCAGGCTTGCAGCAGTTACAGATACTTTAACAAGACATAAGGTATTGAAAGAAATGGTTTATCTTTAAGAAATAACTAAAATGGCTAATATTTAAGAATGAGGAGTCTGGAAAGTCCTGTTCTTGATGGATTTAAAGAGTTAAAGAAAGGAGCTTGGGGATAATCTTGCTCAGCTCTTTTCTGCTATGCACTCCACTTCTGTATCTTCCACAAGGGAAAGGAGATCCCGATAATGTGTGTTGTGTATAGTTATACAGCTGATCAGGAAAATAGCAGTTAATATGTTAAAATAATCCAAACAAACCAGGTGAGTTTGTTATGATTGTATTTTGGTGAGACTGAGGTAGTTTTGGTTTGAGAAATATTCAGAGCCTCTAAGTGGAAACTCTTAACTTGTTCAAGTTCAAGTTTACATAGCTAGTAATTGGCAGAGCTGAGTGGCTCTGGGATCCATTCTCTTCACTATGCTCTACAGAATTTTTCTCTATGGGATGTGTGAGTGTATTTAATGAAATTGTGATTATAATTTTATTTTGGGGTAAGAAAGAAGGAAAGTATTATATATAAAGGATTAGAGTTTTATATGATAAAGGTTGCTTTTTGTAGAACAATCTTCCTACACATGGGGGGAAAATCCAATAAACCAAAAGCGGGCTTAATGTAAAGTGTTCAGTTTCTAAATGTCCTAAAAGAGTATATGGTATAGTGAAATATACAGTAACTGAAAGCATGGTTAGAGTGTTAAACTTTTAAATTAAAAGACCTAGACTCTCATCCAGGTAATTAACCTGATTACTTAAATTTTCTGAATCTTTTTTCCCCATTTATTGGGAATGATACCAAAACTCATAGAATGTTCTGAGGATTCGGTATGCTGCTTAAGAAAGAATTTGATCTTGCTGTTGGATTAATGAATAAAAAAGGAAGATCAATAAGGAAGCTCAGGCTTTGACTATTATTTCTTTCATTTAAAGAACAGTTCAACTGAGTATAAGTTTCACTAATTCTAGAAAGTGCAGAATGGTAAATAAGATTGGAAGATAAGACCATCCTTTATCTCATAATATCAAGTACTAAAATGAATTACTCAGCATTCTTTTCTGTTAACCAGTTTAAATTGTTATGTATTCTAGATTATACTTAATAGTATTTTAATGGTTTTAATACCATTAGGATTTTTGGATGTTTCAAAATATTTATTTGGAGGAAATACTTTTTTTTTTTAATTTAAAGCAATACGGTGAAATAGAAGATTATCAGATTGATGACTCTTCACTTCATGCAGTAATTACATTCAAGACAAGAACAGAAGCTGAAGTAGTAAGTATTAAAAATAATTTTTCAAAATTCAGCTTTAAATGATTTATAAATATTGCTTTTAAGTTTAATATAAATGAATTTTTTAATTTACTAAATACACTTTGACAATAGCTAGAATATTTGAAGTGGAATTTATGCCCACAAAAAATTTCCTAATGTAGTTAGGCAATTCTATATATAACAGGATATAATTAGAATATATATAATTAGTCACCAAGTTGAATGTCAAATTGTATTGTCTTGAGACTCCAGAAATTCTTTCTTTCTTTTTCACAGGAGATAGGGCCACCCCACTACCCATTATTGTTTTCTTCAGGAGGCCTGGAACAAGGTCTGCTTTGGCAGAATGAGTGGTGAGGGATAAGGTAGAAGTGGAGAGTGTAGTTCTGATTATCTACCCATCTTAACTGTTCTGGGTTTAAACTACCCAGAATTTAAAACTTTCCTGTTAACTTGTATGTATAAATATTGTACTGAAAAAAGTAGATCTTGATCAAGTTTTCTCTCAGAGGTATTGTTGAATACAGGTTTGAATAAGCTTCCTTTCAGTGATGGCTTCAGTGACAGTTTTCAGTCCAATGTTAGGTGGTTTGGATGAATAACATATCTTTTATATTCTAGTTATTTTCTAGGAACTAGTAATATAAAACAATGGTAGTAGTTATTGTACAAATGGTTAAAATGTTACCAAGTTTATGGATTTAGTAAGAACTTTAAAAATATATGACTACTTCTCTGTTTACTTATATGGTGAGGCGGGGGAAAATACCAAACCTCTTGCATCATAAATAATTTTTGGAAGTTTTGCTCTTGGTAAGACCTATTGACATATCTTTTTTCTTGGGTCTTGCTTTTTGTACCTTTGATGTGTATTTTTATACAATGTATATATTTTCCAAAATGAATAGCAGTCAGTTAAAAAGACCAAGGATTAATGTATAAGAAAGACTAACAGTGAATTATGTGAAGGTTGAGCAAATGACAAAATAACTAAGGTCAGGTTAGGTCTAATGACAGTTACCCATTCCAGGTAAATACTCTTTAGTTGAATTTACTTAATAGACTGAAAGGAGTAATACCACTGCTATAATAAACATTTGAAATTAAGTTATAAAAATTATTAAACCATAAACATTTCCTTAAGCCAAAAAGTTTCTTAAAATTTTGTAACATTCTATTTTGAAAAGAATAGAAAATTAACTTGAAGCTTACCTTATATAAGCAGGATATAGATTATTGAAAACCACTAGAGAAGTGATTTTCAAATTTCTGGATTTCAGGGAAAAGTATAGGAATTTAAAAAATAGTTTGGCATGGGAGTGCCAATTTTTTATTTTGCCAAGGAAGAATACTTAAAAAATACAAAAAAAGATTGCTGTGTACTATCACTATCATTATATAAAATAAAGGAAATTTTAACACTGAAAATGTAGGACGTAAACTTGGATAAAGGATAGGCCTTCCCAAGAAAAGAAAATTGTCAACCATTGCCAATATTTATTTCCAAATTTACACCGTTCTTACTTTCTGGACCATTGTCCTAGATGATTGAATGAATTTCTTTTTGTTTTGTATAATCAGCAGATGCATAGTGTTTTAAGGTGAAAGTATGGGAATAAGGTAATTGAGATATTCAGATAAAACTGCAAAGTGAGAAATTTTCCCCAGGAAAAAGATTGAAGCATTTTTACGACTAAAAATATAAGCAGAATACTTTTAGCTTTAGGTTAAAACAGTTATAGTTTGACTCTATCTTATTAGTTAAATGATTTCTATTACCTCATTTTCTGTTTTTCTGTTTATCACTGTGCCAATGTATTAATGTTGAATAATAACCCAAATAAGAAAAAAGAAGTGGCCTTTTCCCATGACTGATTAGAATGTTTCTTTTTTCCTACTCTGAATTGTTTCTATATCAGACTAGGATCCTGTTTTAGATTAGGGACAGTTACATTCTTGTTTTAAAAGAATCAGTCCCAAAAATGAAACCTATAGTGTCAAACTCAAAGAGGTATAGTTTTTATATCAAAAGGAAATATAGAATCTTGTTATACTGACATATTTTTGACACTCATCCCTCAACTCCAAGTATTTGTGAGGATTTACTGTTTCAAAACCTTAGAGTAGTTAGAATAATGCCTGAGACAGAGTAGATCTTCTTATATTAGCTATTAGTAATAATGTTGTACTTTTTGTTTTCAAAGTGAGGAATGATTGGTAAATCAGTGAAACAAATCAGGGACAAAATGGAGTAAATGATTTGAAAACTTAAACTTTCTTTAGACCTGAAGTTAGAAGTGTAGAATTGGGTTTATAGAGAACAGTGCAACATCTATAGTTAGAAGATGATGGTGCTGATTGAGTAAATGGTAAATTTATAGCAAGAACAATATGTGTAAGTGGATTCAGTCAAAAGAATCCAAATTATGTGCATGGCATAGTGTTTCGTGTGTGTTTTTTGCTGATTTACTTAATAGTTATTAAGTTCTGCCATGATAAGCACTGTGCTACCAGAAATAGCTAACTTTAGATCTGAAGCTTGTGAGAAAGTGGTCATGTGTGTTGAACTCATTGATTTAAAGGAATGAAAGGCTTTCCCTATAAATTCTAAAGATTAGATACAATACTATGCCTAATTATTGTATATTGTGATTATTACAAATATTAATAAACTTGCTTTTAGCTTTCTTTTATAGGTTAATTACTATTGTTTCTAAAAATGTAAGGTACACTAGGATTACAGCTTCCACTATTTTGTAATTATTTGAACTTAGGTCAGTTTTCTCCAGAGTTTTTGCAGAACGCTGGTTCTGCAAATGCTCTCCTAACAGGATTCTCTTGTCAGATAAGTTTGTGAAAGGCTGCATTTTATGTATTTCACTTAGAGTCACAATCTAAATAAATTGATAAATCAGGAGGTAAACAAACCTGTATAATTTTGCTTAACCAACTTTTTTCCCAAACTTAATTGTTTCCAGAACCATTTCCCTGTAAGATGTGGAACACGTAACAACATTACATAGTGTTTTCTTTCTCTTTTAGCCTTTTTCCCCCTTCTGTTGTGTGTGTATGCCTGTTTTTCTTCCTAATTTGCTGTAAGCTTTGAATGGATGTGTGTAAGAATAAATAGTCAAAGGGCTGGAGGCAAGCCTATGAATAAAATGCTTCAGCTTTTAAACAAAAACAAAACAAAACAAAAAAAATTTTTTTAAACATTTTATAGTATAGAAATTAGAATTATAAAATGACATTGAGCTTCAGCAATTATCCACTTATGGTCAGTCTTATTTTGTCTATATCCCACTTCCTACAATTCTTCCTCTCCTTATTTTGGAGTTATTCCTAGTTGTGTTATTTCATCTGTAAACATTTCAGTGTGTGTGTCTCAATGATAGAGGCTTAAAAAAATAAAACACAATACTGTTGTCACACCCAAAAGTAATATCCTAAATATCAAATATCCAGTCAGGGTTTATATTTCTGTTATTTTCTTATAAGTCTTTTACTTTGTTTAGATAAGGATCCAAAGGTTCATGTTGTGATATAGCTTGAAGTATTATACAGTCATAAAATCATAGATTTAAACATTTTGTGGGTACCGATCCATTGTTCTCAGTTATTGATGTTTAAATTATCCCATCTTTGGCCAGCAGGAGAGTATATGTTGGCTCCTGAGTCCTTTTGACAGGACCATGGTGGTCTGTGATAGTTTCCTTGCTTCTAGTATGAAAGGTGTTAAGGGTTCATCTTACACACTCTTTCTTCCAGATATGGAATTGACCATTTCACTAAGGAGCTCTGGTTTATTTGTTAGGCACAGGTATTTAGAGACCACAATTTGAGTACTAGGGATGCTCATTACCACTAAATATGTTACTGTCATCAGTCCTTTTCAGTGTTCAGAACTGGGAATGAAACAATAAACACATACACACATAGCAATTTGATGTGACATTTTCCCTTGTCTTTTCTAGTACTTTTATAGTCTTTTTTAGATTTTACATTCAGTTTGAAAAAAATTTATTTTGTGTAAGGAACAAAATAGGGAGCCAGCCTATTGGTTTCATTGGGTAAATCTAGTTTTCCCAAGCTTATGTGAAATAATCTTAGTGTATATACAAATGTCCCACATATTTATTTGGGTGTATTCTGGACTCTTGTCCATTGATCAGTTTTCTCTTTGTGTGCGTCTTTCAAGTCTTCAATATTTTTTTTATCTTGCAAGAGCATTTTAAGGTTTTCTCTACATAGGCAGTATGTATTGCTTGTTAATTTTAAAGTTTTCTTTATATATAGACAGTATGTGTTGCTTATAAATTTCCCTACAATAATTTATCTTTTTATTGCTATTTTAAATGAGATTTTTCCCCCCTTATATTTTCTACTGATCGTATGTAGGAAGACTATTCATCTGTTTTATTAAATATGTAACTGTCATCTTACCATATTATCTTCTGATAGTTTAAATTTTGTTCTCTTGGGTTTTGGGGGTATTGATTCAGTCATATCATCAGTAAATAATAATAGTTTTACCTCCATCTCTCACATTTCTGTATTTACTACTTTCTGTTATTTCATTGTTTATCTTTAGAAAAATGTTAAAAACAGCAGTAATAGTCTTGCTCATGAAATGAGGGAGAATGCTTCTAGTATTTTTAGTACTGTGTGTGTGCTAGCTTTTCGTGTTAAGGTAGAATACAGATAATTCCTGTTTTATTAAAGGCTGTAGTTATCTTTAATCAGAAATGGATTTTTATAATACTTTTTTTATTTATAGAATGATGAGGTTTTTTTCTTTCATCTGTTTGCTTCCTAGTATTGCTTCCTAGTAACTATTCACTCCTGACATAAATATTATTTTATTGTATTTTTCTTGGATAAATCACTGAAATCCGTTCTTTTTTTAACTTTTAAAGTTGATTTTCAAAAGTAAGTTTGGTTTGTAGATTTTTGAGAGGGATGGGATTTTCATCAGTTATTTTCTTTTTACTCTGAGATAATTTAAGTAGCATTGGAGATATGTTTCTGAAAAGTTTAATAGAGTTCATCTGTGAAACTACTAGGATCTAATTATTTTTAAGACATATATTTTATAAAAAAAACTTTTGTAGAAATGATTTATTTAGATGTTTTATCTTTTCTGGCTTTAGTTTGATACTTTGGTAGTTTTTTTTTCAAAAATTATATTTTTTATCTAGATTATCAACTGTGTTTGCATTGAGATGAGCAAATTTAATTTTATTTTTATCTGAGGCTATATCCCCCTTCTTTGCTTCCTTATTTTGTGGATTTTTACATTTAGCTCCACTTACGCCTTTATGACCTCTACCACTTCACTCAATAGGCATCCTGTGGAGTGCATTTAAACATGATGTTCTTTGACATTTTATAAATGGTTATAAAGCTCATTGTTTTGTTCTTTTTTGTTTTTGTTTTTTTGAGACAGAGTTTCACTCTGTCACTTGGGCTAGAGTGCCTTAGTGTCAGCCTAGTTCACAGCAACCTCAAACTCCCGGGCTCAAGCTATCCTCCTGCCTCAGCCTCCCGAGTAGATGGGATTACAGGTGAATGCCACCATGCCCAACTAATTTGTCTATTTTTAGTAGAGATGCGTTCTGGCTCTTGGCTCAGGCTGGTCTCAAACTCCTGGCTTCAAGTGATCCTCCCGCCTCGGCCTCCCTGAATGCTAGGATTACAGGTGTGAACCCCAGAGCCCAGCCATAAAGTTCATTTTTAAAAGTATAATATACTTTAATGAAGTTTTAAAGTACGTGCATAACTTTTGAAGCACTGCCACAGTATATTGTTAAAACATTATATTATTTGTACTGTTAAAAACCGATATGAAACAGATAATAGAGTTCAGAAATAGGCCGAAGTATATACAGTCATGCAGTGATGGGGGTATATGTTCTGAGAAATGCATTGTTAGGTAATTTTGTCATGGTGTGAACATCATAGAGTGTTCACAAGCCTAGATGATATACTGCACACCTAGGCTGTGTATCATACTGTGTAGGGGTGGCGAACCTGTGGCCCTGGAGCCACATGTGGCTTTCTAGATCCTTGAATGAGGCCTTTTGACTGAATCCAAATTTTACAGAACAAATCCTTTTAATAAAGGCATTTATTTATTCTGTGAAGTTTGGATTTGGTTGAGGGGCTGCACTTGGGGATCTGAGGGGGGCACATGTTGCCTTGAGGCTGCAGATTTCCCTCCCTGGTAGGCTACAAACCAACCAGTATGGCACGTTACTGTACTGAATTCTGTAGGCAGTTGTAACACAGTGTTAAGTATTTGTATATTTAAACATAGGAATGGCACAGTTAAAATATGGTATATAAGATAAAAAAACGGTACACCAATATGGGGCATTTACCATGAATGGAGCTTGCAGGACTAGAAGGTGCTCTAGGTGAGTCAGTAGTGAGTGGTGAGTAAATGTGAAGGCCTAGGACATTACTGTACTACTGTTGTAGACTTTATAAACACTGTACACTTAGGCTACTTAATTTCATAAACAATTTTTTCTTCAATAATTAACTTTCGCATACTGTAACTTTATAAACTTTAAAATTTTTTAAACTTTTTGATTCTTTTATAATAACACTTAGCTTAAGATATAAACATGTTGCACAGCTGTACAAAAATATCTTCTTTATATCCTTAGTCTATTTTTTTTTATATTTTTAACATTTTTTATTTTTAAATACTTAACACTTTTTGAACTTTTTTATTAAAAGCTAAGACACATATTAGCCACAGGGCCAGGATCGTTGGTATCACTGTCTTCTACCTCTACATCTTTTCCCACTGGAAGGTCTTGAGGGGCAATAACACACATGGAGTTGTCATCTCCTATGATAGCAATGTCTTCTTTTGGAACACCTTCTGAAGGACCTGCCTGAATGTTTTACAGTTAACCTTTTTCTTTGTAAATGGAAGAATACTCTAAAATAATGATAAAAAGTATAGCATATAGTGAATACATAAATCAGTAACATACTCATTTATTATCTTTTTAAAGTATTACGTACTATACATAATTATAAGTGCTATACATTTATAGCAGCACAGTAGGTTTGTTTACACTCACATCACCACAGATACATGAGTAATGTGTTGTGCTGCAACATTACAATGCCTATGATGTCATTAGGCAATGGCAATTTTTCAGCTTCATTATACTCTTATGTGACCTTTGCCATATATGCAATCCCTCTTTGACCAAAATGTTGTGTGGCGTATGACTCTGAGGATTTTAGTGAGTCATAAAGGAGATGTTTGAAATTGGGGAATAAAACAGATTATTCAGTAAATGAACGGTATGGGTACAACTGACAAGCTATTTGGAAAAAAGACATTACACCTTTATTTTTTTATATCTCAATAATTCAAATTGGATATAGTTTTTTTCTTTTTTTAAGACATAAAACTAGTAAAAAGCTATGAGATTTCTGAAAATAATCTTAATGTGGAGAGGGCTTTTTAAGGCATGGCACAATATTCATAAAGGAAAATGTTGGTAAATTGCAATACATGACAATTTAAATGTTCATAGCAAAAACAAAAGACAACAATCCCTTTCCTTCCAATAAAAATATATATCATAAACAAAACCAAAATCCAGTTGGGGAAAACATTTTCCCATAAATAGAACTTCAATTAGAAAAATATAAGCACACCAGATCTTGAAAAAAGCCAAGAAACTTTTATTCCTATAGAAAGTAACACAAGGTGTACAAATACACATGGCTGTTCATATCGGTAGAAATTGGTTTAACTATGCTACATATATATGTAGCCATTCAAGAAAAGTGACAGATGTGTATACTGAGAGGCATCTATGAAAAAAATTGGATGAGTAATGTAAGTAGGAAGTTGTAAACCATTAAGGTATGTTCCCATATACATATACATGTGTGTACACAAACCCGTCTAGTATGTGTATAGAAAAATAGTAGGTCTTTACTCCAAAGTTTTCATAAAATAGTGGTTATTTCTTAGGGATAAGATAATCATAGATTATACTTTTTTACATTATGTGGCTTGAAATTTAGAATTTTTTTAAAAAGCAAAATGGGTTGCAGAAAAAATTGCTTATACTTTGAAGATTTTATGTTGCAAATTATCTGAAATATTGGTTTCTTGAATTTTTCTGTTTATAAAAACAGTTTTTATTGAAGTGAAGTAATTATGGAATATAAATAATGTTTCTTATAACATCAGAAACTTTTAGTTCTCTAATAAACTCAAGTTATTTCAAAAATTTACATAGCTTAGTAATCAAAAGTTTCTAGTGGAGTAAAGTTAATAAAAAGTTCAAAAATCATCTTGTAAATAATTTTAAAGTTAAAACTCCGGGAAATAGTAGACTCACCTTATAAATTTGAGGAAATGTGTGATGAATATAGAGATGTTTAACTCATGTAAGCTCATCAGAAGTTTTGGTCAAGAACTTACCATAGAAAATGTCAGTAAAATGTTTTGCTTTTTAAATGAAATTTTTTTAGCTGAAGGAAAAGATGAGTTTTATGAATAGGCATTTTGTATGAGACTATTGGAATTCCTTATAGTAATATGATATATTTTTATGTAATAGTTATAGCTTAAAAAAATTGCAAGTTCCTGAACTTAAGTATGAATAAGTACTTTTAAGAAATTCTACTTACATGACATTGTGATGAAGCCATGGACTAAAAACTCCTGAGCTGCATTTTAGTAGGCATGAAATCTTTTAAATTTATCATAAATTTATATATCCAGATTTAAAATTTATACATGGGGACTTTAAAACACACAACTCTTGTTCAGATGTCATTGAACATGTAATTGTTTCTACATTTCACATTATGCTGTACTTTGAGATTGTTCTGTAAATCTTTTGTGCCTATGAGTTATTTCAGTATGTTGGTAATGCTGATTTATATTAGTTTATGTTACTTTAATTTGAATGCATTATTTCTAAACCAGTCACTTAACGTAGCAAGTACTTAGACTTGACTATTTCGTAAGTTCAAGTTTTATCATATCCAGTTATAAAAGCTTTGTAAGAAAGACTGTATTTTTCAATGGGAAAGAACAAGATTTTTTTTCCTTTTACTGAGATATTTATGTTTTTATTAGTTATGCCAAACATTTTATGGTAGTTATGATCATTTTGATATAATTTGAAAATAATGTAATACTTTATACATGCAAAATTATTCTTATATTTATTAAAGATTTCTAGTTAATAGTTACTGTATATACCATTTGTAAATTAACAACAATTAAAATGCAACAAAATACATTTAGCACATTAATCCTAATTTAGACATTGATCCAGAAGGTATAGCCAGGATCTTGAAGTGCTTTGAGACTGTTGTCTTAAATAGCAGTTATCATTGTATTGTAAGCATGTAGACATATTTCTTCTAGTCAAATACTGGCCAGTAGTAAAATAGCTCTACTCACCTATGAGAAATTGTTGTTGTTTTCTTTTCAAAGGAACTTCCAATCACTAGTTTGAGTGTAAAAGTAAATAACCATAAGAAGTAAATTATTAATTATGGTAATAAACAATAAATAGTAATTACAAAGCAGATGGATAGGTAGCTGTCTTCAATTGTGTTTAGCTATTTTCATTTAGTAGGCACTATTAAGTTTATTTTTTTCAGAAATTATTAATGTTTTATATCTCACTATTCTTAATTATTTTAGGCTGCAGTTCATGGAGCTCGCTTCAAAGGGCAGGATCTAAAACTGGCATGGAATAAACCAGTAACTAATATTTCAGCTGTTGAAACAGAAGAAGTTGAACCTGATGAAGAGGAAGTATGTTTTCTTTCCCATTTGTATTTGCCCTTAATTGTTTATAGTTTTTATAAAAAGTGTTATTTTTATGCCTGTGACTTTAACATAAAACTTTTATTCCTGAGCTATATTCCAGGCAGGGGATAGCAGATAAATGCAGACAACTTTAAATTTTCTGGATTAATGAGAACTGTGGATTGCTAATCCAAAGAGAATATATGAAAATCATATATATATAATCAATTTTCATTTACTCTTAGAAGATAATAATTATTCATTAGATTTTTATCCACAGGAAACCTTGTAATATTTTAAGTTTTAGGGTATCCTACTCAATTGCTTTATTAACATTTCAACTTTCCTGTATTTTAATTCATATCATTTTAGTTCATTAGAATGAATGCCTGCTATGTGATAGATATCGTGATAGATGCAAAAATGAATAAGACACGGTCCCTATCATCAAGGAGCTTATAATCTGGAAAGGAGGGTGGTGGCAGACACATAAGAAACTAATTATAATAAAAGGCAGACTGATAATGCTGAATAAAGATTTGAACAACATGCTGTGAGAACCCAAAGGAAGAAGTGATTGTTTCTGTCCAGAAGAATCATAAAAGAGGTATTGACAGTGGAGCTGGGACCTAAGTGAAAAATAGCTTTCCAAAACGAAGAACTGAGGTTGGAGATACAGTTGAGAGAGAGATTTTAGTTAGAGTGATAAGCTTCAGAATAGGTGTGGAAGAGTGCATTTTTCTTGGATAAGAGTAAGTTAGTCTTATGACTGAGAGGTATGAACATATAGAACAGTGAAGTGGGAGAGCCCTGTGAAATCAAAAACTTGCAAGTAAACAACTCTGTTTTGTGTACAAAAAAGTTGAAGGAAGTTAAGAAATAAAGGTAAGGTAGAGAAACTAAATGATTCCATGTGTTACCCTTGTTTGATCTTCATAACGGCAGTTCATTTTCTTTGAAGAACATTTCAGGGCTGTTATACATATCCATAGTCAAATGCAAGAATAAAATGTATATTTTGAAACTCATATACATGATTTGTCATTTTATATTTTAGATTATACCTTTGTCCTTCCATGAGTTTGAATTGAATGGGGAGAAAAGCAGGAGAGCTCCTGGTATTAGGTATTTTGAAAAGTTTGAAATAGCAGTCTGAGAAGCTTTTATGAAGGGAGTGGGAAAAAGAAAGGAATGCTATAAAAGGAAATGTTTATTACATACAGCAGAAAAGAAATATAAATCTTGGTACAATTTCATATATGTTATTGGTTAATTTAGTATTTAGGGTTAGATAGGGTAAATCAGAAAACTAAGTGATGTTTTATTTTTTAAAAACATATTGAGCAATATTTTGAAGGTATAGGTATCTTCTAAGATGGCATAATTTGGTAAAGAGGCAGGAGAAATGGCATGCACAAAGACTTAATTTGTTATTTCTTTAGTGCCTGTTTCATGCAAGCAATAGAATAGATACTATAGAGAAACCACTGAATGGATAAAGGTTACCTTTCTTTGTTTCTTGAATGTTCTAGCTATAGAAATACCTTTTGTATTCGACTCTGTTGAGAGAGAGATCAGTATTTAAAAGTGTCACCTTTTTTTCTTTTCTTTTTTTTTTGGGTAAATTCCTAAATACATTTTAACCTAAAGTTTCAGGAAGAGTCTTTGGTGGATGACTCATTACTTCAAGATGATGATGAAGAAGAAGAGGACAATGAATCTCGTTCTTGGAGAAGATGATTTGACTGATCATTGATCTGCATATGCTAGAACTCTACCTGTGTTTCATTAGTATTATCTAATGTACTTTTACATATTTGTAAAAACAATTTTTGGTAAAATGTGATGAAGATGGATTTCACAAATAGACAAAAGAGAAGAAAACTACCTTCTGATCCTGTATTTTGAAAGATTGATGTTTGCATTTTATTTCAGTAAACAATTGCTAAAGACATCACACTAGAAACATATGCAATGTTTTTATTACATACTTCTACTGAACATTACAGAATTCTTTGGGTTCTTTGTAATTTAATGAATAGGTCTGAAAACTTATGACCAATACTTGTTATAACTTAGAGGATTTTGTTTTACTCCAAATAAGGAATGAATTTGCATTTAAAATCTTAATGAATGTTTTCAAAAATGAATAGATAACATAGTACTCTAACTAAAGTCTCCAAGTTATGTATTCATAATATTACATAGTAGTATGCTTAGGCTTTACTATGTATTAGCCTTTTGTTGGACTGTGTATGTATTTTACCATATGGGTTTTAATGATAATGGTGTATGACTGCTTTACATGAGTCCTTATGCATCCGGATGTTAAAAATAAAGTGGAATGGTCTCTTAAAAAAAAAAAAAGAAAAGAAAAGAAAAAAAAAAGCAATGACAAAAAAAAAAAAAAAAGCCAAGACAATGTTCCTTGATTTTAAAAAAAGAAAAGAAAAAAATTAAATAGACCATTCCAGATGGCGATCCACCCTTCCCCCCAGTTATCACAAAAGGAGCTATAATCACTAACTTACTCTTAATAATAATGGTTACTGGTACCTTTACAATAATGTACAATCCAATGTTTAAAATTTATACCACTTGAGTTTGGTTTGATCCTATAAATTTTCAACAGATGTCTTAAAATTTAAAAGCAGGCTGATTAGTTTGGAACCAGACTTCAAGTAGAGATAACATTTGGTGAATAAGAAAACATCACATTACATTTTGGATGTATGAAAGAAAACTTGACCATTTGAAGATGTATGAATAAAGAAATGTACTATAGATACTACTTTAGGAAAACACTGTTTGGTAAGTGTTCCAGTCTGATATTTTAAGTGTGCATTTCCTATACTTGTATAAAAATCTTTGACATTTGCAACAATATTGTGATTTTTAATTGGATTTCTCTGACAAGTGAACATGATCATTGAAAATTGATACAGCAGTTTCCAGGAAATAAATACATTCTTTGTAGAATGAGGGGGTGGAAGATTACATATTTATCTTTTAAAACTCATTGTTTTGGTTGCAAGTGTTTTTGCTTCTCTTGAGATTATAGTGATATTAAAAATCACATTTTTAAAAAATCACTTTCTTCCATATCGGGGTCCTCACATTCAAAAACTATAATTCCACCACCACCATAGTCTTCTGCCAATGGAGTAACTTGTGGATGCTGTTCTTTTTCTTCCTATCCTCTTCCCCCCACACTTGGGGTTAAAGTTATACGTATGTTCTTGTTGGTAATACTATTTCATAGGAATGTTTTGGCCTGCAATTTGTGTACAGGTTTATATTTAAAATTTCAAAATCAGATTTCAGTGTTCAAAATAGTGACTTTACTCAAAAACTTCTTTACTGTACTTAGATCTATGATATATTTTTATGTAGTCTCTTGTATGTTGACTATGTGCTGTTCTGATTCATTAGGTAAGTTTGTTTTCTTTTCTTTTTAGTAGTCGTGAAAGATGCCAAATTGGCAGAGGCTCACGTTTCTTCTCTTTACACCAAACAGGTATTATAAAGAAAGTAAATCTTTCAAAGGCCAGTTAAATCGCCATGCTGATTTTTGGCTTTATAATTTGATTAGTAAATTTTAGCCTGATATTTCAAAAATTATAAAATTCCCTTATAATGTAACTGAAATTACATATTCTATTTATTTCAGTCCATAAATAGCTAATCAGTTTTCCTAGCCTAAAATTCTGTTAGCCTAGAACTTAAAATATTTTAAGCCATGTTGCTTTGAATGAATCAGAAGACAAATATGTTTCAATTTGGTCCCAAAGTTGTGGGGGTTAAATATTACCAACATTCATTTGGTTTATAATTATTATTAGCATTAATATGATTTTAACTATAAATATTGCTTAGTATTAAGTTGCTGTTGAATTTTTTTATTTATGAGTTTATAAATAATATTAGTACTATACATGTACTTTCATATGTTCTCATTTAAAACTTAAGATATCCCTTTGAAGTAGTTATTCCCATTTTACAGATAAGGAAACTTAGGCTAATAGAGATGGAGTGACTTGCCCAAAGTCATAGTTAGTAAGTGAAAGGACTAAATTTGAATGCAGACATTCTGTTTTTAGGGCCAACTTTTTTTTTTTTAACTCAACATTGTTGCCTCCTTCCTAATTATTGATCAAACATGAGGTTGTATTTATAGTAAACATGGTAGTTCTTGCCTCACAGATATTGCACAAAATTAGTAGACTTCGTCATTAGCCAGTTCATACTTTTACCCTCCCTTTTAATACAGCACTTGTTCATATCTCTGTTACAGTACTTACGTTGTATTATAATTTATCTGGTTTATATGTCTGTCTTCCCCGCTAGATTACAAGCTCCTCTAGGAAGGGGACCATGTCTTATTCATCTTTTTATCTCTAGTGCTTATCATAAAGCCTGGCTAATAGTGGGCACTCAGATGTTTGTTGGATGAATTAATGAATGAATGCATATTTAAATCTCCAATACTGGAGTGACAATTACCTCCCTTGTTAATTCTTATCAATTTTCCAAAAATCTTTCTTGAAGGTCTCCTCAGTCACTGGGACCATTTTGCTAACAGTTGATACAGTTAAGTTTCTCCACTGGGGTTACAAGTACTGATGTAGTCTTAGTGGAATTTCCACAACAATCAGTAAGGCATTAATATTTTGGGGTATTAAAGTAGTCTGGTTCAGGGATAAAATAGCCTTTGGTTTCTATCAGTATGTATGATTAGGTACCAATCTAGTCCATCCCACTAATTTTTTATATCTAAGGTGACCTAGTGTAGAGTACTGGACAAGAGTTAAGAGATTTAGCTTTTGGTCCCAGCTCTCCAACTAACTCTGTGGCCTTAGACAAGTCTCTTACCTTATCCAGGGTTGTTTCCTTGTCTGTAAAATGAAAGGGGCTGGACTAGATGATCTCTAAGGTCCTTTTTACATCTATAGTTTCCCCAGTGCTATTAATATATTAGTTTTGGTCTAAAACAATTTAATCTATCTAAACCGTTTCTATCGTTGCTGTTGCTGTCATATCAGTGGAAACAACTTGGATTTGATTCATAATTTATAATTTATATGATGTCTTTTGCTATAGTTTTATATACAGTGTTACCAAATGCTTGGATTTGTCAGAACAAATTTCATTCAACCTGTAGGGACTAGCTTCTGTATTCACTAGCACTTCCCCTTCTCAATTATAACTTTAAATTTTGCTTCAAAACTCAAAAGTTTGAAAGTACAAATATTTGCCTGTAATGCAGATATAGTCAGTTTTCTCACCAATATGGATTTAAATCCTCCTTTCCATCTCAGTTTACTTTGTTTTAAAAAAAAAAACAATGTGCTACCTAAAACTAGAAACATTTTTAATTCTACAGCTCTCCTAGCAAGTTTTTTGCTTTAATACAGATCTAGGCTATGCAGGCTGAGTTGGAAGTGGGAAAAGGATTGAGGGCATGCTAGGTAGCTACTTAGAGGAAAAAACTGAGGGACATTATATTACTGATTAAAAGATTGATTAGGATTGCCTCAAGGGATGGTTGAGTTGTCATTTTATATATTTCACTCAATATTTTATGTCTCTACTAAAGCAATTGTTTTAAATGTTATTGGATAATTGTAATGTAAAATTAAATTTTATATTTAACAATACCCAAGCGTTTAATGAAAACATGGTACAAAAATGGGAGAATATTCCATAGTTTTTGTTTTATTGTAATATGATTAAATTTGACAACCGGTAGTTTACTATAAAGGCAGAACTTCACTGTTTTAGCTGATTACGTATAGAAAGTGTGGCTGAGCTTAATCGAAGGGAATATCTTCTTGCTAGAACTGTTTTTTGGGAACTGTATTTCCAATCTTACTTGAAACTAACCATTGGCTATAAGGGTTTAAAAAGAAAGCAAACAAACAGTTGCTTGTTTGGTATGTTGAAATATCAATGGTTATTTTTAGTGTATTATGCAAATTTTACCAATCTATATTTTCTATCTCTTTTCCCTACATGTAATGTAGACTAAATATACAAAACTAGTTTAAACTAGTCCTAGAATTTATATGAATATTTGTAAGCTCCCCTTACAAAAATCCATTAGCCTTTTGAAACAAAAATGTCCTGCATGAAATTCTGGCTTACTAAAGTTAGTTCACTTTTTAGTCTTTCTCTCAGGACGTTTCTTGTTCTTCTAAAATCCTGTAAGTTAAAAATGGAAATTTAATGTAGAATTAAATCACTAATGTACAATATTTGTAAGGCAGAAAGAAAACTTCCTTTTCCTAGATCTCAGGAACTATCTTGTTCTTGTTAATGTCTTAAACAGGCTAGTTGCTCTGAGGTATGTATACAGGCCTTTAGAGAAGAGTAGTTTGTTTTTGTTTTTTTCTGATCATTATATACCTATCAGATGACAACAGATAATCTTTCAAAATAGCTACCTAAATGAAAGTCATAGGAAACAAAGAAATCCTGGTTAACAAGACTGCCGTTCTTAGTAATTTCTAATGGAAACATCATAGTTGCTTAGAAGAAAAACACCTAATTTGGTAATAAATTTCTTGCAGTTTATTAGTATTATGTGCTCATTATTTAATGTAATTAAAAGGATTTTTTATTCTACTTTTTTGTATCAACTTTTTATAGTTGTTCCCTCCCTAAATCCTTCCCTCCCTGTTTCTTTATTTCATTCATCCACTCATCTTCCCATCATCCAGAGTTAACCTACCTTTGTATATCAAGCATTGTCTCATTTTGATGTGTTCCTTTTTTATTTTTGTTGTTGACCTTTGTGCTTAATATAGAATTTTACTTCATATAGTGTGATTAAAGAATGAAATAAATTATTATGTGGAGTTTAAGGAAATTAGATATACCTTGCAATTACCTTGAAATCTTTGGGAAACTTTAGAAAATTGTTTTTGCTTTTATTTTTCTTTACAATGACACGGAATTTGTTTATGATTTCTTGAAATATCTTTACCTACCCACACCTCTATGAAAATTTACTATTTGATCAATTACTAGATTTCCTAACAAATTTAGACCATAGCCATGTTGTATGCTGTGATCTTTTGTAGCTTAATGTTTGAAGGAAGCATGATTCAGAGAGGTTTTGTTAAAATCGTTTTAGCCCAAAGCTGACCCTTTGTGTAATTTGTTTGCAATTTTGATTTGATTCCTTTCTCAAATAGATTTTTTTTAATGTTTAGAAAATTTGGAGGTCAATTTATGGTGTGATTCAAGTTTTAAACTTATTTGCTATTTGCAGTTTTTTTTTAATAGTCTTCTCTTTTTCCAGCAGAGAGAGATCATCATTGCCTGAATTTAGTTTTGTGACTACAAGAGCAAGACCTGTTCCTTCCTGTCTGGAGACGACTGTTATAATAATATCATCCTATCATTTTATGTTTGCCCTTTATCTATCAATTTGAACAGATGTTTACATGTACTATAATTAGCATTTTATCTTTACAGTTCTCAGAAAAGAGTACATCTGAGTCCAGAGTGTTTGAATATGTGCTCTGTGTGACCTTATTCTTAAATGTTTTCTCCCCTTACTTTATAGCCATGTATTTTTTAAACACTTTAAGAAGGAACAAGGACTCTTGGTTTCTTAATATGAGATACGTTCAGTCTCAGCCAAATTGAGAATTGTGTCTAGGAAATCTATAAAGCCATGATACTGTGTTCATTAGCATAAACAATTTAGAATGAAGAAAATGAATTAAAAAGTTAAACATGAGTTTGGTTTTAATTTTTCTGAGTTTTAATATATATTTCTGGGAATAGGATAGCCACTTAAAATAATTTTGAAAAGCTGATAAAATACACACTGTAATAGCTTGCCAATTCTGAATATTCTTAACTGATGTCGTTGCCAAGGCCACTTACCCAAATATTTTTTTTTCATTCTTAACTCTTCAAAACCAACAAGAAAAACTTTCTTTTCAAGTAATAAGTGATGATCTGTGGATTATAAATATTAAAAGTATCTATTAAATGTCTAATTTACACAATTTTTTCATGTTTTTTTCAGTTGCAATCAAGACATCAAAGACAATCTTAAAAACAAGGGGAAATAGTGTTGTTGTGTTTCTAACATTGCTAAAGACTAGTTTTCACCTGTTTTAAAAAGTATGTGTCCAAATTATTTATAAGCAATGTCTTATAATTATGTATAAAGAATATGATTAAATATTTACCTACAATATCCTTTTTATAATGGGCACCATAAAAAAGTTTTTAATTTCTGAGTATTCCTTCATAGGTTCTCAGGAGGCATTTGAGAAGTCAGAAGTTATCCTTGGTAACAGTTCTTTATGAGAAAAGTTCAAATTACACTGATTGTATTCACCTTATTTTTTAATGTCCATCCAGCCATACTCATTTTATCACTTTTTTTTTGCAAAGCTGAATATTCTGCAAACTCTTTTTCCCCCTCAAGTTATGCATTCCATTTGTCTTAATGAAAAATAAAAAGAATGTTAATGAATAAATCAGTCATAATGTAAATTATCTATGTTGATCCACACTGGTTGGACATTGCATTGTTAATGCTAAGCTTGGTTAAAGAAGAAGTACATAGTTTGAAAAATCTTCTAATATAATTAATGACCTATTAGCCTATAAGGCGTTTTTTTCAATTAGGTTTTGTTTTGGTTCATGTTTGCTAACTAGCTGCAGGGAGTTCATAAATATTTTCCCGGATTAGTTCATTTTTTATTTTCAACAAAGGATTTTCTGCCCCCACGATAGTTTAGCTGCTAGTTTAGAACCCAAAGAACATTGTCGGAAGAGACCATACTTGCTGTTAACCATGTTGATTGGTTAATGGATGTGGACCACATACCACTACCCTCCAACTTTGTTATCCATTTTTTTCCTTTGCTTTTAAATTAAAAAGCAGCAAATCAAAATTGAAGATGCCATTGGGAATCAGAAGTCAAGATGATTTGATTCTCATTAAGATCACTGAACTTTTTGAAAATTGCTGTGAGATCCCATTGATCAGTTACATATTTAAGTCCCTGTATGTTGATTAAAGATTTTCATCATTCTCCTGAAAAGGATTCTCATGGAGCTATGTATAGATAACTGTACAGAATCACTTTTGTGTAATTGAATGAAGCAGTTTACCTCTGCATGATTGCATTATGGAAGCCTTTTATATGTCTTTATATTTTTCAATATACTTAGATTTTACACTATTAGCTGCTTTAGTCATGCTATATTTGTTTTTTTTAATAGAGTTTATAAATATGCTCAAAATACAGATCAACTGAATATTTTTGATCTTGTTTACAAGATAAATACTTTAAAGTGATACAGGCCCCTCAAGTGTCTTAGGAAAAAGTCATTGGTGCTACAAAACCTTTCAATATCATTTTTGAACCTGTTGTCTAGGCTTTGCTAGGCTTTAATCTATGATCGCATATGATTTATTCTCATCTAGTAGCGTAATTACAAAAGTGGTCTGTGATGAGTCATATAAAGAGTCCAGCCCATTAGAAACACTTCATAATTTAAGCATATGATGCAGAATGACCATATACTTATTTGTGCCCAGCTTCCCAAAAAAGAAAATCATTTATTTTGATAAGAGGAAGGTGGTTAATTTGGCTAGAATCAAAAAATACATTCAGCCTGGCTGTTTTCCCATATTTCAAATGGAAAACTTTTCTAGTCCTAAAATATTATGTAATCCCTGCTCTGCTTTAAATTCCCATCTGTCTTTCACGCAACAGGAGGCAGAATAATTTTTAAATATTTACAGAACATTTGGTGAGTTGTAAAGAGATGTATTACTGCATTGTACAAGTTTTTGTTGATACGTAGATTTTTTTTGTTTTGTCCCCAAGATTTCCTTCCAGCACCTTAGTGAATGTTCGTAAGATACAATTTTAAGTATCAGCAAAGCATTCATAGATGTTTACTTTTGATTTTCAGAAGCCTGAACCTGTTTAGGGTGTGATACTACGTCAGAACATACTGTCTGGCATAAGTTTTCCTTTAATAAGTTTATTTTAACTCAATTTCTGTGGACTGTTGAATTGAAAAACACCAAAGGAGTCTCTTATCTGGAGACTAGATTGTTCCAGTTTTTAATACCTGTGCCCATAAGTGTCCCATTTCACGAATGTGTGTTGGCATGGGGAAAAAACTTCCCTGCTCTTTGAGTGGAGCGAAAGCAATTGGTTAAGCTGTAGCAGCTTTTTTGCTTATTTTTAAAAGTGATAATAAAACTTGAACTGAAAAAAGGTAAAACTTGAACTAGAAAACTACTCTTGTATGTTTAGAAGAATGTTTATAGTATTACATGTTTATGTGGGGTTGTCAACATTTTTATTATTTATAGTTGAATTATGTTTTGTTTGTTAAATATCCATATTGTTTATTATTTTTATATTTTGAAAAATTTTAAAATAAAATAGTCTTACTAAAAACAGTTGTTAACGTTTTAAAATTGTCCTACATCATGCATCAGTAATGTTAATATGGACTAGAAAGAAAAATTTGCATCCATCAGGCATTACACAATTGAGAATTCTGAAAATATTGATACAAAGAAATGGCTCCACATGTCTTTCCCTCTTTATCCTACATTCTTTGTTTTAAGTCACCTTTGGTACCAATGTGTTACTGGTCTAATTACGAGTCCTCTCAAATGTACACATATCCTCCTTACCCTTATCCCTAATTCCTGCCTCTTTACTGCTGGAAATTTTTTCTTTTTTCCATTTGGCAGCCAAAAAGTTCTCTTTATTGTGAGTGTTAAGTATAAAAATACTATTGTGATGTCAACGAAGGAATGCCGTAGATTCTTAAGTGAAATTATGCATAATATCAACCCCCAAAGCCACTAAAAGTTTTCAAAACTTCCATTCATAACTTTCACAAGTTTTCATCCGAGACTTTTTTCTCCTAATCTAATTTGGCCTGCTTTTTCCAGCATTCAGTATGTTCATTTCATATATAATTTTATTGAATAATGAATATTGTAATATTTGTTTGACTTTCATTGCAGATGCATTTTCTATCGGATGTATCCACTGTCATCTGTAATGTGGGTTAAATAAGTTTGAGGGTAACCTGTCTTCTATTAATACTTGTAACACTGCTGCTACAAGAAAATACATTGTCATCTCTAAAGTGCATAAGTCGATAAAAATCTAGTTAGATCTGGTTGTGAAATAGTAGAGGACTTTGGTTAATACTGATATGCTTGGTAAAATTATTTTTAAAAGTATGAATGGCTGGTCCTGTGGAATATTTGCAGATTGATCATATCAGCCTTCACTTAACCTGAAAAGTATTTCTGCACAAAGTATGAATGAATTTGTCCTTTTATAATCCTTTAAAAAAATCACATGTAATATGTGTCACTGTAAAGAAGCTAAAAGTTAAAGGGATAGTATAATAGCCTGTCATCTATAATGGTGTCTAGAGATTTTAAAATATAGTTTTATAGCCATTTTTCCCTTTTTTTTTTTTTTTTGAGACAGAGTCTCGCTTTGTTGCCCGGGCTAGAGTGAGTGCCGTGGCGTCAGCCTAGCTCACAGCAACCTTAAACTCCTGGATTTAAGCCTCCTGAGTAGCTGGGACTACAGGCATGTGCCACCATGCCTGGCTAATTTTTTCTATATATATTTTTAGTTGGCCAGATCATTTCTTTCTATTTTTAGTAGAGACGGGGTCTCGCTCTTGCTCAGGCTGGTCTCAAACTCCTGAGCTCGAACGATCCACCCACCTCGGCCTCCCAGAGTGCCAGGATTACAGGCTTGAGCCACCGCGCCCGGCCCATTTTTCCCTTTTGATAAATTTGTATCTGTACCATTTTAAAGAGCCCCCACCATTATTTGTAGATGAATCATAATTTAATGAATGAATTCTTATTTGGGGCTCTTAGGATCTTTCTATTTTTTACTTTAATATAAACAGTGCTGTGAATATCTTTGTATCTTTATTTCTTCTTGATATATTCTCAGAACTGCTTGGTCAAGGTATACTAGTTTTTAAAACTTGTGATACATTTTGAATTTTATCTTTTACAAAGCAGATAATACGTACAAATGCCTAAGTACTTTCACAATTTAGCTTTGAGAGCAGCATAAGTTCACTTTTCTTTGCACATATGTTAGAACTTACTGATTCCATATTCATAATGTAACAACCAAATTATGTGTGATGCAGTAGTGACACAGTTATTGATATTTTCCACAATATAATTAATTGCCAGGATTCTTTATGCCTTCGCAGATTTTTTTTTCTTGGAACTATAGACATTCTGTAAATTTTCAAGAACTTTTATAGTCTCATAACTAGTCTCTAGTAAAAGGTATGGCAGATAATCTTTGTTTTGTGTTAAATAAGATAAAATTAAGTGGCAGAATCAGGATTGGAATTTTAATTTCTAATAACGTATTTACTATGAGAATCCACAGAAAGCCCCAAATAAAAATTCATAACAACCAAAGAGGTCCCATGTTTTAATCTCAATGCTCCAAATTGCTTTTCTCCAGTAAGATATTTGTTTTTTCCCCATGAAGTTCATACTGATACACATAAAGCATCAACTGGACTATGAAAGAAGAAAAATAAGAAAAAGATAGTGGCTCTATGTACTTTTTTCTGTCATAAATAGAAAAGGCCATTTTTGAAATGGAAAGTATAAAATTCCTTGCAAACCATGAGTATTTTCTTAGCTACCCATGTAATGGTCATGTTTTTATTTAAATAGATACAGGAACATTTGGGGTACCTAATACACAATATTGTTTGACATTCTAGTATTTGAGAGTTTGCAGTGTTATGACAGATTTTCTTAAGTTCTCAGCATTTGTTTTACTTCATAAATCTACAATGTGTAGTATTGAAGTGTGCATTAATGCGTTTTGTGTTCAGTGCTATCAGTCATGGTTCTGATTAATATACAGTATGCAGTGTATTTGTTTTGAGCAATTTCATGCTTCTGATTTCAGAGAGGATAAAGTAGAAGTCACAAAAACATAAGCCTTTGAAATCTTTTAAATTTTGAAACATTTCTAATGTTTTTATTCATTCCAAAGATCTCATTTAAATCAAAATTTTCAGTCATCTGGATATGTAGGTGAATATTCATAATGTCAGGGGCATTACCAAACCAGTTTTAACAAGGAATAATACTTATGACTTCAGACTGAATTTCCTGGTTTTTTTTTTTAGAAGTGTTAAATAGAATTCTTAGAAATCATAGATGTCTTTGCAATTTTGGAGTTAGAAATGGATAGCTGTCAAAAGTAGTCTATTAGGTAATGTGCCAATTTTACATTTTTTAAATCAA
The DNA here is from genome assembly GCA_028533085.1 of Varecia variegata. Taxonomy (NCBI): domain Eukaryota; kingdom Metazoa; phylum Chordata; class Mammalia; order Primates; family Lemuridae; genus Varecia; species Varecia variegata. The sequence continues at coordinate 41,187,732 of CM052445.1, read as the reverse complement.
CTTAAGAGTTAACAGAAATTAAGGAATGATAGAAAGGAGGGTTTCTGGCACTTAACAATGGTTATGTCTGAGGTACTTTCAATAGAAAAAGGTAACTCTGACCAAACGTATTCTTTGACTACTTATCTGATTATAAATCATGACAGCCCTTATATGTCATTTGTAATACTAAAATGAGTGAAAACTACGTATATTAAAAATCTTACAGAATTTTAACCAACCATTTTTTGTTAACTTGTAGGCGTAGGACTTTTTTGTTTTGTCAAGATCTCCAGTGAAGAAGAAGAGAAATCCCAATTTGGGAGTGCTCTCAAAAGAATAGAACAGATGCCTTCCCATCTAAGGTGCCAAGGATAGGAAGAGGAGGATGGGCTACAGATTTAATCCTGCATTTGTGAAAATTCTCTTTTAGATTGGGAGCTGCCTGGAAGCAAGTTGTGTGGTTTTGTTTTTTCTCCAACTGATAAAATTTATTAACCATCAAAAGACATTAAAACTTCACAGAAAAAGTTGCATTCCAAAGCACATCTGTTCAGAGTCCCTCTTGTGTTCCTTGTGGGGAAGACCTCAAGGTAAAGGTGATGATCAACCTGAGTGGGTTCCCAGGGCACCCCTTTTTTCTTCGCTGCCACAAGAGCACTTTAGCACAATTATCACATAAAGGCATAACCATACCCTCAGACGTAATGTCAAGGTTCAACATCCCAAGATTTTTCCTGTACTAACATAACTTACCTGTGACTATTCTTGCTCAGGTGGACCTGGGAATTTTCCGAGTGTGTACACTTAGAGTCTTTGTTGTGCAATTCTAGCTATAGTCTACCACAGCATCCCTCCAAATCCTATGGCTGTAACAAGGGAAGGTTTCCTACCTGAGATTTAACCAGAGCATCTGGCCTTGTATTGGGATTCTATATCAGGTTTCATTTGATTGAAGAGAGATCCAGGGTTTTTAAAATAGTGAAAACCAATGTTCTATACTATGTATCCCCAAATTTTGTTACATTGAGCTCTATCTCTAACATAGCCCTTGTCAGATTCTTATTCCATTTTTTTATTGTTTTTTAAAAGTGTGAAGGATGTATATAGTTTTACAACCATTAAGGAAGTTGAATTTGTGATTTAAGAGCTCCCCTAAAAGGAAATCTCCATGCCCATATTTCTTCACTGGAGAATTCTACCAAATATTTAAAGAAGAATTAACACCAGTTGTACACAATCTCTTCAAGAAAACAGAAGAGGAGGGAATACTTTGTAGTCCATTTATAAAGCTAGCATTATCCTGATACCCAAACCAGGGACAATACAACAGAGAAAACTACAGACCAATAACCTTCATGAATATATTAATAGATGTGAAAATTCTTAGCAAAATACTAACAAGTAGAATTCAATAATATTTTTAAAAGACCAAGTGGGGTTTATTCAGAGTATTAACAGGCTAAAGAAAAAAAAGAAACCTCACACAATTATACCAATCAAAGAAGAAGCACTTGACAAAATTCAGTATTCATGATAAAAATAAAACCTTTCAAAAATAGGAATTAGATAATAACTGCTTCAACTTCATAAAGAGCACCTACCAAAAAAAGATATAGCTAATGTACCTACTTAATGGTGAATGAATGAAAAAGCAAGGATGTCTGCTTTCACCATTGTTAATTGATCATAGTGCTAGAAATTCTAGCTAATGTGACAATGCAAGAAAAAAAATACAGATTGGAAAGGAAGAATTAAAGCTCCCTATTTGCAGATAACATTGTTTGCATACAAAATCCTATATATAAAATAAGTGAGCTCAGTAAGTTTCCAGGGTAAAAGATAAACATACAGAAATCCATTGTATTTCTATGTATTAGCATTGAACACAGAGACATAAGAAAATACAATGCCAATTACAATAAAAAAAAATGACCTACTTAGTTGTAAATCTTGCCATGTACAAGACCTGTATGCTGGAAACTACAAAATACTGATGAAAGAAATGAAGACTTAAATAAATGGAGAGACCTATTATATTCATGGATTGGAAGACCCAGCATAGTAAATTATCAGTTGTCCCAAAGTTGATGTAAATATCTAACACAATACCTATCAAAATTCCCTGCAAAATATTTTGTGAATACACGATTATCCTGAAGCTCAGGTGGAAAGGAAAAAGAGCTAGAGTAGCTAAAACAATTTTGAAAAAGAAGGCTAAAGTGGGAGGAATCCACCCAATTTCAAAACTTAGAGCTGTAGTAATCAAGACTGTGTGGTCTTGGTGGAGGGATCTTGATGGAGGGATAGACACATAGATCAATGGAACAGAAGACACAAACCAGAAATAGGCCCACACAAATGCCTAACTGATTTTTGACAAGATACAAACACAATTGAATGGAGGAAAACATACAGCCTTTTACACAAATGGTGCTGGAGCAATTGGGCATTATAGGCAAAAAAACAAAACAGACCCAAGTCTCCCAACTTATTCAATTAAAATGGATCATGTATTTGCATATAAAATGTAAAACTATAAAACTTTCAGGAAAAATGAAACAGCAAAAAATCTTTGTGATCTGGAGCTAGGAAAAGAGTTCTTAGACTTGACACCAAAAGCATGATCCATAAAATGATAAGTTGGATTTCATCAAAATAAAAAAAAACAACTCTTGGTTTAGCAAAAAAGATGTTAAAAGGATGAAAAGACCAGTTACAGAGTAGGAGAATATATTTGCAAATCATGTATCTAGTATGTCAAAGCACTAGGATCTAGAACATATAAATAACTCTCAAAACAACATTAAAAAAGCAAACAAACAATCCAAGTAGAACATGGGCAAAAGGCATAAAGATATTTCACCAAAGATGATATACATGTGGCAAATAAACACCTGAAAAGATGTTCAACTTCATTGTTATTAGGGAAATGGCAGCTAAAATCACAATGAGATACCACTACACACCTATTGCTATTGCTAAAGGAAAAATAGTGACAACACCAAATGCTGGCAAGGATGCAGAGAAAATGAATCATTTATACATTGCTTGTGAAAAAGATTGGATAGCCACTCTAGAAAATGGTTTGGCAAGTTGTTAAATAGCTAAACATGCAAATGTCATACAAACCAGCAATTGCACTCCTGGGCACTTATTTTTATACAAATACCTGTATACAGCTGTTCATAGAGAGGCTTTATTCATAATAGTAAAAAACTGGAAATAAGCCACACATCTTTCAATGGGTGAATAAACTGATACATCCAGTCCATGAAATACTATTTAGCAATAAAAAGAAACCAACTGTTGATACATTCCACACCTGTGTGAATCTCCAGAAATTATGCTGAGTTAAAAAAAAAAAAAGCCAATCTCAAAAGGTTACTAAATACCTGTGATTCTTGAAATGACAAAAATCATAGAAGTGAGAAACAGAGTAGTACTTGCTAGGGGTTATGGAGGTGATGAAGGTGGGAAGGAAGTAGGTGGTATTGTAAAAGAGTGACATCAGGGATCTTTATGATAATGAAAATGTTCTACATCTTGACCGTATCCCTCTCAGTAGTATCCTGGTTGTGATATTGTATTATAATTTTGCAAAATAATACATTGGGGAAAATTTGGAAAAGGGTATATGGGATCTCTATTATTTATTACAATTGTGAACTTAAAATTACCTCAAGATAAAAAGTTTAATTTGGAAGAAAAAATCTCAAAAAGTAACCAAAGACAGAGTGACATCTAACTGGCTACATCTTGGAGATGCAGAATCTGGAGAAATGCCTTGTAAGGCCATGTGTGCTCCCTATAAAGGATGAGGTCTTGAGAGCAAGAATTTGAGTTATATAAAAGGAATAAATTGAGATTTTGCACACCCGAGAATTTCTGGAGGTACTGCAGATTCTTATTTCTCTCACTGGTTCACTGTAGCCGTGTTGCCTCTTTTACTCTTCCATCAGCATTGCTACTTAAGAGACCCTAGACTGAGAAATGGCAGAGCTCACCTTCCTGCAAAGATGAGTGACAGTGAAAACAACCGATGGTTACCTTGCTCTTCCTGCCCTTACCGTGAGTCAGGAGGGTTGAAATCATCCAAAAGGGCAGGAGACATAGAACAAAAGCATAATTGTAAACTAAATATTTTAAAGGAAAGGAACAATTTTATGAGAGTGTAAAGTAAATGGACCCGACCTAGAATGACGTGAGGAAATCCTTCTCATAAGTTCAGTTGAGATCCGAAATCTGAGCAAGAGTTTACTGGGTTGGGGAGCATATTCTTGATAGAATGAAGGGTTTGTGCAAAAGTATAAGGAGACCAAATATGATGCATTTGGAGAACTGAAAGGCCAGTGTGGCTACAGTGCAGAGACATAAAATTTGAAAATTGTTGATGTGGAAATATTAATCTATGGGTAAGGATGAGATTCTCTAGAGATCAAATATAGGGTGAGGTGCTCTAGGTGTAGTATAGGCTCATTCTGCAAAGGAGGATTAGAAGGGACAGCCAAAGAGATAGGATGAAAAACAGGAAAGGGAGTTACAGAGGCCGAACTTAAAAAAAAAATGGTTTTAGGAATTAGGGAATGATAAAGAGTGTCAAGTGTTGCAAGGTAAGATAAGATGAAAAGTAGAACGTATCTATTGGGTTTTAGGATAAGAAAGTCATTGATGACCTCAAAAGTGGTTATTTTGTTTTGCCTGTTTGTTTTTAAATGATCAATATGGGAGCCAAAGGAAGGTAAGGATATGGAGACAGTATAGATAAGTTTTTTGAGAAGATTTTTAAGGGTAGAAGAGAGGCTAGTAGTTTGCAAGGCAGGTAGGATAAAGGCAGGCCAGAGAATTATGTTTAAATCTCTACAGAAAGGAGTTCCAATAAGAAGACAGAGTGGGCAATAATGACAGCTTAAGGTGCCCAAAAAGGATGAGAAGAGATCCAAAACATAATTAGAAGGGCTACCCTTACGTAGGAGTAGAGACAAGTCCTCCATTGGAAGTGGGGGCAAGGAGAGGAAAAAATTTCATTCTGTTTTTAGGTTTGGTAGTATAATTAAGAGAGCTTCTGTTTTCTTTGCAACTAGTAGAAATATAATTTGCTTCATAGACCCTACCTGCATAACTCCCAAATATCCTCCCCTTTTACCGTCTTTCCCAGTTTTACCTGGAAATCCCCTAGACTATCTAGTCTCAGCTACTCGCCTCACATTCTTCCATGCTGGACTCATCACGACTCCAATCATAGTGTTTGCTGTAGGAACACTGCTGGGTTTGCCCAGCACCACAATGCCCCCTTCTCTACCCACAGTACATCTTCAGGGCACCAAAGCTGTTCTGTGGTCTGAGGAAGTCAAAGACCCATCCCTAACTCTGTTAATTTTTGTTCCTGGGACCCAATGTGGAGCATCTGCTCAGAGCCTGTCTTTTATTTCCTGCCTAAAGTTCTGAACCTGTTGGATAGACAAACATCTTGTCATTTCCTCCATCATCCTCCTTTACTGCTCTATCCACTCTGTTTCCTAATATTTATCAAAAAAAATGTTCCCATGAATATCAGTTCATGCAAATAAGTACTTAGAGGAGTGGCAAGGAACATGCAGGAATTAGAATGTAAAGGTTTTTATTTTTTCTGAATTTTTTATTGATATAGTTGTACATATTTCAGGGATACAAGTGATATTTTGATAACATGGGTACAATGTGTAATGATCAAATCAGGGTAATTAGTATATCCATTACCTCAAATATTTATCATTTCTTTGTGTTGGGAACATTATAATTCTTCTAGCTATTCTGAAATATATAATAAATTATTGTTAACTATAATTTCCCTACTGTAGTATCAAATACTAAAAATTATTCCTTCTATCTAACTGCATATCTATACTCACTAACCAACTTCTCTTCATTCCCCACTTCCCTCTTCCTTTCTCAGCCTCTGATAACCACCATTTTACTCTCTACCTCATGAGATTCATGTTTTTAGCTCCCACATATGAGTGAGAACATGCAATATTTGTCTTTCTGTGCCTGGCTTATTTCACTTAACATAATGTCCTCCAGTTCCATCCATGTTGCTGTAAATGACATAATTTCATTCTTTTTTATGGCATTCCATTGTGTATATGTACCGCATTTTTTTATCCATTCATCCATTGATGGACACTTAGGTTGATTCCATATCTTGGCTATGTGAATAGTGTTGCAATAAACATAGAAGTGCAGACATCTCTTCAATACACTGATTTCCTTTCTTTTGGAGATATACCCGGTAGTGGGCTTGCTGGATCATAAGATAGTTCTATTTTTAGTTTTTTAGGAAACCTCCATACTGTTTTCCAAAATGGCTGTACTACTTTACATTCCCACCAACAGTGTATGAATGTTCCCCTTTCTTCACATCCTCACCAACATTTGTTTTTTAATGTCTTTTTGATAATAGCTATTTTAACTGGGGTAAGATGACAACCTCATTGTGGTTTTGATATATATTTCTCTGATAATTAGTGTTTAGCATTTTTTCATTGTTGGCCATTTGTATGTCTTCTTTTGAGAAATGTCTATTCAAGAGCTGAGCTTTATAATCAGAGTTAAAAAGAACACTTGGTTAGTAGGTAATGAGAATTTGATCAAGATTTAAAGGCCCAGAAGGCCACATGTGGCCTTAAGGCTTTAGGTTCTCCCCCCTGGGTTGGGAACAGGTTTATAGGGCAAAAGAATGAGTTGAGTTCATTTCTGACATGTTGAGCTACATGACCTTGTGGGATATCAAAGTGGAAATATCCTGTAGACAGATGCCTACTATTTGGAGCACAGGAGAGAAATTTAGGCTGCAGATACAGGTCTGGGAACCATATATATGAAAGAGATTTCCCCAGTGAACACATGCAATATGAAAGAGGAAAGGCTAAAGATAGAGTCCTGATGAACTCCCAATATTTACAAGGACTGGAGGAGAAAGTATGCATGAAGTAGATGAAAGATTGCTAAAAAAAGAGAAGAACTAACTGAGGGGGTATCACAAAAGCCAAGAAAGGTGAGAACTTCACAAATGGGGACTTGATCAAGTAAGACATCAAATAAAATCAAGTTGGAAAGGACCCATGGATCTGGCAATTCTTAAGTCCACATGCAGTTTTACAGAAGGAGAAGACAGACTAATGTGGAATGAAGAGTAACTGGGATGTCAAGTGGAGATTCAATGCAGGAAACTCAAAGTGGCCAGGAAGGGAAGGCAAAATGTAGTATGGTAGCTTAAAGACTTTTCTAGATAAAGGAAAGCTTGTTTCTTTTTGGTGGACACCATTTTATAGAACAAAGCAATTTCCTGAGCATATTTTATATACTAAAGGAAAAGACAGTGGGGAGGAGGTTAAGAGTGTAAAGGAATTTGTTTATAATTGTTAGATATTTCAGGATGCACCGTGGAAAGGAATGGCAGAGAAGAGGTTGTGAAAACAGTGATGAGAGTATGCTGGAATGTGGTGGCCAAGGCCTGATCATTTGAGGATTGCTCAGGTATGACGTGGCTTACAGAAATGCTTGGAACTAACTGGGCTTTGTATTTTGAATCAGTTTTGATAGAAAGTTCTTTTGATTGGAATCAGGGCATGTTTCAGGTACTGGGATGGGCTGATTGCCATTGGCAACCAATCCCCAGAAATATTAACACAACTGGAATGTTGTAATTGGGCATTACAAAATTTAAGTGCCATGCTCATAATAAGCACCCAAATATTTGTAAAATAAATCAGTTTGGCTGCCCCGGATTTGTATGGGGATTGAGAAGAGAGAAATGATGAATAATAAAATACTGGGGAGAGAAAAGAATCCCAGAGAAGAAAGATAGGATAACAAAGCCTAGTGCCAGAATGAAAACCCTAGTGTAAGGGAAAAAATGTGTTTTGTCCACAGGAAAAGTATTTCCCTTGATCTGAATTGTTTGTTTTCTTCAAAGACTGTACCTTGTTGCCTGGGATAATGAAAATCTTCCCAGGACAAGAGCTGGTTTCTTCCGCTGCTTCCTAAAAACAAATAGCATAATGTGGCTAGCGTAGAAAGGTTAAACTCCTGAGTTTAGTAACTGTGTGACCTCAAGCAAATAAATTTCAGTCTACTCATATGTAAAATGGAGCTAAAAATAGCACCTTTCTCACTGAGCTGTTGAGAAAAACAGACAAGATTGTGTAGATTAAAGATTTACTTGGGGTGTAGTAATAACTCAATGGGCTAGTAATTTTCAAAGAAGACCAGGGACTGGAAATCACTTCCTATGAGCTTCATGTCTTGGGAAAAGGCAAGGCCCAGACAGTTCAAAGGAAAATGGGTGCAGCTAGTTCTACCATCCACTCCCAATGTCTCATTCAGGAAGGTGAACTGGATTGGCTCTCAGACCTGGTCTGGTTGAGATTTAGGGATTCCTGTGCAAAGTCCAGCATTTCCCCTTCTTCACTACATTGACCTCTATTAATAATTTACTCTGGAGACCCAACCTTAGAGGCATGGAGGCTATGAAGTAGTGACAGTTGAGCTCTTTGTGTGGCAAAGAATGCAGGCTATTTCAAGCAAAAAAGGCTTGAGAGGGTATATATGGCTGGGAACCCCAAAATTATTCAAAGTGAAAAGCAACCACTCTGTGCCTCTTTTTCCCATAACATCTCAGCCTTGTCTATTTCTACGACATTCTCCACTCTCTTCGGAAAATCTTTGTGTTCTTCAGTATAAATTTTTTGAAGGATTTTCTAATTGGCTACATGCATACTATTGTCCTATAGTCATCAGCTATTGTCAAAAAATGATGTGTAATGAAGCATTCAGCAACACAGAGCCTTACAGTAAGCCTTCATTCTGCATGTCTGCAGGCTGACAGCAGTTCAGCTGATCCCTACTAGGACCAACTGGGAAGCTTTGCCCCAAGGCTGTGGGAATGGCTTCAGTGTGGTTTCACATGTATTCATCCTGGGGCGCAGGCTGACGGAGCAGCAGATTCCTGGGCGAGTCTTCTCGTGGCAGATCATTGCAGAACAAGAGGATGACTATAAACATGTCATACCTCTTGAGACCTCAGTCTGGCACATGGTCACATCCACCCATATTCCATCAGTCAAGCCTCTAATGTCGCAGTAAATATATTCTGCCTGCACTAATTAAGCTATGTGGCATGGAAGAGGGCATGGATGTAGAATTCTGAGACAGGAAGTTGTAAAGAATTGCAAGCCATGATTCAACCTTTGTCCCAAACAACTGTAACATACGTGAGCATCAGGTGCCCACTGTCATCCAATCTGTGGCTGCACTTACACAAAAGGCAGCTGAGCAAAAGAGTCTACAGTAAGAATGGGTCAATAGGCAAGAATTCCCATGATCCCATATCTAGAGTGTGAATTCCAGAAAGGGTGTACGTGGCCTGAGAGGGAATACAGGATAGAAGGGAACAGATTACTCTTACTATTCATAGAACTTTATCAGGAAATTTGTTTCAAAAAGAAAACAGGTCAGTCAAGTCTGTTTGGAGGTACATTTGTTGAAACAGATGAGTTACGATTCAAAAGGAATGAAATGATGAACCCCTAAATAGTTGAGTCTTGACACAAATAATTATGGGCAGTCCTTGTTGTAGACCCATCCCCTCTATATGAATTTCAGTTACCATAGTGTACTTAAATAACACTCGTCCCCCAATGCCACAATTCAAAATCACAGTATATCAACAGTGATTAATTATATAAATTACAAACTTTACTGCTAGCTCTTTAGTCCACAAATCATCATGTAAACAGAAGACGTGCATCATGATCTGTGAACAATCCTATTGCTTCTTTCACAGTCTGTCAGGCATTGGCCACCACACGTCTTTTATTCAGCTCATGCACCTACAGCAAAGCATGTAGTTGTGCTGCTTTCTTGTTTCCTAGTGACAAACTCGTAACATTTTACAAACATAGATAATGAAGTGTTATTTATAGCAGCTTAGAAGTGATGGAAGGGGGTTCTGCTGCTTCAAGAGCTAAGAATGAAAGGGAACAGATAGCTGTCATGGAACAGGGACTGAATCACAAGTGGTGGCTGGTTCTCCGGGGGGACCACATACAGCTGGTTCTGAAAGTGACAAAAGCTGTTGGAGGGGTGCCCACAAGAGCTGCAAGTGGGAGCATCTTTTCTCCCTTTCTTCCCCTCCCTTGCAGTCTCCCAATAGTGCTTCCCATTGGTGGAAACCACCTGGAAGACAGCTGTCAAGTTGAGAAATACAGTTTTCTGACACCCAGTTGTCTGATATATTTGGCATTACAGAGCCAAATATAGAAGGGTTGGATTGGGTCTGAGAGACACTAGGTAAATAACTGCCGTAGCTGCCGTCATATTCCTCCCAGGGATTGTTGACAAAACAGGACTGCTAATGCCTTGCTCTAATACCCCCGGTGTCTGAAGAGGCACCGCTACAGGGCCACGGTCACAAGCCTACTACACTTGTAAATCATGCAGTGATTCAAATGGACACATGTAGCCCAAACATCAACCAGAGGTCAGTTACAACTACTTTTTCTTGGTCCACAAAAATCAGACATTTTTTTCCCAAAGGCTATCATTGTTATTTGCTAATAGCTTATTTCATTTCTTATCCTCCAATGGCTAACCTTTGTATGATTCCGTGTCCATGGCCTTTGCTTGTCTTCTTTTATCTATTCTCAGGCTGTGAGTTTGCTGATTCTTCACTCCATTTCTCATTTGCCTTGCTATTTCTGGTAATGAGGTGTCCTGGGTGTTGATTCTTTGAGAGTATCTTTCAGTTTGCTACTCAAAGAAAAACAGGCTAAGGAATCTGATATTTTTATATATTTCAACTTCTTCTGTTTCTTTCTCATACCCCTGTTGGCCCACCTGGAAGAAACAAGCATAGCTCTTCAGAGAATTTTAAGCTCATGCTCTGAAAAAGAAAACAGTAGCTTCTACTTACTTAATGTATTTTCTGTTTTCTTTTACATATATTCTTTTACACATAAACATTTGTATGTGATAAAAATAGACATCTACAGCATCTGAGTCTAAAAAAATACCATTCAGACAGTTCTGGGACCCTCTCTGACTTTGTCTTGTACTGGTGGCAGTGCCACCTCAGTGGAGGAGCATGATTTGAATTCATACAGTGAAAATTAATAAACATTATTAACTTAATAACCAATTGAAAAAATTATATAGATCATCAGTCTTACTTATATTCTAATTTCCATAGCTATTTAAAAAAAATCTATTTTCAATATGCTAAGAAGCTATATGAAAAATGCTAAACAGTTAAACTGACCAATGCTTGTTTTCATTGAATTCTTTTGTGTTTTACAATTTTTATGGCACACTTTTAGAGACATCTCACTTTTGATTAAAAAATTATAATATATAACATAATATATAACACATATGTAGTTATATATTTTATATAACACAGGCACATATATATTCTATAGCTGATTAATAGGAATAAATATTTCATAGAAAATGCTAGATTTGTTCATATATATATATACACACATATATATGTATATAGATTATCAGTTTAAAAATGTTGGTTTTATTCATCATGATACATATGCATACATAATACATAAATACATATATATACATATGATGTCATGAGCAAAACTAACATTTTCTATGAAGTATTTATTTCTATTATAAAATTAAAGTGCATTCTAGTGGAAAGAGCCATAAGTCATCTGGGTTCTAGTCAGGCTCCAATAATAATTAGCTTTGTGACCTAAGCAAAGTCATTTAACCTCTCTAGACCTTACTTAGCTATCTGCAATAAGGCAGAATAAATTAGATCAAGGGTGGCAAGCAGGATTAATTTTGATCACCGACTCCAAAAAGCAGCCTGTTAAGTGCTGAGTTGAGAATTCAAAGGCTGAGGCTGGGCTTAACGAGAAAGAGCACCATGATCGATTAGTGCTGTCTGCTATGGGTGCAGGAGGTGGAGAGCAGGCCATGAGTGCCATATATTAGCTGTCTTCCTAGACTAGATTGCCTCCAAGGCCATTGTGCTATGCTGTATAATTCAAGTTATTTATCACTTCAATTTAAATTTATAAACATAAAACAAACTGGAAAAACAAATCTTGAGGTTCCCTGATCTAAGTGTGGATTTTGGAAAAACACACTTTTCTCTTGGAAGTAGAAATGAAAAAGGAAGCTTCTATCAGAACTTTTTTGAAAATGCTTTAAGATAGGCCGGGCGCGGTGGCTCACGCCTGTAATCCTAGCACTCTGGGAGGCCGAGGCGGGTGGATCGCTCGAGGTCAGGAGTTCGAGACCCGCCTGAGCAAGAGCGAGACCCCGTCTCTACTAAAAATAGAAAGAAATTATCTGGCCAGCTAAAAATATATATAGAAAAAATTAGCCGGGCATGGTGGCGCATGCCTGTAGTCCCAGCTACTCGGGAGGCTGAGGCAGAAGGATCACTTGAGCCCAGGAGTTTGAGGTTGCTGTGAGCTAGGCTGATGCCACGGCACTCACTCTAGCCCAGGCAACAGAGTGAGACTCTGTCTCAAAAAAAAAAAAAAAAAAAAAAAAAAGAAAATGCTTTAAGATAATGAAAATTTATCATTCTTCACTCTTTCATTGTCTCATAAAATATTTATTAAGTACTAACTTTGAAATTGAAACAGTGCTAGGTGTTGAATATTTGCTGAATTGAATTGAAGTGGGGGATTGAAAGATGAATAAGACACAGTCCCTGCTCTTGCAGAGTTCATGGCCCTGTGGGAAAAGTAGACTTCCTAGCAGGTAATTATAATACAACATGTTAAATACTATAATGATCTTATGAAGCCCAGAAAATGAAATGACTAACTTTGTCTCAAGGAGTTTGCTGCAGGTTTCACAAAGGAAGTGATATCTGAGCTGAGTGTTCAGGAACGAATAAGAATTTGTCCTTGAGAGGATAATTTAAGTATTTTGGCACTATTGAAAAATAGAATTTCTTCCCAGAAATTATTAGTGTTTTGGGGGGTTGTTTTGGTTAAGGTGAAGTGTAGAAAATTGAAGTATCATTGTTAATAATTATTCTGATGTCTGTTTGAGAAATGGTGGTCCGATGATGTGGGCCTGGAAATGTGATTTGACTGCCTGGGAAAGACAGGATGAGGCGTTTTGGGTGGAAGCTTACACATCCCTGATGGTAACCTCGGGGGACAGTGTGGAAGGGAGGGAATAGAACTGTGCTACGACTGGAGGGTCCAAGAGAATGGAGGAGGGGCACTGCAGGTGCTGATCAGGGAATTGGAGTGAAGATTTGGGAAGGGGTGGCCAGAAACCAAGGGCCTCACAGAAGAGGACCCAGTTGCTCCAGGGACGTAGAGATGGAAACACATCTCACGTGGAGAATGACAGTAGAGTACTGTGAGAGTGACCAGCCAGAGGGAAGCCAACGAGAGGGGTTTGTGTGGAACCCGTGGAGGGATAAGCTAATTGTGAGCTAGTGGGTGAAAACTTCATTATTAATGTGTGCAAGAAAAAAAAAACCGCAAAAACAAAAAAGAAAAAAAAAACCCTTCCTTTGTACACTGTGTTGGTTTCTGGGGAGAAGTAGGAAAATTCTCAGACCTGGGGCCTTCGTGGAGGCAAGAAACCCAGATTTCAACTCCTTCTCCTAATGAGCTATTGAAAACTAGATCAGTAGTAATCACTGTTCTCTGATTTCTATCACCATATATTAGTTTTGTCTACTGTAGAACTTCATATAAATGGATTCATACAATCAAATAAAAAGATCATATAAATGATTATATAAGGTAAAAAGAATTCCAACTATCCATATAGCAGATAATGAATGTGATTTATGACTGTTTGTTAAAAAGTTATAGCTTACCAAGAATATAATACTATAATTAATACATATATTATTTTATTTATCATGTTAATGTAGTTATACTTTGAAACTATAGCCAAAAACATTAGTTATTGCCTATCTGTATTTATATTTCCATGTATAACTAAATACATATATATACAGTTATTTTAATAAATCCTCTACTACAAATTATTATGAATAATGTTTGAAAGAAATAAAATAAGAATTCAGGTCTTTTTCTGTAAAATAATTGTTATTCTCTTCCCAGATTAGTAGAGGTTTCCTTTGGTCACCAAAGTAATCTGTTAATTCTTGGTACTTTTTGACATATTCTCAAATCATTTTTGAAAAGAGTCCTTACTTTTGAAAAAAATTGTTTCTAATAACCGTTGTTGTTTATTGCTGTGATTTTGCAATGTTAGCTGTAACTATTTCTTGTGTTTAAATACTTATGACAGAATTTCTCTCCTCTAACAACTATTTTTGATTTTTGCCTTTCCCAAACTCAGAATAATAAAACTGTTAAGATGTCAAAAAAAAAAAAAAAGAAAGAAGGAAGGAAGGAAGGAAGGAAGGAAGGAAGGAAGGAAGGAAGGAAGGAAGGAAGGAAGGAAGAAAGGAAGGAAAGAAGAAAGGAAGAAAGGGAAAAAAACCATTGGGCAGAAGTGAGGGTGGACCTGACTACAAATTTTCGTGACACACACTTCAGTGTTATTTGGAGGGTTTCATTGCTGATCCTTTGAGTTGTGGCTATGTGTTGTCATGCCCAGCAGATAAATTCAGCAGCTGGATTTGCTTCTTAAACTGCGTGTTTCCATTTTGGCAGCAGAGGAGCCTGATTAGGGCCACGACTGCCTTGCAGAGTAGCCTGGGCCCTCTCTTGGGTGAGAATAGATAGGAGGCTGAACAGTGAGGACTGTGTCCATTTATCCCACTGGAAAAGCACATTTATAGATTAAAAGTGCAACAAACCTTTTGTTGTTCTAGAAAGATAGGACCAGATTTGTTACAGGAATAAAATCATGGCTCATATTCTGAATGATATAGAATGGGTGCTGTGTCTGCCACTTAATATTAGAATTTGTGGGCAGATACATCCGGTTTTAGTCTCACAGCACACTTTTTGGGAAACCATTCAACAAAGTCATCATTTTCCAGTGCAATGAATGAACTCCTTAAGCACATTGCATCAGCATTGACCGGCACGACGACCACTCCTTTCTTTCCGTACTGAGGCATATACAACTGGAGGAGGACTGGGAGAAATCAACATTTAGGTTTTGATTTAGGCACATTATTTTCTGGCTTTGAGTTGTGCATATTTTCTGGCTTTGTGTGTTCGTATTTAATTTTGGACAATATTTTCTCTTTCTGGTTTTTTTTTTTTTTTTTTAGTAACTGAAAGAAAATTTCACAGGACATGGTGAAACTGTTTACTATATAAAGAGTGTATTGTTCCACTTTAGAAAACTGTTCGGGAGAATCTGCTAAAGCTGTAAGTTCATATTAAAATATATGTGTACACCCAAAGACCCAGCAATCCCACTCCAATTTATATACCACATAGAAATGAAACTATAATGTGCACCAAAGTCAATGTACGAGAATGTTCATAGCAGCATTTGTAATATCCCCAAACTAACCTAATAACCTAAGTGCTCACCAATGATAGAATATTTTGAACATATAATGGACTATCAGGCAACAAAAACCAATAAATTACTGTTTACATAACAACATGGCTAAATGGCGCAAACATAATGTTAAGTAAAGAAGTCAGACCATCCCCACACACAAACACACAAAAGAAGACAGACTATAAAGAACAGATTTTGTGTGATTCAATTTATATGAATTTCAAAGATAGGCAAAACCAAGCTGCACTGACGAAACTTAGGAGAGTGGTTACATCTGGAGGGTAGTTGACGAGAAGGGCCACGCCAGGGGCTTCGGTGGTGCTGCTGACACTGCATTTCCTGAGCTGGAGGGTGGTTACACTGGTGTGTTTACTTTATTAAATTTCTCCACTATACACACTTATTATTTGTGCAGTTTTCTGCATACGTATATTTACTTCTATAACAAATTTACGAAGGGATTTGTTTAGTGACAAACATTTTATTTATAATATTATTCTACTCTAATAAAGGTGGGTTTGATTATTTCATACATATTAGCACATTAGGGTCAAGTTTCTTGCACAGGAAATCAGGATTTTGATTTTTCTTTAAATACATATGTGTACCAGTTCATATTTTCTGAGTTTTATGACATTCTCTACAGTGGTTGACCCTGTGGTAAATTTTAAGAGACAGACTAAGGTAACAAATCAAGTCAAAGTTTCTGCTAGAATGGAAAAATTCCTGTTAGCTAATAGCATCAATTATTGGTGAAAATTGTGTTTTATTTTAACATTTATGTATTTTAACATTATGTATTCAATTTTTTAAATTGAATATGGGTATTACACCACTCACTCAAACATGGGTTGCGTTTGCTCCCATCTTTACTCTCTGCGTGTCTTCATACTGTATCGTACTGTTTGGTATCCTCTGTTTTTCTAAAAAGAAGATTACACTCTCCCACATATAAAATACACATAAGTGGACTTTTTCTGTCCTTTTGTCTAAAGTCATTGATGTCTTCTCAGAAAGTTGTGTGTAGTGTGTGCGCGCGTGTGTAGTGAGAATAGAGACATTACAGTCATGTTGTGAAGAACCAAGGACGATAGTTCAGATCCCTGTTTTCAGACAGGAGATTCCTCTCTAAGAAATTGTGTCGTAAAACATTCTATAAAGAACTTGAAGAGACAAAAAAATTACAAGGCCTAGGTGAAGCAAACAAGATAAGCTCTAGTGTTTTTCAACTTTTTGATTTGGTAGAGTTATAGAACGCTAGTGCCGGGGGCAGGGCGGGACAGAGGACAGACAACCTACAAATTCAAGGCAACGGTCCCTCAGCGTCTCCTAGGTGCTGGTGCTGCTGGTGCGCCGAGGCCCTGCGTGCAAAGGAGGTGCCATTCTGCACCTGTACCTCTTTGCGGTCGCCTTAGTACAGGCAAGTGGAGACACGTTTCAAGATGAACTGTCTATGCCAGCTTTGCAGAGGGCACCGCCGCCCTGCCAGAGATGGAACCCCATTAAGCAGAAGGCTGCCATGCCTTGAATTCCTTTCCATTGTGCTTCGCTTGTAAATTTTTAAACTTTGCTTGAGTCCTAAGGCCTGTGGTAGCACACAGCTTTCCAATCTTATCTATTTTCCAATGGAGGATAAACATGTTGGGTTTAGTTAAATTATGAATGCTGATAATATTCATTTGGTACAATTTATATTCTTCTTTTATCTTTTTATTTTTGACAGTTTAGGTTGGGGCATAAAGCCTAATTATATTCTTGGCATCCTCCCTTAGAAGTTTTAAATCAGTTCGTGAGGCTCTCAGCGCGGCTCGTGTCATTTATCCATCAGCATCCAGTCCATTTAATCCCGGCCCTTCAGCCGCGCAGCCCCAGCCCCTGTTGTGAGTGATTGGCCTGCTCCAGTGCTCCCAGCTTCTCCTGTCACATCGCATTTGCATAAAAGAGGACAGATAACCAAATTTGAGCACACAAATGAAAATGCTAAGCGCTGAACCTGTCACAGTTGTTGTTCAACTAATTGTGAAAAATTTGATTTGCTCGCCTTTCGCTGTTTGTCATGTGGACCCCCTTCTCAAATGCGCCTTGGGTTCTGCCTCTGTCTACGTAGCACCCTGGGGATTACTTACCTCTTCCACCCGCTTTTAATGTTGGCTCATCTTCTTGACTAAATTAGGCCACCATGGCAAACAAACACATAATTAAAAACCCAGGAAAGACAACTGCACTTGCACTTCTTAAATTGATTTTTACAATGCTGGTGTACGCCTCCGTGCGCTCTTCCATTTGATAATTTCGTTTCTTTATCTAACCTTTGGGTAGGAGAAATTTAAGGATGGGTGTTGTTGCAAGCTTTATGTTTTTAAAAGCTATGTGTTATTTTGTTTCTTACTTTTTGTTCCTGGAATAACAAAAATTGTACAATGGGTCTTAAAAAGCACATTCCTATTCCCTAATACCTGACCTGACACACCGGTATACATTTTTAATCAAGGTTTCAAATGATTCCATTTGAAATAGTATTAGAAACAATGGCTAAAATTCCTGTGCTTACAAAACTCAATCTCAGGAGCTCTGTTTAAATGGTATATAATATGGGTGTTTAGAAAATCTGTACGTGTAATGTGCACAATCCAGTTCAGTATTTGTTATAAAGAAGTATTAGCTATTTCTTTCTTATAGGTATTAGGTTAGCAATTTCTTGATGTCCATTAAAACAATACATGTGGTGCGTCTATAGTCAAAAACTCATTTTCCAGAAGTCACACAAGAAAATGTCTATTTTGTCGATGACAATACCTCCGATTGCTTCGCTGCGTTAATTTGTTCCTGATATTTCAGGTATGTAATGTTGAAGCAACAATGAAGATGGAATTAACTAAAGTTGAAACCTTTTAAGGTTGAATATAGTTTAAATCACCTTTGAGAATTGGAGGGTTATAGTCTTGAAATTGGGATGAAATGAAATGTGACATTATCGTGACAGTTTGTGGTTTGCAAAAGTTGGATATAGCATCATTTATTGCACTATTCCTATGGGATTTATTTTTACTAGGTCACATGAAATGCATCAATGGAAGAAATATCTGACTGTATGTACATATGTATATAAAATAGTATATATATACATATTAATATATACACACACATACATAACTATTCCATTTTACACAGTCATATCCTAAAGAAAACAATATTTCTGTTTGCCACACCCACCTAAGATGCTGAGGAATTAAATATAACTCAAAAATTGGAGTGTACACAAATCTCTTTACAATGTTTCATCCCATTTTAGCTCAAAGAAGATTACGGTATGAAATGCTGGCTACTTTCAAACATAAATGACCCATTTAAGAATTGAGGGTTTTTTTTGACAGAGCTAGGAAAATAATTTCACTCCTATTATAATACATTTTGTGTATACTTTTCTACAGGCATACCTTACAGATATTGTACATTTGCTTTCAGACCACAGCAATAAAGTGAATATTATAAGAAAGTGAGTCACACAAATTTTTTGGCTTCCTAGTGCATATAAAAGTCATGTCTACACTATGGTATAGTCTATTAACTGTGCAATAGCACTGTGTTCAAGAAAACAATGTACACACCTTAATTAAAAAATCCTTTATTGTTAAGAAATGCTAACGATCATATGAGCCTTCAACGAATTATAATCTTTTATTGGTGGAGGATCTTGCCTTGCTGTGATGACTGCTGACTGATCAGGGTGGTAGTTGCTGAAGGCTGGAGTGGCTGTGGCAATTTCTTAAGACAACGGTGGAATTTGCCACATTGATTGACTCTTCCTTTCAAGACAGATTTCTCTGTTACATGTAATGCCGTTTGATAGCATTTTACCCACAGTAAAACTTCTTTCAAAATTGGAATCAATCCTCTCAAATCATGCTGCTGCTTTATCAACTAAGTTCATGTAATCTTCTAAATCCTTTGCTGTCATTTCAACAATGTTCACAGCATCTTCATCAGGAGTGGATTCCATGTCAATAAACCACTTTTTTGCTCATCCATAAGAAGTAACTCCTCATTCATTCAAATTTGATTATGAGATTGCAGCACTCCAGTCACATGTCTAGGCTCCACTTCTAATTCTAGTTCTCTTGCTATTTCCACCACATCTGCAGTTACGTCCTTCACTGAAGTCTTGACCCCACCAAGTCATCCATGAAAGTTGGAATCAACTTCTTCCAAACTCCCATTCATGTTGACATTTTGACCTCCTCCCATGAATGTGAATGTTCTTAAAGGCATTTAAAATGGTGAATCCCTTCAAGAAGGTTTTCAATTTACTTTGCCCAGATCCATCAGAGAAATCACTCTCCTTGGTAGTTATAGCATTATGAAATGTATTTATTAAATAATAAGACTTGAAAATCAATATGACTCCTTGATCCATGGACTGCAGAATGGATGGTGTCTTAGCAGGCATGAAAACAACATTTATCTCCTTATGCTTCTCTGTCAGAGCTCTTCGGTAGCAAGGTGCATTGTCAATGAGCAGTAATATTCTGAAGAAACTCCTTTTTTTCTGAGCAGTAGGTCTCAACAGTGGGCTTTAAATATTCAGTAAACCTTGCTGTAAACAGGGGTGCTGTCATCCAGGCTTTGTTATTCCATTGATAGCGCAGAGGCAAAGTATATTTAGCAAAATTCTTAAGGACCCTAGGATTTTCAAAACGGTAAGCGAGCATTGGCTTCAACTTAAAGTCATCATTTGCATTAGCCTCTAATGAAGGAATCAGCCTGTCCTTTGAAGCTTGAAGCTAGGCATGGACTTCTGCTCTCTAGCTTATAAAAGTCCTAGATGGCATCTTCTTCCAATAGAAGGCTGTTTCATCTACATAGAACATCTTTTGTTTAGTATAGCCACCTTCATCAATGATCTTAGCTAGATCTTCTGGATAACTTGCTGCAGCTTCTACATCAGCACTTGCTGCTTCACCTTGCAGTTTTATGTTATGGAGGTGGCTTCTTTCCTTAAACCTCATAAATAAACCTCTGCTAGCTGCCAACTTTTCTTCTGCAACTTCCTCACCTCTCGCAACCTTCACAGAATTGAAGAGAGTTAGGACCTTGCTCTGGATTAGGCTTTGCCTTAAGGGAATGTTGTGGCTCCTTTGATCTTCTATTCAGACCACTAAATGTTTTCCACATATCAGCAGAAAGGCTGTTTTGCTTCCATTTGTTCATTGGAGCAGCACTTTTAATTTCCTTCAGGAACTTTTCCTTTACATTCATAACTTGGCTAACCATTTGGTGTGAGAGGCCTAGGTTTTGGCCTATGTTGGCTTTTGATATGTGTTCCTCAGTAAACTTAATCATTTCTAGCTTTTGACTTAAAGTGAGAAGTGTGCAACTCTTCCTTTCACTTGAACACTTAGAAGCCATTATAGGGTTATTAACTGGGCTAATGTGAATATTGTTGTGTTTCAGGGAATAGGGAGGCCTGAGGAGAAGGAGAGGTATGGGGTTGGGGGGCTGGGAATGGCCAGTTGGTGGAGCAGTCAGAACACACACAGTGTTTATCAGTTAAGGTCTCTGTCTGATATGGGTGTGGCTCATGGCACCCCAAAATGATTACAATAAGAACATCAAAGATCACTGATCACAGATCACCATAATTGATATAATAATAACAAAAAGTTTTGAAATATTGCAAGAATTACCAAAAAGTGACAGAGACACAAAGTGAACATGCTGTTAGAAAAATGATACCAATAGACTTCACTCAATGCAGTGTTGCAACAAACCTTCAATTTGTAAAAAATACAATATCTACAAAGTGCAATCAATTAAGGCATGCCTATATTTTTATGTTGTGATAATCTCTTATTTTGTCAACAAAAGTCTCTATGAGATTTGAAGATCTTTCAAATGAATGCTTTTACATATAGAATATTTTCTTTGAGTATTGAGCTTGAATTGGGGCAAAAGCTGAAGGAATCCATAACTTCATATGAAAATGAAAGTTGTCAGTTTGGTGCAGAGCGCGGAAAGGAGGGGACAAAACGTTTTTAGAATCATTTTCTCTTCTCCAGTGAATGAAACCATTTCTGTACCTGAGAGGCTCTAAGATATCCTCCTGGTATTAGTGTTGGCAGGACTTGGGATAAAAGAGACACAGCATTCATGCAATGACTCTTTGGCTAATTATGTTTACAAAGTGCTTTCCACTTCTCTTGCCCTATTTAAATTTTTAATTGTAGAAAACATTTCCCTGACCTTAGGAAACTTAGAAGTTACTTGGAAAAATAAACAAAACATTACAAAAATTTCACAGATAAAAATTATGAAATAAACAATGCCGCCAGCATGACATGGCATGTACCAGGGTTTTTGAACTCAAGTGCTAAGAGAACTGAAGAGTGCATGTGATCCCTAAAAGAACTAAACTTTAGTTTAAGTAATAGCAAAAACACTGCCACCATGTTGACCAAACAAAATACATCCAAGTGGCATTCTGCGGGATGCTGCTTTGGGACTACTTGCACACACAAATTATGTTTTATTTACAGAGCTAACCATGATTCAGGGAGAGTTTATAGAGGCACTGGTACTAGGCTGTAGATGACCAGGGGGATTTGTCCAAGTGAAGATGGGAGGCCATGCGCCAGGTAGAGGTGATGCATGGGAAAGGCAGAGGATGAGAAAGTAGGTGATCCTTCTTAAGGTCAGTCAGTGGATTCAATTTTTTATAGGAGGAAATTCACGCTCAGGACAAAAGCTCCAATGATAAAAAGAAGTTGTTGTTTATGCTGTATACAGTAGCAGGCTATAAAAGTGTCCCCCCCAATCTCCGCTGGGAAATTAACATAATAAAAGCAATGTTTTAGGATGATTGTGCAGGTGGCTGAAATTGGAAGATACAGAAAAGCCTACAGAGGAGACCAGTTAGAAGACGGTATCAATAGTCCAGGTGTGAGGTACTAAGCACCACACTATGCATAGTGGTGGTGAAAAATTGAAAGGTCAGAGCACACAAAAGAGGCATTTTATAAAAAGAATTAATAGCCTTTGAGGACAGATACAATTTGGGGCCAAAAATGATGACGTTTTTGAAGTCCACTGATGTTTCAAACTTGGGCAACATATTAACTAAAATAAGAAACCAAGAGAACTGGCGTGGGGTGGAAATGATGAGTGTGATTCTAAATCTGTGAAGATGTTCAAGTGATGTCCTGTGTCTGTAGCTGGGGTGATTGTGACTGTGGTGCAGATCTGGAGATCAAATTTGAAAGTTATATGGAAGGAGGAAATGGAAAATGATGAACAAGAGTCAGGAGATATAATTTGTTTCAGTAGTTAACAGTGAAAGAAAAAGCAAGCGAGGGGGGTAGCTTGAGCAACTAGGAGAAGTAAGCAGAAAGTTTTTATT
Organism: Varecia variegata; assembly: GCA_028533085.1. Lineage (NCBI taxonomy): Eukaryota > Metazoa > Chordata > Mammalia > Primates > Lemuridae > Varecia > Varecia variegata. The sequence goes on along the minus strand of CM052445.1, from coordinate 41,164,883 downwards.
TTTCAAAAAAGGTAGGGAAGTTGGAAGGAGCCTGTAAAGTAGGAACATCTCTTTCGTGTGAAGGTGATTTTCTGTTGGTTGTTCCCCTGCCCAAAGCAAGTCATGTGATCATATTGGTTAAAGTCCAAGTTCCACATTGTTCTGGGGACAGAGACATAGGAACTCCCTTTCTTCTGATATGGGGTAAGATCGGAGTTTAGAGTGGGAAAAGAAGCTACGATAAATTGCTGAAATTGTGTGTGAATGAACAATGTTTTAGTAGGGTTCTTCTTTTTTGACTTTTATTGATATTACCAGCTATGGAATTTTGTTGTGTTTTATTGGATTTGTAATGCAATGAGAGCTTTTTATTAGGAACTTTGAGAAATTACAACCGCCAAGACCCAGCCACTGGGTAAGTGATTATTATGATCCTTTGCAATTGTGGCTGGCATTCCCACTCCTCTTCAGTCTCTGGTTCTCCTCCACTTTTGGCAGGTGAGTGGGCTTTTCCCCACCTGCTGCCCCTTAAGCTAGGCATGCTATGCAATATGGCTTGGCCAAGGCAAGGGAGTGGAAGTATTACGTTTTTGTCACGACTCCACCTCCAGGCCTGCTCTTCCCTCCCACAGTCACGGTTCAGGGACATGCGTGTTGTTGGGGAGGTGCCCTGAGACTGAAGCTGGTGAGAGTGAAGCCCACATGGTCACTGCCGTGGACTGTTGTCTGTCATCTGGACGCAGCAGACCTGGGAGAGCGAGAGAGAAAAACTTTTTTTGGACTAATTTTTTTTTAATTACAGCATAATCTAGCTTAATCTGGCCAATAAAATGACTGAATTGAACAAATAAAATATTTTAAAAAGGCAGTTGTGGGATGCCCAGTGCTCTCTCTTTAGTCATTTTAGATGTTTATAGTGATTCAAAGTATGAGTTATGCTTATGCATAGTTAGAATGTAAAGTTTTCTAATTATAATAAGCAGGCATAAACAGGGTAGTAATCATAGATAGCATTTATTAAATTCTTGCTGTATGCCAGGGCCTGTTCTAAATCCATGAAACTCTGTTCATTCTCTCATTTAATCCTATGTCAATCCTAAGAGGAGACTGCCATTAATAAGACCATGATACAGATGAGAAAACTAAGGACCACAGAAGTTTAATAACTTGTCCATTATAAATTCAAGGTTTCTGGAAGTAAAATCCACTTTTTCTTCTGTTATAATTATATTCGTCAAACCTTCAAACTTGTGATCCTTTCTGCTACTAATTAATAAATCTTCACACTAAAAGACAAGGTACAGATTTTTTTGAGGAATGATCGCAGTTTGTAAAGATGAGAACCTTTGATTAGTCTATGTGTGAGAAGCAGGCAAAGCCTAGTCAAAGTGGATTTACCTTTGAACCTTGAGAACCAATTAACTGGTTGGTTGATTGGATACATGTGGGGCTGGAAACAATCTTCACAGATAAGAAATCACTGATCATGTAGACCCTTTCAAGGAGCATTTATTTATTTGGCACCTCTGATATGTAAAGGACAGTAGGAGCTGTTAGGAGGATGCAGAGATGAATAAACACAAAACCCTAGGGAGCTCACAATCTATAGTGATTATGTGACATTGATAACAATAACAACATCTAATATTTCGAAACATTAAAAATGTACCAGTATTCTATAAACCATTGAATTGTGCACTTAATATGTGCCAGGAATTTCACATCCATTTTTCATTTAATCTTCAAATTAATCTTATATAATAGTTGTTGTTTTTTTTTACTTTATAAAATAGAGATAAAATATCTGAGGCTCAGAGAAGTCAGGTAACTTATCTGAGAACACAGAGTGGTAGAGCTGGGACTTAAACTGAATTTTGTTAGGCATCAAGGACCACATCTTTCTTTTCTATACTAGCATTTCTCAAAGTGCATTACATCTATACTGGTGGTACATGAGAGATTTGAAGGTGGTGCATGAATGAACACCTTATTTTAAGAGTTACGGTTTTTACAGTTATTTTCTACTTACTGGAAGTGATACTGGTTTTCCAGTTCCAATGGTAATATGAAGTTTTATTTTTAAATAAATGTATTTAGGTAGATAAATTTAAATTGATTGAACTGAAAAGAGTATTCAGGTGTGTAAAAAATTGTGAAGATGGTACTTGAGTGCTCAGGTGTGAAAAACATTTACACCATACTGTACTACGGCTGACAGGTGAGCTATGCTACTGTAACAAACAGCCCCTGAATCCAGGGGCTTAAGAAAAATCATTGATTTATGGCTCATATTATATATCCAATTTGACTGGGGGGCAGGAAGGAGTGGGAGTGTCTCTGTTCCATGCAGTTACTCAGGAGCAAGGCTGACAGAGGCACCGCTGTCTTGTGTCACTCAACCAGAGGCTGGAGGATTAAGCAGACACCAGATCCATGAAAGGTTAAGGAGTTTGGACCTTATCCTGAGGGCAAGAGGGATTAGTGCTTTTAGTGGCTTTTGTTCTACCCATTGCTAGCACAGGCTGTGTGTCACAGCCTAAGAAGACAATACAGTTATATTGCCTGGGGAACTTCCACTGAGATTTTTGCCATTCAAACCTAATATATGAAAATCCAGGCTTATGCTGCAAATACATACGGAGATTGTTCATATTGCAAAAGTGTTCTTTGTTTAAAAGATTAATTTCAGGGTGCCCTTGAAGAGTAAATATCCCTTAGTATGGGGTTATTTAAAAGGAATATTTATTTAATTCTGTTTATACCCAACTTTTTAAAAACTCTTCTGTGATATGGCATTTCACCTGGTTTTATTAATATGAAGGTAACAATGTAACTATTTAAAATGTGAATATTAATTCCATTAACGTTAACAGCAAATGGATTTTTTCCCCCTGAGAATAAAATGAAAGCAAGTGTAATTTAGATTCTAAGCATTGTAACAAGTATAATCTTGAGCGGCAAGAACATTTCTTTAGTGATAATCTGACTTCCCAAACTCTTGGTTTATGTTTTTTTAATAGTGCCTAGCAGGTTTTCTCTCCTGCTTTCAGAGCCCTCTTCTTCAGTAACTCCCAGTGTGCAAGGGTTATTGTCTTTTTATAGCACCTGACACAGGGCCTGGCTCCTAGTAGGTGCTCAATAAATATTTGCTGAGCGACTAAGTAAACAATTTCTTGCACTTTTCAAACCAAATTCCAATGCAAAATGTTTTCCTAGTGAATTTTACCTCTGCCATCCATAACTTTCTTTTTAACTCATCAGTCCTTCTCTTTGGATTACACCTTTGCTTGACATAACAGTTAAATCTTTGACCAAATAATCCAAGATAAATAAGAAATACGCTTCAAGAGAGCCAATGTGTTCTTAAATTGTTGATTCCTGTGACTGAGTGAGAAAAATGAGTGTGTCTGGATAGCCAAGAAATAAATTCCAGGCAACCTTAGCATAGTTGTCTAGTTTTGAAACATTAAGGACAATTTATCAGCCATTACACTGTAGTTAAGTGCTAATCAAGTTTATGTTTCTCCTCCAAGCTAAGTAAGAGAGAACTCTGATTGCAGGGGAACACTAAAACCATCTATCACATGGTCTTGAAATGCTTGTGACTTTAATTTCTATGAAGAGCATATGCTTATTGTGTTTAAATGTCAGTTTCACAAAAGCCATACATCTCAAGAGGGACAGTCAAGTAGTTGGAAAATAATTTGCAAAAAAATCAGTTCTTGCTTATCCTCCTACTTTCCAAGCATTTTTTCCCACTTTAGGTAAATTTCTATTACATCTCTTTATGTCTTGAAGGGTATGTATTGATGGGGATTCCAAATTCTGTACCACTTGTGCCCTTGAGAGCTCTGGGTCCCCAATAATCCCCATGTCCTCTACTCACACTTACACATCATTCCTTGTCCTTGAAATTTATGTGACAGCCCAGAATTATGGCCATGTTTGCATTTGCTTCTGAGAGCACAAAACTTACAAAGAAGTAGAACGCAGATGCACTCGGGGCTCAGATTAGCATGGGAGCTCACTGATAAAGGACCTGCCAGTAATTAAACCACTTCAGAATAATGAAATGATCGTACATAGTATTGAGAGAAGCCACTCATTAGATTGCCCGCCATAGCTAAAGCAAAAGGAGACCTGAGCTTTGAGGGAAGCATTCACCTGCCAGATGTTTTCTTTTGATACTTGTGGAAGATGACATTATTCAGAGGCATTTAAATGAGTGCATCTTTGTTTAGATAAAATACAACACTGGCGTCACAATATATTTATACTTTCTATATGTTTTTGATCACCTAGATCTAGGGACCAAATTCTTTTGGAGATCTTTGTTAATCAGAAAGCCACTGTGTAAACCAGAAAGAATTTCCTGGGGGTGGGGGTAGGTGTGGGCACCAGCCGTTGTTTAGCAAACAGGCAGAGTGAGTCTTCCTCCCAGCTCCTGTTATTGTAGTTCTGTTTCAGAGAGCAACACTTAAAGCTATTTAGATGGAATGGAGTGAATAGGGATGAAGAGACCAATTAACCAATTTTTCTTGGCCTTTCCTCACACGTAGACACGTTCTGTACAACACCCCAGTTTTGATGTATTATTTTAATTAATCCCAGTCTTTTGATTCCTGCAAAAAGAAGGTTAGCAAATGTAACAATGCTCGGGAGTTTCTTTATCGTAAAAGACACATAATTTCAAGCATTTAATAAGGTAGATTTATTCTGGGTAGTTTAGCTTGCACATTCACTCAAAGAGCCCTCCCCAAAGACAACATTAAAAATGTGATTAGTTAGCTGCCATCAATAACACAAAATAGGAAAATGCTCTCTGAAGGGACAGCTTTGTGGAGGGCACTGCACAGTGTGTAGTAAAAATATATGGCCTAATAAGTTTACATTTGCAGGCTCATTTGTTAAAACTCTTGAATTTCTAATTTGTGTCGGAAAGATAAATGGATGGAGCCACAGCAAAGTGTGAGATTAATACTGATGGATGGGGATTCAGTTTTTTGCTAGCCTCTGAGTTCCACACAACCCAGTAGGCAGTTTATAGGAAAACCAAATGTAAATAAAAAGAAGGACATTATTTACTCTGGTTGAGACCAATTACCAGTTATTTTGTTCTGTTTAGCTTCACAGTTAAGGATATTTCTATGTAATCTAATCATTATACTTTAGTAATCAAAAGACCTACAATTTATAATTTGACGCTTCTAAGATTGGTCCCCGGAAGCTCTATTATATAAGGTGTAGTTAAGGATGGTATTTCTCGTATTTCACAAAATAGTTTCTCAAATTGTCCCTAAAAAAATATTTCTGGATACAACATGAGAAGAAGACCTGGGCTCTGAGGAAATACATAAAAATAGTGAGGTTTTTAATAGCCAAGGATTTAGGAAAACAAAATGAGATTTCTGTGGGAAATTGAGAGCAAAAGGTAAATTTCATGCCTCTTTTTTGCTGTCTTAACCCTACCTCTCCATCACCATCACCAGGGCATGACACTCTAGGCCTTAAGCAGTCCCCTGGCTTGGAGCTGTCTCCATGGCTCGTGAATGTCCTGCCTCTGGGTCACTGGTGGCCCTCAGGTCAGAAATGGCTGCAGCAATGTTCAATGGCACAGAGGGGGGGAAAATCACTTAGTCTGGCAAAAGTCACTTTAAGATCATGAGATGAATCTCCAATACATTTGTAAACTCTAGCTCCTTTGATTGAAGCTAGACATATTTCTAATTATGAAACATGCTCTAAATTTTGTGCAACTATGTCATAAGGTCCGCTTGGAGGGGTGGAAATCAGCAAGTTAAATTCCCCTCCCCTTCTTTTCTCTTTCCCTCTCTCCTCCCTCCCTCCCTTTCTCTCTCTTTCTCTCTCTCTGTTATCACACACTCATGTACCAGAAAGCAATCTCCAGGAGGAAATCTCCAACCATCCTTGAATTCCTCACTGACACCCCTTTCTGCGCTCAGTCTGTTCCAAGAGGTAGTATGCCACAGAGGAAAGAGCATTGGCCAAGGGAGCAGAAAAACCCAGGAGGTGGCTCCAGTTTCACAGCTTAAGAGCTGTGTGATGGGAAAGTCACTTACCTTCCGAGTGTCTCAGCTCTAGAATGGTGATAATAGTATTTATTAGAAAGGCTACATGAGGATGAAATGGGATTAATATATAACAGTGCTTTAGAAAGTAGCTCAATTCCCTATCCATCGTTCATTAAACTGAAAACTAGCATAAAATATTAAAAATTGCAAAGGGGAATTAAAAAAAATCAATGTGGAGGAATTGTGTGGCCTTGTCAGTAGATGTTGATATTAATCATAGCACCTCCATCAATATAATGCCTGGGTCACTGTTAACATGCGTTGGCTGACTCAGAGGGGCTGCTTGGGTCCCACCGCTTCGCTGCAATACGAGGAGCCCAGGCTGTACTGTGCATGCCTGGCATCAGGCCCCTGGCCTCTGGGCCTGGACTGGTTCTCTCCTGAGCTCCAGTAGCAAGCTTTAGCCTGGGGCTCTCTGGAGAGATTTCTGAATAAACTACATCTGTCGACCTGGCACTGTACAACAAGGATCTTCAAAGAACTGTCTCCAACCAGCAGTGTAACTGAGTCTACTGGTAGTGCTGATTGGTTGTATGTGCTCTGGTTAGATCAGTCCTGATAAGGAGGCCTTGTCTGGAGATTTGCTGTTCCTGTAATCTGCTAAGAAATTAGGAGGGAGTACTCACAAACCAGGCAGTCAGCAAACACTTATTGAGCACTTATATTTCTTAAAAGGATCTCTTTTCATAGGAGGGTAAGAAAATGATCCTCACCTATTTAAGATGTTACCATCCCCCCCGCCCCCCAGTCAGGTATGTGTGGCACAAGTGGAGCAGTAAGGAATGGGAGCATCGTCACACAGCGTAACCACACACTGGATGAGAGAAAGGGCAAAAAAATCCACATATATTGAAATTTTTGATTTGGAAACATCTGTCCTAAAAAATAAAGCAATATGTAGAATAAAGGTGAGAGGCTTCTGAATATTTTCTTTGGTGAATATTATTTGTAGAAAACTCAAAGCTGCAGGTTACTTTAGGAAATTCTAGAAATAGATTTAGCATGCACTTAAGGCCCCCTTGCTTAAGGCTAAGAGGAATTGGAGGTGGGTATAAAACACATAGAATGATTATATTCTCGCCTCTTATGGGCCTTTGATCTTAGGCCAATAGAAGAATTTGTGTTGGTTGGTGAATCCTTGTATAAACTCTGAAATGAAAATAGAAGACTTTTCAGAGTGAATGTGTGGTAAAACACAAAGGAACAGATTAATTTTGAAACCTCTAAGACTATATTCTCTTATTTAAAAATTCTGAATGCTTCCCTATTACCTACAAGATAAAAAGCCAAGCTCTTCAGCTCAGCATACAAGACCCTTGGTAATTTATCCCTAAAATTTGTCTTTGTATCTCAACATTCCCTACTAATGCATTCCAGCCTCAGTGACATGAAACCCATTTATAGGTTCTCGAAACCAGTATCCTCGCAGGCAATGCCTTGCTGTCCTTGGGACTGGAATGTTGCCCTTAGCCTCTGCTGACCGCTGCTCCCCAACTCCCACCCTTCAAGGCTTCGTCCAAACGCTGCCTCAGATGCAGCCAGAGTAGACGCGTCCTTCTCTTGGCTCCTTTCTCGTGCCGACTTCTATTCCTCACCCAATATCTGGCCATCATCTCTCTGGCTGTTGTTTCCTCGAATAACTATGAGCCCTTCAAAGAAAGAAATGTGTGCTGTTGCTCCCATATATAGGTGCTGTTGCTCCCATATATAGGTGCTGTTGCTCCCATATATAGGTACTGTGAGGACAAAGGCACAAGGAGTCTGAAGGAAGGAGGGCCATGTTCCCAATTAGAATCTCAGTGTTTTGTGCCTGGTAGTAGGACCAGATGGATTGAGGAGGATGGTTGCCAGGAGAAGCCACTCACCTGTGCGTCTTGGCTAATTAGACACAATGTGTGCAGCTGAGGGAGCTTGGGGAGGAGTAGGGAGTTGGCTGGGCCAGAAAGCAAAGGCATATTTAAGTTTTTGGGGTGAATGATTGGCATTGGGTCTGGGATAACATTTTCCATCATTATTTTAAAAGGTTTCTGTTTTCAAGGGACTTTTAGACTCAATAATGAGCACGTTTGTGGCTTTTTGCTCTTTAATGTGATAAAAAGGAACACAGCACTTCAGGTGACAGTCCTCAGTTTGTTTCAGGTTGAAAGGGAGTATATACAGTTAATTTGAACAAAGCACACCATAAATGAATGTGGAGGCCACAAACTTTCAAATCCGAAATTCCATTTGGTCAAACATTCAGGAGCTCCAGTTCCTGCGTCAGGGATCAATAACCCAAATGCCCAGAATCAGGCAACCTGTCTGTCCCTTGTTTAATCAGAATTTTAGGAAAGATTAAGTTTGTAATGAATCCCTGTAAATTTGCTTTCAATCTTCTCCATGTTGACGACATCCTTGTATGTGTACATCCATATTTGCCTCTCAGTGGGAGTGCATATTTGACATTTCAAAGACTACAAAATATGATCTGGAAAATAAACATTGTAGTAATTTTGATGGTTGATCATCTGTTTAATGTAATGTCAGTTAACTTTGAGACTGTAAGTTAGTCTGACTTCATTTGTTATCAATTTTCAGTGCTGTTCAGCATCCTCAACAAAAAACCAAACCAACACCCGCCGCTCGCCATAAAATCTAGGGAGGATGAAGTATAAAGATGAATTTTTATCCTTATGAGAAGAACTATCAAATGTTTTCTAGCATCTAAATGTAGGTTCCTTTCATTAATTGTAAGACACAAAAGGCATTTTAGGTTTTCAGATTTAAGGAAATAATATTCCAGACAATGGACCTATTGCATCATTTCTCATTGTCTAGCTTATTGGCTAGCTTCCATCCATGGAGAGAGCCCAAGTCTCTCTCAGGTTGTATTGATTCATAAAAATAAATGTCTATGGAATTCTATAAATAGGTGCTTGGTGAGTTTTGTGCTTGTATGACATTATTGTATTTGTTAAAATATTCAGGTTTTTCTTTAACTGATTGCTTTAATGCCATACAGATCTAATTTTAGGATTAAAGTTGTGATTATATTTCAGATCCTGATGATGTGGAAAACTTCCCTGGAATAAAGAAACTTTT
>CM052445.1:41105438-41155231 GCA_028533085.1 Varecia variegata | reverse complement strand
AGAAAATGCAAAGAAGGAATTAGAATTGGAGCCACTAAGCAAGGGCTGAAAAGAATTCAGCTAATCAGCAGCCTTAGGTACCCAGCTTCTAGTAAAGGTAGTTATTGGAAATCTAGCTGAACCAAGGTGAAGAGATGTTTAGTTTATTAGAGAGGAATGAAAAATTTTTAGGTGTTGAACTATGTCAGAAGAGGTCAGATTATATGACTTAATGTGAAACTAACCAACTCTGCAATGACTGTTTCATGCTGTGTCTACAATTTAAGGCCATTTCTTCCAGGTAGTATATGCAATATGTACAGCCACATACAATTTTAATTTTCTGGATAATATCCTCATTTTGGTTCTTTCACTGCTTTGTCTTGTTGCCCAATCTGTATAGTTGATGCAGCCCTTTAATTCCTACTCCTTTACATTTCAGTTTTTAGCCTAAATGATATTAGATTGACACATGTGTACATCACGAATCTCCTTGGACTATTCTTCCTTTCAGGAGGGTTGATAATTCTAGAGGTAGGGGTTATTAAGCACTGGTTGGGCACTAAACTTTACTACTGACATTACCTATTAAGTATCTCTAAAGGAAATAATAAAATGGCAGCTTTTTAGAGCCCATTTGTGACTCATAAAATATGGGTTAAAACATCCCATTTTATTACACCTTTATTTCTGTAATTATTACTGTAAGTGATAGAACAGTTCAGGACACTCAAGAAATCTGCTCTCGCAAGTCCTACCTAGAGCTGCAGGCTCTCTGAAAATGATACAAACCTTGCATTTGCAGATTAACTCTAAAAGTCTAAAGAATAGCCTGATGAAATAAAAAAAATACACAGAGCAAAAATAGAAAAAAAAAAAAAAGAGACAAAAAACCGAAAGATAAACTCTGAGTAAAGTAAAGCAATAAAAATAATGGTAATATGCTAATGTCATAGATCTGCAGAATCCCTGAACCCAAACAGACCTGCTCTTCAAACCCTTAGGGATGACCCCGGGAGATTTACTCAATGCCTTCGCACGCCAATTTGCCCATTCAGAAAATGGGGAATAATCACTGCACATAAGGAATTTTGTGTTGTGGGGACTAAGTGAGCTGATGCATGTAAATACATTATCACCAGTTCTGATAGACAGTGAGTGGTCTATAAATATTAGTTAAAATTATCATCGTTATTTTATTATATTAATAATCATACTTTTTTAAAACATGATCCACCAGATTGTCTTGTGGGATATCTGATGTGATGTTTATGAAGCTATTTGACTGATATCCTTCTATTTTTTTCCCATCCTGATATGTGCTTGAACTAAGAATCACAATGGGTTTGTCATAGTAAAAAGCCTGCTCTTGCTCACTTTAGCTGGGAGTGAATGGGAAGACAGTAAATCTAACTATTAGTTATTACATCTACAGTGTGAATGCTCACTATCTTCAAAGCATTGCTCTTTTAGTTGTAAGAATAAGCCATGGTCCCTGATTTCAAGAATTTATGGTGCAATATAGTGCACAGACACAGATACAAATACTGTCATACAATAGAGAGAACTAAAAAGAGGTTGCATGGGGAGGGGAAGTGTGCCTGGATTAAGATTCAGATTTAAATTAAACCAATATTTAACCAATAAGCTACTGGATTTCAGGCACTTTTCTCAGCATTCACTGCTGTTTCATATTGAACCAATCACCCATGGCTCCAAATTGGAACATTAGTTATTGTGATATGCAGTAATCACTTTAAAATCCCATTGCAATAGTGTTATTTAAGATAGTTCTGTCTGTGTTTGAAGTCAGGAGAAAGATAAAATGCTCTTAAAAAACAGTTTGCTTTTGCTGCTTAGTAGAGCTTCCTTTCTCAGTTCCTCCTAGGTCTTGTATCATAATCCATTCAGTCATTCACTTCATTAACTAATCCAACAAACATTTATTAAACTGCTATTATGTACCAAAAACTGTCCTAGGCATTGGGGATTGGAAGATGAATAAGCTACATTCCACAGACTCAAGAGGCTCACATTTAGTGAACAGAAACAACAACAGCGTAGCAACAAATATATTATTATGTTATGTGATAAATTCTGTAATAGAGGAACGAAACAGTGATGTATGTACGGTTTTCCTAGAATTAGTTCTAGTTTGTCTCTGGGAAAAATGAAAAGTGTGTGAAATATGTGTCTGAGCCCATCTGTGCCCTGGACACTTCAGTAATCCTTGATTTTCCACTCTACACACTTCAGACCTCTACCCTGAATATCAGGCCCAGGGCACAGGTTCTCTGTTTATTTGTCATCTAATCCATCCCAAAGAACTATTGATTCCTCCTGGCTTGAGATTTCTCCTTTTCAGGATTAGAGTTTCAATTGGGACATCTTGAAGAAGCAACTGTTCAAATACAAAATGAGGGAAGAATGTGATTTTGGTTAGGGTGCCTGCCTGGGGGCTCCACCTGTCCCACCATAGAGGGTCTTGTGTCATAGGGTGAAAAAGAATAGACTTGGAGATTGACAGATCTGAATTTTAATTGTTGCTCCTACCTAAACTGGCAGTCTTGGGCAAGTTACTCAGCCTCCTTCAGTCTTTTTTCTTCTTATTAAAAGAGAATAAGAATTGTCATTTCAGAGAGCTGTTTTGCAAATCAAATTGAGGTCAACAGATATAAATTGCTCGATGCAATGTTCTGTGTGTTGCAGATGATAACAGATTGATTATAGTAGGGAGAGACCAACAAAAGATAAGACTGATAAATACAGAATGGCGTGGTAATTAAGGCTAGGGAGGGGAAAAAAGTGGAGAAAGGAGGAAGGCAACTTTAGGGGTGATTTGTGATTTTAAATAGGGCGGTCAGGAAAGGCCTTACTGTACAGGGGATGTTTGAATAAAGCCATGAAAGAAATGAGGAGTGACCCACATAGAAATCTCTAGGATGAGAGTGCCAGGCGGAGGGAACAGCCAGTGCAAAGTGTGGCTAGGGAGGAAGATGTGAGTGTGCGTTGCAGGGGAGGAGGCAGGAAGCAGCAGGAGATGAAGACAGAGGAGAGATACAGGGATGCAGAGTGTGGAATGGTGTACATCACTGGCGCCCTTGGTGGTCATTACAAGAGTTTGACTTTTACTCTGAGGGAGAGAGGAAGCATTTGCAGGTTCTCATGGAGAAGAGCAACATCATCTGACTTCCATTTTTAAAGAATCTCTCAAGATGGATAGATAACGTGATAAAACAAGGACAGTCAGATGTTAATGGCAGAATCTAGGTTGTAACTATTTTTTCAGCTTTATAGTGTGTTTGGAAATTTTTCATAATAAGATGTTGAGGGGAAAAAAAAAGATTCATTCTGGTTGATGATGTGAGAGGAGACAGAGGGGTCAAAGGCAGAGCAGGGAGACCAGTTGTAGGGTACTACAGTAACCCAGGAGAAAGGTGGTGGCTTGCAGAGAGTGGTAGTGCTGGAGGTGAAACCGGGTTTTGAGTCTGCTATTGTTTGGAGGGACAGCCTGGAGACTTTAGTACCAGAGGGCATGAGAAGAGAGGAGTGAAATTTGACATCAAGTTCGTAGTTACCTGTCCCAGACAACTGCCAGGCTGCTGTGTTCCAAGCTCTAACTTCAGAAGGGCCCTCCCCCTGTTGTAAAGCAGGTGAATTTGTCTTTGAGTCCTCCTTTCCCAAGGACCTTCCTTGTCTTCCCCAGCCCCAGACATCCAGACACCACGTGTGGCCTCTCCCAGCCTGACGCCCTCATGTTGCTCATTGTGTGCTCCCATCTAAACCCCGGTACTGCCGTGGAGTAGAAATGGCTGTGAACTTGGAGTTGGAAGACCACGATCCTCTGCCTCAGGTACATTGCTGAACTTCAGTTTTCTCATTCATAAAATAAGGCTAAAAAATGCACACACCAGGGGTGTTGAGGGAATTGAGAAAACATGCAAGAGAACATTTAGCTCAAAAGTCTTGCACATTCACTCTTTCCTGCTCTATTTTCTTCACATTTCATTCCCCACTGAAATTTGTCCATTTTGTATCTCATCACCCTGAAGGTCCTTGATTGGATGGAAAGTTCTATGGAATTTCCAGAGCTCTCTGGCGACATTCCCAAGTATGAAGCACTAGTCTAAGAACTAGGATACATGAGTTCTAACCCTGAGTCTTTCCATCATGAGCTGAGTGATTTTCACAAGTTGCTTTAACCTTTTGCTGCTCAGTTTTGTTGTCTTGATATTCTCCAAGGTTTCTTCTTGCAAACATTGCCCATGAGGTGCTTACCTGAAGAAATTTCATTTAATTCTCATAATGACCACATGAAGTAGATATTTTCTGATTCTGGAGACAATATTCCCACCTGTTTGGTTTAAACAACTTTCTGATTCTAAAGGAAAGATTTTTCAGGTCAGTGTGTCTATACCTGTGATGTATTTAGTCATACATTCATTTATCAGATATTCATCGAATGCTCAGCCTGAGTGAGCAGGGAGGTGGTCCTTGTGGAGCCCCTCAAAGTCATGCTCCTCCAGCTGTTCCCTGGGACCTCACATGAAGAGTCACTTGTGGCAGCCGGACTGGGCAGAGCTGGGAAAATGTTTACAGGCAGGACTAAGAGCTGGTCATGGACTCTACAACAGGAGAAAACTAAAAGTAATGAGTTCCTTGATCCTTGAGTTTCCCTTAGAGTTGAGATAAGCCCTGGCTGAAAAGGATGTTTGTAAAAGAGATTAAGAGTATTTCTTCTGAAGACTTGAAGACTTTTATAAATTATTACAATCTTTTGGGACTGTTTAAAACCTTCTTGTTGGGATAGAGGAAAATGGACCAATGAGCTCTCATGCCTCATAAAGCGTTTAACAAGTTACAGTATCACTGCAATGCTGTTTAAGAATGGTCACTTTCCTAAACCCTCCTTTTTAAGTTCGAATAGAAGAAACTTCTCCCATCACTTCTCATGTCTACATGACAAAAGGAAAAATGCCTACTTACTGGCATTCTGTTATTAACTTCAAGCTCAACAAAGGGAAGCGGGCCCAGTGGCCACTGGAAACCAAGAAAACCCAAGGAGGACTTGAAAGCTTTCCTTTCTATCCTGTTAACACGGCAAACTCTAGGTAGGGGGAAGTGGCTATATCTTTATACTAACTTAACTAGCAGCCATTTGAGGTTGGCTTGCATTTTTTTTTTTTTTGTGGTTGGTTGTGTTTTAATCTGCACAACCAGTTTGATCACTAAGAACCTCTGGAGTTACCAAACATTGCATTTTCACATCTACCAGCATAGATGGACTTATTTGTAGAGACAATCTGTGAACTCTTCGTTTGTTTATCAAAAATATAGGTCTAGTGCAATGAGATTTTTTTTTTGAGGGGAAGTGTGGGTGGAGCTTAAGACACAATCACATTACTTTGCAGCTCTACCTTGTGCACAAGTACAAGGTCAGATCACTGACAATAAAACACCAGAAATACCAATGCAAAATTAAATTCCTCAAAATAAGGAACAATTAAAAACTTAAAAATTAATATTTTATCTAACCAAGATTTGCCACTACTGTGGGACATTATTTTTACAGCTTTATGGAGGCAAAATTGACATGCCATGAACTGTGTCTATTTAAAATGTACACTTGGATGAATTTTGATATATGTACACACCCATGAAACCATCACCACAACCAAGATAAATGAACACATCTACTGCAGTCTTACAAGTTTCCTTGTGCCTCCTTGTAATCTTTCCTTTATTCCCCTCCCTAACCTCCCTCTCTATCCCCAGGGAACGACTGATCTGCTTTGAGTCATTGTAGTTTAGTTTCATTTTATAGATTTTTATATAAGTGGAATAGTATCATACATATTCTTTTTTTGTCTAGCTTCTTTCAGTCAGCAAATTATTTTGGGTTAATCTATGTTGTCCCACGTAGCAATAGCTTATTCTTTAAATTAATTTCTTTTTATTGCTGAGTAGTAATCCATTGTATGGATATAGCACGATTTATTTATCCATTCATCTGGACATCCGTTGATGGACATTTGGTTTGCTTCCAGTTTTGGCTATTACAAATACAGCTGCTGTGAACGTTCCTGTACAAGGCTTTGTGTAGATACCTGCTTTCATTTATCTTAGGTGAATGTCTAAGAATGGAATTGCTGAACTGTATGAAATGTGTATGTTTAACTGTAAAACTGTCAAACTGTTTTCCAAATTGATTGTACAATTTTATATTCCCTTCATCAATAAATGAAAGTTCCAGTGGCTCCACATCCTCACCAACACTTAATATGGAGAGTCTTTTTAACTTTAGCCATTTTAAAACATGTAATGTTTGGAAATGTAGTGAGATCTCATTGTGGTTTTATTTTTTCCTTTTTTTTTTTTTGGCAGGGTCTCATTCTGTTGCCCAGGCTAGATTGGAGTGGCATCATCATAGTTCACTGCAATCTCAAACTCCTGGGCTCAAGCAATTCTCCTGCCTCAGCCTCCCAAGTAGCTGGAACTACAGGTGCCTGACACCATGCTTAGCTAATATTTCTATTTTTTGTAGAGATAAGGTCTCTCTTGCTATATTGCCCAGGGTGGTCTTGAACCCCTGGCCTCAAACAATCCTCCTGCCCTCAGCCTCCCAAAGTGCTAGGATTACAGGTGTGAGCCACTGTGCCAGGCTCACTGTGGTTTTAATTTGGGTTTTCCTAGTGACTAATGATATTGGGCAAATTTTGCTGTGCTTATCATCTGTGCATCTTCTTTAATTGAATATCTATTCAAATATTTTACCCATTTAAGAAAGGGGGTTGTCTTCTAATTGAATTGTAAGAGTTTTTCATATATTCTGGATACAAGTCTTTTTTTCATATGTATGCTTTAAAAATATTTTTCCTAGCCTGAGGCTTGTCCTTTATTTTCATAATAGTGCCTTTTAAAGAACAACATTTTAATTTTGATGAATTCCAATTTATTATTTTATCCTATAGTTTGTCCTTTTTTGTGTCATATTTAAGAAATCTTTGCCAAACCCAGGGTCACTAGGATTTTTCCCATTTTCTTTTAGAACATATGTGGTTTTAGCCATTACATTTAGGTTTATGATCCACCATTGCTTAGCAAAATGACCTAAATAAATGGAAATCTATACTGTGTTCATGGATCAGAAGACTCAATATTATTAAAGTGTCAGCACACCCCAGATTGATTTATAAATTCAACAAAGTCCCAATTAAAATCCCAGCAGGCTTTTTGGGTAGAAATTTACAAGTTGATTTTAAAATTTATATGGTAATAGAAAGTATCCAAAATAGTCAAAACAACTTAGAAAAGAACAAATTTGAATAACTTACACCTCCTCATATTATTAAGGCTCACTATAAAGCTATAGTTATCAAGAGACTGTGGAATTTGTGTATAGATAGACAAATAGATTAATGAAGCAGAATATAAATTCCAGAAATAAACTCACAGACATTTGGTCAATTGGTTTTTGACAAATGTGCCAGGCCAATTTCATGGGGAAATGATAATCTTTTCAACAAATGGTGCTGGAACAATTAGATATTTATATGAAATAAAATGAACCTTGACACTGCGGATATTTTAATGAGTCATTTTTAAGAACCTAATAAAATATCGTGATTTGAATAGGATTCTCAAACAATAAACAAATAATTACAAATGAATGCTTCAATTGAAAAAGTTAAAAAAGTTTGAATTATCACCAGCCGACTGAGGAAAATTCATACCAATTATCACATAAATCAGTATTGACAAATACAATTCATCAGTCCCTGGTTTTTCTTTTACAAAAATATGCAAAAAAATTCAATTCCATTTCAACATACAGAAAATGGAAACAGCCAAATAGAGTCACATGCTCTATCATTCAGTCTACAGAGGCAAACCTATAAATACGTTATTTTAAAAAAAAGATTGAATAAAGAGCAAGATTAGGGTGCTTTGAAAACAGCTTGATAAATCAGTAAAACAAACAAAACCCTTTTTCAAGCCACTATGTTGACATCGTTTATGGCCAGATGGAGGTTTTAGTAGCAAATACAAAATTGAGATCTGAAGGCGAAAGATTTACTAGTTAAAAAGGAGTTTATTTGTGATCAATTTCCTTACTTATATTTAACTCTCCACTCTCCAGCTGTTTTCACCGTCTCACAACAAAATAATAAAAAACTATTTTCATTCTCTTTTCCCATTTAAACTAACTGAGGATTTGTTAGAGGCCTTGCTGCTTTCCACGCCAGTAGATGGCATTCTTATTCTTGTTTTTATTTCAATAGTCTTTGCTTCGTGATAAATGTAATGCTGTCTACTGTATACGGGACTCACATTCAGTTCTGGTTCCCACCGTCCAAGTTCACGGTGACTGATTTCTGATGTGCATGGAAAAGAGAAGAACATACTCAAGTGGAGTATGAAAGTGCAGTAGTCAGCAAACTGAGATGTGTCCAAAAAATTGTTGCTTCTTTATTTTTCACTTTGCTGGGTAGTGTCAGGCCGAGTGAGGGCAGAGGTTTTGGCAGAAAACAAGACTGAAACTTGGTCATTCAAAGTGTCCCCATCTCTCCAGTGTAGCACCGTTTCTTATAGGTTAACTGCAGCTTCTGGGTGATGGTTCAGTCTTTCGGGTGGTCGCTGCTCCTTGTTCCCCTATATGGAATGACTTCTGGGTATAGGGGAACAGTGACCTTGTGACAGCAGGGTGGGGTCTTGGGTCTGTGTGCTGGCTGTTTGGAGATGTTCCCTGTTCACCTGCTACTGTGATCTATTGTCTTGGCAGTGTCAGGGGTTCCTCCCCTGGCCCTGCAGGGGCTACAGGATACGGATCTCAGCCACAGACTCCATCCTTCCCTGGTTTGACCATCCACCCCACAGCGTCTGTGTCAGGGTCACCTTACTCTCAACAGGGCCACCTATGGCTGGCTGACTCCTTCCCTGAGAATACCTGTGAGTGTCTGTATGCCTTCCACAGCCTCCACATGGAAGCAGGGAAAGCTCAGGGCCACCATTTTTTGATCTTCTACCTGTATTTGCCCCACTGCCATGTCTATTCTACTGTGATGACCGTGTTGTGAGTGGGGCTATAGCGCAAAGTGGCATCTTCCAGGGTTCCAAACGGGAAGTAGGCCCAGAGGCCTCTGCCTTCTGCTCCACCTCCCGTCTCTCTGGGATGCCTACACACTCATCAGGTCTTCAGGAGCCAGTCATGCCTCTCCTCCCACTGTCTCCCTTCAAATTTTCATCTTCTCCTCCCACCTCCAGAAAGGGCACTTCTTCCCACCACGTCTGCTGAGAACTCCTCTTAAATTCTTTCTGTGCCATGCAGATTGTCTTTGCATTACACCCGTGTTCCCGACATCGTCCTACTTCACACCCCCTTTATATAACAAGCATGTTGGAATACCTCTTTCACTGCGAGTATTACAACAACGCCCTAAATTTATTGTAAGAGAGAAATAAAAGGAAAGGAATTTACTCTAAAAAACTGTTTGCCCGCTATGTAGAATCACCATGAATCCCACAGCCATGAATGCAGACTGGTGTAAATGTCCCATCGTTGACTGAATATCATGAGCGGTTTGCTTTTTCCAAAACTGTGAACACTTTTGATAAAAATCTGAACATAAAGTATGATATTCCCTTGATTGGCTTTGCAGTTACCATACTGGAAAGTCAATAATACTATGTGGGTTTTTTTGGTTATTGACCCAAATAATACTATGTGCTTAATATGTTAAACAAAATTTATTATAAACATACCTTCATTAATGTGACGACGTATAAAAGGTTTGTGAGAAGTGGAACAATTCTTCCTTGTGTAGAAATATCTTGTGCATTGCAAGACACACAGCACCCCTGCCCTCTGCCAACTAAATACCACTAATGACCCCAATCATTGTGATAACTAACCCCCAACCCAATTTCCAAAACGTCCCCTAAAGGCCAGTAGCATTCCCACTGAGAACCATTGTTCTAGGCAGTACCTTCCCATAAAATAAGTTTATGAGCTCTTTCAGGTCTGCAGGTCACAGATATGGCAACACTCTGCAAAATGAGCCTTTTTTTTTTTTTTCCATCAGTACTTACAGATCATCCAAACATCTGTGCTGTGGAACTTGATACAAGTTCCCCCATTATTGAGACATCTGAGGACTCCTAGGTTACCCAGACTTTTGTTCAAAAACCATAGTACCACACTGCCTTCTATTCCTGTCCTTGCCCATTTATCTATTAAACCATTTTCTCATTGATTATATTAACTCTTAATACCTCTCGGTTAGGAAATACAAGGAAAATAGAGAACCAGAGAGGTCAAGAGACTCACACAGAGTTCCACAGGTGGGAATTGAGCAGGCCAGGATCAGACCCCCAATCTTCCAGCCAGAACTTTCCTACTGCCTCATATTATTATTGCCTTATAAGTTAATTGTTCAGCTTTTTATGGGGAAATCGGTATCAAGGTAATTTTTTTGGATTGTGGTTGACATGAATCAATACAGCAGGGTCTGCTTGTGCCTGGGTGAAGTGACATATTGGATTTCAAAACCTGCAGAGCTGTCAGGCGGGGACCCCACTACAGCTCCGGCCACCCTGTGAGGCCCAGCCAAGGGCGCTTTTCAGCTACACCCATAGCTCCTCTTCATATCCAGGGGCCTCCTGGACTTCCTTAGTGCCCTATTCCACGTTTAACCATTTTGTAGTCAGCCTTTGTGTACTGTATTGTCTGATTTTCTTTTTTTTTTTTTTTCCAATATGGATGTTTCCATTGTTTAGGTCTCCAGATGCCGACTTGGAAAAAATAAAAAAATAAAAAAATAAAACAAAAATGGAAACAGTTTTACCTTCTTCTCTTGATGTAGCAAGCCCTGTTTAAAGGGAAGGAAATTAGTGTTTCCTATACAAAATCAGAAAATAATTCCTACGTCAAGAGAAAATTTTATGATCCAATCCCCTCAATTTGAGCACTTCTGATCTCCCTAAATGTTATCCTTTCTAAATCAAGAAGAGAACATCAGGGATAATGGTGGATTTGTGAATGCTAAAATCTGTATGTGTATTAGGGAGAGAATGCATATGTAGCAATTGACTTAACAAGGTGTGCAGCCCTGTGCGCATTTATGTCTGAGATCCAAATCAAGCCCTTAACAGGCAAGACCCTTTAATACAAATGAGAAATAGGCTTTATCCTGCCATAATGACCTGCAGCCTCTCAGACATGACTCTCCGCAGACCGATCACTCCACAGAAAGGTTGGCCAGCTCACTGAAGCCATTATCTTTTATTTATGCAGATCAGATTGTGACAATCCTTAGAATTCTTTGTTTTATCTCTCTCCCTCTTTTTTTTCATCCTCCTTTTTAAAAATCTTTTCTTTCTGTTTCTGTACAGGCAACTCCCCAAACAAGCATTTTCATGACTTTCCAAGTCATTGAATGAAAATATTAGAGTGTAATTTGGTTAGCTTGTATTACTACACAAAGAAAAGAAAACTGTTTTAATTTTGGAGGCTACTAGATAAAGGAAGGAGGAAAAATTCCTTAATTTTTCAAACCACACAGGGAGCTATATACAGTGCCAACATACTAACCAGCACCAAATCCCAACAGTTTACATTTTCATTATTTAATATACCCTCTGGAGTTTTGGATGTGGCTCAGAAAAATTTTTTTAAACAAAGTTCTTACATATGACCTTAATTTCAATGAATATGCTTTAAAAGGCCTTAGCTTTCTTCCTTTTACGCTTTTCATTAGTCAATATTAGCTACATATTCATGGGTGAGAATTTAAATAGCATATTTCTTATAAAAAACATATAGGGGTGACTTTTTTTTATGGGTGTGCTTCCAGTGATCTTTTCCTCTAGGGGTGGGGGTGGTGTTTAACAGTAGGAGTTGAAAGAAAAAGAGAAGAATATTACTTTTGATTGTGGCAGTTTAGTCTCCATTGCATATTACTTTTTTTTTTTTCTCCCCTCCTGTAGTGGTGTTCTTTCCAGCTTTTATCTGAGCCAAGAAGCAAGGCAAGAAGCCCACTGAGAGATCAGGGAATAACGATGGGAAGGAAGGATTTTCCCAGCTGATTTGAGGGTAGTGCTGAATTCAGCTGACATCCTTAGGGTTCTTATTCCTGCATTGAATCCATAAGCATTTTATTGAATGCTAATTATGTTTTAGTTACTCTGCTAGATATTATGGCAGATATAAGAAAGAATCAAATACTGTTCTTGCCTTTATTTATTCATTTGATAAACAGTCGCTATCCACTGGCAGAACAATACGGAACCAGCAGCCCCAGTGGTCTTTTCAGTCTGGCGTGGAAGACAACTGAATCAGTGATGGTGAGTGTTACGGAGCTGGGTAAGTCGTGCTGGCTGTCATAGAAGTAGAAGTACTGCATGCTATGCGAGCATTGAACACAGGGGACTACTTTAGGGTGCATGTGCAGGGCTTAGCAAAGGTCCCTTGAAGCAATGAAGTTCATGTAGAGACCAGAAGCAGGAGACCAAGTTAGACCTTGGGGTGGTGGGGAATGGAGAGTATCCTAGGAAGATGGAACAACAGCTTGCATGAAGGCTGAGGTGAGAGGTGCATTGGAGGAACTGAAAGAAAGCCCAAAGCCAGAAAGGACTCAAAACCTTTTTCTCATTCACATGGTGAGTTCTGAGGGCTGCTCTTCAGTGGCCGCTCGTGGCTGTCTTTGGTGGCTGGAAAAGATGAGCTGGTTAGGAGAAGCTCACCAGCTGCAGTTCACGTCTCTCTAGGAGTGGGGAAGTCTTTCTTGCCTCCCCTTCCCCAGCACAGAATGGGGCATGCAAAGGAGAGTTCAAAAAGTAGATCGTTTGGGATGGAGGTAATATAATGAACCAGCAACCCATACAATATTAACTGAGAGTATGATAAGAGAAAATGTCTCTCCACAAGCAAGGGATCATTGAGCTCCTGAGAGTGGCATGAATTGCATTGCAGGGTCCTCATCAGTCAGTATTAACAGCTTACTAGGAATGAGGTTTTAGCTGCTGGTTTAAGGCAGGGGATTAAGAGCATGGGATTTGGGACAGGAAATCGATGTGGGATTTGGGAAATGAAGAACAGCTGGGGTGAAAGTGTTGAGTAAGAGAGGGAGAAAGTGTTAGAAGACCTGGGCAGCC
This sequence comes from Varecia variegata, assembly GCA_028533085.1. Lineage (NCBI taxonomy): Eukaryota > Metazoa > Chordata > Mammalia > Primates > Lemuridae > Varecia > Varecia variegata. The sequence goes on along the minus strand of CM052445.1, from coordinate 41,142,100 downwards.
AGAGGCTCTGTGAGCATAAGAGAGAGTGAGGGCTTTAACTATGGCACTCATTCATTCCGTCACTATCCAAACCGTTCAGGGTGACAATCTGCACCTGAAGATGGAGGCCTTATAATTTACTAATTATGAAGTTTGCTGTTGTCTCCTCTTCTATGGTCATAAGGAAAGCCATTTTCTATTAATGCCATAGCAAAGGAAATTGCAGTATCAGTAGGAAAAGAAGTGGCTGGGATTGAGAATGAGGTGTGATAGAATAATTCTGGAAAGATATTACCCAAGTGTCTTTGGGAAAGAAGGACAGTTTTTTTTTTTTTTTTAACTTATAACTGTCATGGCATATTGCACTAAATGGAATTGTATTCATGATGAGGTTTGAAGTTCTTTTTATTTTAGTTAAGGCATTTCTTTTTCTTTTTTTTTTTCTCCTCGTCTCCCCTCCCCTCCCCTTCCCTCTCCTCCCCTCCCCTTCACTCTCCTTCCCTTCCTCCTCTCCTCTCTTCTCCTCTCCCCTCCCCTCCTCTGCCCTCCCCTCCTCTCCTCTCCTCTCCTTTCCTTTTCCTTTTCCTTTTTCTTGGAGACAGAGTCTCGCTCTGTTGCCCAGGCTGGAGTGCAGTGGTACAATCATAGCTCACTCCTGGACTCAAGCAATCCTCTTGCCTTAGCCTCCCCAGTAGCTGGGACTAAAGTCAGAAGCCACCATGTCCGGAAAATTTTTTAATTTTTTTTTTGTAGAGATGGGGTCTCATTATTTTGCCCAGGCTGGTGTTGAACTCCTGGCCTCAAGTGACCCTACAACCTTGGCCTTCCAAAGTGCTGGGGTAACAGGTGTAAACCACCATGCCTGGCTCTTTTTATAAAATTTAAATATCAGAGGTAACTCTAGAGAAAGTATTTTTTCTGAAAAAAAATCCCTCATGGCTTTAATTTATAATGGATCAGGATTATTGTTTAATTTTTGAGAAGAAGAAACTATAAAAGAGAAAATATTTGGCTACAGTCATGCAGAAGACCAATGGTGAAGTTCACAGTGCAAAGGGAGGATCCTAGGAATTCAGAAATAAAACTAGTTTAATAATAGCAGAAACAGAAGGGAAAGATATACATTAAAATAATAATAATCAAAACCACCCAAAATTCATCTGTGCAACAGTGCTGAGATACTCTCAAGCAGAGCTTGTCATTCTGTCCTGACACTAATCCTTGGATGCGGTTTTGACCAATCAATACTCATTTAAGAGGGATGAGTTTCATATTTATACTAATCACTGAAAATGACTGTTGAATCTGAAATCTCTATGTTCGAGGATGACAGCTCCCTTCCCAGGGCACATCTATGGGAACCCGGTCCTTATTTATCGCATTCTGGGTGAGGCAAGCTATATCGCGTTCACGTGTGAGCCACTATAACGCATCGTTCACAGTTAAAGTGCCCTCTGAAGCTTTCTGCTTCACAACCTCTCTCCTTCTTTCCCTGTTACCTCTAAATTTTTCATGCCGTCTTGAGCATCTCTCAAAGAATTGCAAATTCTAGCTGGAACATGATTAATTTAGCACGCGGCCTCCTCTGATGGAGCGCTCTGCCGTCCATCCTTCTTAGACAAGGCTACCTCTCCTCATGGCTCTTAGCAGGAAAAGTGAATTAAGGCAAAGGCGCGGGCAGCTCAGGTGTGCTGCCTGAGAATGAATTTTTACTGGCCGTGCCACAAAGTCAAAAGTGTGGTGTTGCAAAGGTGAAATTACAATATATAGTTGATGTTATTTTAGCTGGGAAGCTCGGTCACCCCATTTCCCTCTCTCAGTTTGCCAAGGAAATATCTATTATTCTCTATTTGGAGGTGAAAGGCAAAACATGGGCATTTCTCCTCCTTAAAGACACCCTAACTTTATTTTGTGTTTCTAACACCTTCTTTATTTATTTCATCAGCTGATATTTTCTGTGAGAAGGTCACCTCCCTTTAATATTGAAAGAAGAGGCACATTTATTTCTATCATTGGAATCTTTTCATTGAACTCAATGGAGCTGAACCATGAAGGCCAACACCACGGCAATCACAGGTGGCTTCCGGTGGGACTCACCGAGGAATCTGCCCCGGAATATCTTTAGACTGGGGCCCATTTGGCGCCCAATAATCTTTAGGAAGGAGGACAGTGGAAAGAAAAGCTTCTTCTTTGGAAGGTATTTTGAAATCTTGTTTGAATATACCTCCTATATTTGAATTACTTCCTTGTTTAAAAATCTCTATTTGTATAAGGGATGTGATTGTCAGGTATCTAAAGCATTGAGCAAGTGCCTGGTGTATAGTCAGAATATGCATGTCAGCAGTGATGATGATGGAGTACTGGCACTCCAGAAGTATCACTGTTGATCAGACGCAGCTGGGTTGAGTCTGACTGTGGTAACGGAGAGCACTGCCGCTACCGAGTCCTGGGAGTGACCGGGCACGGTCAAGTCAGAAAGTCTGGTTTAAGAAGAGCAGTGGGGATTGGAGAAGTTGGGGGGTAGGAGTGTGTGTCTGTGGGTGTTGATTGAGTCTGAGTAAAGATTATCATACAATAGTTTACGATTGATGGAGTCAAGAGTTTTGAAGGATCTCAAATACTATTTTGTTATTGATATACTATATTGTATATCAGAGAGATCCAATATAGTATAACAACTATTTCATAGCATTTACATTGTATTAGGTATTATAAGTAATCTAGAAGTGATTTAAAGTATCCTGGAGAATGTGAGTAGGCTATACGCAAATACTACCTTTATATAAGAGACTGGAGCATCCACAGATTTTGGTATCTGTGGGAGGTCCTGGAACCAATCTCCCTTGGATAATGAAGGATGACTGTATTATAGGTTAAGTATCCCTCATCCCGAATGCTTGGGACCAGAATTGTTTTGGATTTTGGATTTTTTTGAATTTTGGAATATTTGCTTATACAAAATAAGATATCTTGAGGATTGGACCGAAGTCTAAACACAATATGCACTTATGTTTCATATACATCTTGCACACATAGCCTGAAAGTAATTTTATACAATATTTTAAATAATTTTTTGCTCAAAACAGTTTGTGTACATTGAACCATCAGAAAGCAAAGGTGTCCTTATCTCAGCCACTCATGAGGACAATCTGGTCGCTTGGCATCACCATCATTCCTAACTCTGAATTTACATGCTCACAATGAGCAATCATTTTCTTATCATTTTCATTTATTCACACATAAGTACTTAGTAAAAAGTATGTACCACGAATACAGGTGTATTAATGTGTCCAGGGTAACTAGGCAGCACAGTAGCACCCCAGAATACCTGGATCAGCTGTTAAACAGCAGCAACAACAAGCAACCACAGGCTTTCAGTCTCCACCTACAATCCTGTGTTTGGATTAAAAGGTTACTGTACACTACATTTTATTTTTTTTAGGTGAGAAGAAACATCAGAAGCAATTGAGGGACCAGGAAGGGGATCCTCTAGGGATGAGGAGGCATGCTACTAGATGGTTTTTTAAAATGTTTCCTCCAGAGTTACCTGCCTCATTAACAATAGTTTTTGTCTTAGAAGTCTCTCTTGGATTTTATAAACTGACATGATTTCTTGTTCTGTTATGAATGCACACTGCTCTGGTCCTTCAATAACTTCATCACACATTTTCACCATGTTATCTATAGGCAATTTTTTTTTTTTGCAGTGTTAACTTCATCTTCATTGTCATGTTGACCCACAAAAACTTTCAGATTTTGAAGCATTTCAGATTTTGGATTCGAATTGAATGCTCAGCCTACACTATCCAGGAAATCAGATGATGGCTTGAGTTGCATTTTTTTCTGAGCTCTGGCATTAAAAAGAGATCTTTTTTCTTATGTTCACAGGACTCAGGAGAGAAGGCTGTGGTCCGGGCTAGGATGGCATCAGGGTGATCCTAGGAAGAGAGGCAGACTTCCTGAAGATCCAAGCCTAAGTTAGTGCAAGGCTTCTTAGGACTTAGCCTCCAAAGTCCTGCAGCCTCACTTCCTCCACAGGCTGTGGGTCAAAAGTAAGCCACAGAAACAACCCAGGGGCAAATGTGTAGACACAAGGGTGTGAATACTGACGTGATTATTGGGAGGAACATCTTTGGAGCCAATTCCCACAGTAACCCACTAAATGTTCAGAGTGGACAAATGGGGAATAAAATGAGAAAGACAGGTTATGGCCAGACTGTGAGAACCTTGAATGCCAGAATATAAGCAAAGGGAAATTAAAGGCTCTTGTGCATAGCATTAATAAAGTGAAACCAGTGTTTTAGGAAGAATAACCTAGAAGTGATATGCAGTTCTCATTAGAACAGGGAGTAACTGTGTGCAGACTGAGATGTTAGAAGGCCATTGTAATAACTCAGGTGTGAGTAGGTGGAATCAGAGCAAATGTGGATGCAGTAAGAGTAGAAAGGACAGGGAGACTTCTAGAATATTTTGATTATGATTTGATCTGTCAGAATTCTGCCTGTAGAAAGATGGCACATGACAGATATGGAAATCAAATAAAGAAATATGCCAAGTGAAGAAATACATTAAGTCAAGAAATCTTTGCGAATTCGTAAAGACAAGAAAGTGAGAGGATAAGAGACATTAAACAGGATGGGAAGCAGGAAGGAAGTAGCAGAGAATAGAAACTGGACATTAAAAGTGGAAAAGGACAATGATCATACCCACAGATAGAGAGCCTAAATTATAAAGAAAAAAAAGATATTCACCAGGGAAAAGAAAAGGCATGCCATTCTATGTAAACTCAGTAAAGAAGCAAGTAGGACACAACTCTCAATTACATCATGAAGAGTACAATAATTGATTTTCAGTAGTGATAACACATTGTGCATTCATGTAATAAATACTTCTGAAGATTTGCTATGTACCCACAATGTACTCATCTCTGATAATCTCTGATACTGTTACGTACAGAGAGGTGACCTTCAGACCCTACCTGCATGAGATCTGCAATTTATTGGTGTGTATGTAAAAAATGGTAACATTGCAAGATAAGTGCTAAGTACCAAAATAGTGACAGGAAAAAATTACTTGTCACCCAGAGGGAGTGAATAATTTTTCCTGAGCATATCAGAGATGACCTCACACAACACTCGAGGTAAGCAGGAAGCATGGAATTGGCAAGTGGAGAAGGTGGACCATTTCATTCCAGATGGAGGGGGTAGCCAGCATGTGCCAAGGCAAAAGGCTTTGGAAAGCATGGTAGATTGGGATACCCAATCTGTTCTGGGTAGAAGCCCCATCTACTCTGTCCAACAAGGAAGAGAGCTTGGTGGAAACCATTCAAACTATTGAAATGTATTTGAAACCTTTGGCATCCAAAAGGGTAAACTTTCAGTTATCTAGAAGTCTGTTAGCCCACAATAGCTCTGCACTACTAAAACTGCTGAAAACCAAAGAGTTTTTTAATGGTCATTACTACTGTTGCCTACTCTTAATCTCTTTCCTTCAATAAGGTAGCGTGACCACTGCATGATTTGCAGAATTTCTATGCCAATTCAGAGGCTGCAGAGCCCAAGTATCTGTAGTACAGGGCAGAAGGTGGTAAGTATTAACTGGGAGGTACAGAAAATATGAAGGCGTGGGCAAGGGGGACATTCATTTCAGCCAGGGGAATTGGAAAAGGATCATGAAGAAAGTTTCTTGGTACTGAATTTGCCATATGGGTAAGACTTCAAGAAGTCTCCATCATTTTGGGGCTAGTGAGGAGGAGCAAGGAACATTCCAGAAAGAAAAATGCAGCACAAAGACTTGGAAATGGGAAAGTATTTGAATATCTCTGTTGATTATCTGATGTCAGTCTAGCAGAAGATGTTCGAAAAGGCATAAGGCAAGAAACAAGTAGCATAGAGAATTGGGGGCAGGTCATGGAGGCCATTAAATGCCGCTGTGGTGTTTGTTGTGTAAGCCTGGGAAGATGTCAAAGAGTCTGAGCTGAGGAGGGACACCACTGAGCTGAGTGTGAGGAAGATTGCTCCAGGGACAGTTTACAGAAAGCGTGAGTGAGGGAGGACTGTCCCGGGGGGAGGCACACGATGGAAGAGGAGGCTGGCTAAAGAGAGTGGGACAGCTGGGTGAGATGCAACGAGATCCATGCTAAGGAAGGGGCACCAGGAACAGAAGAAAAGACAGTCCAGGCAGAAGAGTCAGGTAGTAGGGTCAAGGAGAGGTAGGAGCCAAAGATGATGTTGGAGTTTTCTAGCTTAAATGGTGGTGAGGATGGTGAGGATGTGGGTGCATTAAGTGAGATGTGGAACTAAAGTTTGAATTAGGGAAAAGACGTTTGTTTCTGCTTTTTTTTTTCCTTTAAAATTTTCATAGTGTTTTAGTTTTGTGGTTAAAGCATAACAATCCTTTTTCTTTTGAAAAAAAATATTGGCAGGCAGGAACTATGTGTTTTGTGGACTATGATTTACAGTGCGTCGTTGGTGGGTAAATTTTACTCTCTTTGGCCTAAGCACTCAAAAGAGAGCTCTTGCTGGGACACACATTCCAATGTTGTGTTTCTGTATCTTACAAGGGAATTGAAATGCGCCACTTCAGAGGGAATTAGGAGTGAGTTTGTACACTTTTCTGCTTAGTGGAACTCAAATAGTTTCCCAGGGAATACGTTCTCTGTTTTTCCAACACCTTTCCCTTATTCCCCAAACAGATTAGCACATGTCTCTCATATTTCCCACGTTGTCATCAGAGCAAGAGCGCGTGAGGGAGAGATGGGGCGTGGGGCATGATAATTTTACACTTGAGACAGTGATGTGTGGGATCTGAAGTTTCTAAACTCTTGGAAGACTCTTGGGTGTGAGGCATCTTTTGTGTTCCGGCACAAAACCAGCACAGCACAGGAAGTAATCCCTAAAGGTATCTGGGCCCATAGACTCCGGCCTGAAAGCTCTTACTGTTCAGCGTTTGGAAACATTTCAAATCATTTTCTCAATGCCCAGTTTCACATGTATAACATACGATAATTAAAAAGGAAGCCTTTGTTAATATTCAAAAGGACTGACAGTAGGAAATGTAGACATAGTTTCTCTTACCTCTTCTTTTGACATTTTTCTCCCATATGTAATCTCATGAGGGTCCCTTTCCCTTCTCTCCCACCCTCTTTCCTATGGCCCACAGACCCCAGGAACTCTCACACCCTCTAACTTCCCTGAGTGACAGCTGGGAGAAATTCTCTGATCTAAACCTGGTAACACTCAGAAGAGCTAGCTGATGAATCTTATTCAGAAGAAAAAGCTTCAGAAGTTACGTGTGTGTGTGAGTCTGTGTGTGTGTGTGTATACACACACACACACAGACACACACACATGGTTAGAGAGGCTACTTGTGTTATTAGGGTCGCAAATTTAGGTGCATTACACCTAGAGGTGCCTGGAAAAATAAGTAATCTGATCTAGAAGGTAGAGGAGAAAAAAATAACTAAAGGTCCTAGTCCCGCTTAAACCCTAGTTTGATACAATTTATGCTTCCTCCCTTCCTTCTTCCTTACCCCAAGAAGGTATCTGTCTATCCTGGGAGGCCTGGAGCCTCCCGCAGGGTCCTGGACCTGTCCCTTGCCTGTCCTGTGTCAGTGTCCCTTGTCCTGTGGGCGGCTGCTGCCCGCCGGTGATCAAGGCTGTGTAAACTGGTCTCTCTTGCCTGGCCAGGCCCTGGAGGCCCTCCAGGTGAGTCAGTCTCCCCTCGGGCCTCCCCTCAGCTCCTGGCGGACTCACAGCTACTTGTGTCTTCAGAGCCCCCCCACGGAGTTGGGGTGCAGGGAGGCCTGTGGGGCTTCCTGGGTCCCATCCTCGCAGCCCTGAGGATGTGAGAAAGCCCCGTTCATCAGCGTCTGCCTGTACACTGGGTGGTTTCCGTGCTGTGGCTGTGTTGGGTTGGTGCAGGCTGCCTGTAAGGACTGTTGGTTCAGTGCACAGTGACCTGTGGCAGAGGAGGACGGGTGGACACTGCTCTTCATGTGGATTCGGGCCTCTGGTTATCACCCAGCATCAAGTAAAGCAACAATGTAATTTCGTGTCCCACACTGGGACACTTTTGAGACTGAAAGGGGGTGCTAAAATAATTACAATTATGCAATATTTTGAAATATATTTTTATTGACCAACACACTGATTTTATAATTTTGATGGAGGTATTGCATGGTTCTATTCAAAAATTATTTCAAGAGCCGGGTGCCGTGGCTCATGCCTGTAATCCCAGCATGTTGGGAGGCCAAGGCAGGAGGATGGCTTGAGCCCAGGAGTTTGAGACCAGCCTGGGCAACATAGCAAGTCCCTGTCTCTAAAAAAACACAAAAAAACAAAAAAACAAAAAATTATTTCAAAATAAAATGCTTTTGACTAAAAATAAAAATGATATATATCTGTGTACAGGGGAAAATGGGAACAAATAGGCAGCCTATCCATGAGCTGAGCCAGGAGGGATATGGGAGTCACATTCCCAAGAGGGTGTGGAGCAGGCCAGGGCCGCAAGGCTAATGGGCCCCAGGCCAGTCCTCCAAGGGGCCTCCATACCAGGGCCGAGTCAGCCTCGGAGGGTTTCTGGATCTTGGCCACATCAAGATACACCAGGTCACATATGTGTGGAACAGTGGCCACTCGCTGTGCGAGTACCACCACGATAGAGGGAGAGAGGGGCCAGTGAATCTGGTACTATTCCATAGCTGGCTCTGGACACCAGAGCAAAGTCTTGAGATGCTCGGGCTGTGGGTCTTTTGCTATCTTTATAGGAATTATCAGATCCAGAAACCACAGTCTGCAGAGAAAACACCAGAGCAATGGAAGAAGGAGGCAAAAGGAGGAGGCCTGCCATAGAATTCTTTTTCGGCTGAGGGTCTGACGATCACAGGAAGGTACAAAAGCACTTACTAGGGCTCTTCAGTGAGACAGGATTGGTGTGAATGTCATGATCTAGGAAATACTGCCTCATAGAAAAAAAATGAAAAGCCACTAGGTATGTTGGGATTAAGCAAAACAAATACAATATTACAATTTATCAGATGAAGGAAGTGAAACAAGGCAGTTTAAATTATTTTCAAATGAGTTGGAATAGCTTTCTGAACACTGACATTAACTACCTGTCTTCAACTCCCACTAAAGTTTTCAAATAATTAATATGCTAGAAATAGCATTCTATTAGTATTTTTCTAAATGAACCTAAAAATGATCATTTTCAGCTTTCATTGAAGGAAACGTAGATGCTCTGGAAGAGAAAATTCAAATCACAAAACCCAGCCCCGTTCCAGGGGACAGGAGTCTTTCTGGAAATGGATGTGTCATCACTTAGTGATGACCTTGCACAAGCTCTTTTATCAGCCTGGCTCCCAGTTTCCTCATGGGAAAGTGGAAGCTGGGCAGCACCCAGGTTGGGATCATCCTTTCAACCTTCCTAAGGACACTGAGATAGGGAAGGACCACAGGGATGGAAGAAGCAGAGACATGATAAAATTTGGGTTTTAGGAGATCACTCTGGCGCCATTCCGAGGTGGAATAGGGCACTGACTGATCAATACTTCTGGGCTGATGGCCAGAAAAGAAGTCCAAGGCGCCAGGAAAGGAGTTCAAGACTCCAGAAAACAGCACTTCTCTGTAACCAAAGGGCACCAGGCCTTGGCAGAAGAGGCTATGTGAGGTCAGGTCATATACCAAGGGGAGTCTGACGCTCTTGAAGACATCAAAGAACAGAATAATTCTTTGTTCATACAGAACTTCTCTAGCTAAGGGGATTTTATTTTTGGGGGCAAGATATGCTCCATATCATATTCTATATGGTTCATTCTATTATTGTTTTAAACTGAGAGTCAGGTGTTTAAAAAATTTAGAGGCAATGTTGCTCAAACAAATGTTAGAAAGACACCTTGAACTAAATTATTTTTTAAAAAGGAAGTAAGCCATTGTTTTATAGAACTAAAAGTAAAAATCTACCCAAAGCAATAATACGTAATGCATATAATTTTGAAACAAATGGCATTTGGGTCACAAAAATGTAAACATTTGCAAACACAGTTCAGCAAATTATGTCTTATCTCTGGCAAAGTCATTTAAGGCCAGGGAAGGCCAAGGCCTCGTTGTGAGATTCCCTGTCCTGAGGAATGCTGGGCTTGCTCATTGTCTCCTAATTGTGTGTGTTTTCCCTCGCAACCCAAAATCTCACGTAACTAGGGCACTCTTGGTAATCACCTAGCATTTAGTGCAATTTGCCTTCCTATCCTTTGTTGTTGCTTTAAGAAACAAGGCACACGCACAAAATTCTTTTTCTAAAAACTTGATTAGTCAACATGGTAGAATTCTGCAAATGGAGATTTTGAAATGAGGATGGGTTTATTTAAGCAGCTGTATTCTGTTATAGAGTATCTTGTGACTTGCCTCAAGGAAAGTGTCTGTATTCCCCAGACTGTTTAATTGCAGCTCTTGTTTTCGACTCTTTGGGGCTGGCTGTCTCTCTGTGCTATCCGATGCCAGCTGCAGCAAGCAGTGGGGAGATATTTTCTCTGTGGTCTGCTGATGTCAGGGTCTTAGAGAGCTCAGATTCCAGGTCACATCTGCCCCAGCAAGAGTCCTTTATTTGTATTGATAGTGGACCCCACATTTCCCAGATCAGAATCCTGGGAGTCAGGATAAGAGCTACAAAACAGTATTTAAAAAAAAAAAAATCTGTCCCAGTGCATTTGGAGGGATTTACAACCCATGGCAAATTTCTTTCCAGCAATTCTAGGCGTCCTCAAGGAGTGTCTTATGTTCTGTAGTCTTACTCATGATAAAACATATCCAGCATTTTCCTCCTCTCTTGATCCGAGTTGATGTGATAATGTTCCTGTTTCCTGGGAAACAACACGTGGCTACCCTGTCCCTATCGCTCACCAGCAATGCCATCTCAGAGACCAGTGCCCATTAGGGGGAGGCCTGGGTGGGAGACGCCTTCTGTTAGCTGGTGCCCGCTGAGGGGGAGGTCTCAGCAGTGGACCCCTCTTTGTCACCGTAAATGTTGGTGCCCATACTGTGAATGCTTTGCTCTGAGTGAGACATTGCTGCCAGACTGGGGATTACGTTTTTACAGCTATCCCCTGCTCACAACATGGCATCAGCCACTGAGGGCCCCATGGCAATTCCTGCTCCCTGCAGAGTCAGGACTCTGAGGACAATGTGGGCAGCTCCCTACAACTGTGTCCTGTTGTACTTTCCTGGCTCTCCTCCCTCAGGAACGTGTCCTGATTTCTCCTCCCAGGAAGCTTCCCGGGATCTGTCCAGGCCTGGCTCACTGCAGACATGGCAAGAGACGCTGGGGGTTTGGGTTTCACAGAGCTGAGGCTCAAACTGGGCTCCCTGCTATTCTCAATGAGTAGATCCAGGAGGGAAATTGTGCAGGTGGAACCTCTTTTTCTTCCCCAAGAGTCTGGCTCCATCTTGTGTCTTCGTATTTATCTCCTCCTAGCTCTCAAACTGAAACTACGGTCAAATGGTTCTTTTTTACTGCCTCCCACTTTCTTCTGCCTCTTCCCCTTTTCTCACTCCATTCTCCTTCTTAGATTAATACTTTTCCTCTTCTCTGTCAATCCAAGTCTGCTCTCTCTTCCTGTCTCTGTCCTCTCTCCCTCCTGTCCTCATTCTCTCTCTCCCTCTATTCTTTTCTGTCTTCCTTTCAGAAACATTGTTTATTGCTTTTTAAGGTACAGTGTTATATACCAGGGATACAAACATGATTCAGTCATAATTTCTTCATTTAGAAATTTAAAATTCAACCTTATATTGTCTCTTTTCTGATCTCTTTAATTTGTCCTCCTTGCAAAGTTCCTTTTCTCCCCTGAATTTCTATAGTACACGTAATCCATACTATATGCTTTTTCATGTGTTATTATTTTTTAAATATCTAGCTGTTTTGGACCCCTGGATGGAGGGTACAAATATCTTCAAGGTGGAGAGAATGCTCTGAACTTCTTTCGTATCCATCATAACTGTTTACCGTGTACTTGTTGACTTGAGTGTGCCTGTTTATAGACACGTTAGATTGATTGATTCAATAAGTGAATTCCTGTAGATGTAAATATATGTCTTTGTCATGAAAGTCTTTTTTTCCCTTATGATATGACTGTGTGATAAAAGTGCTTAGCCTACACCATGCTCCCATTCTGTAAGCTGGGGTGGGGTGGAGCAGTCATTGTTGATAACGATAACCTGGGGACAACCTCCTCTGAATACAAAAATTCTATCCTTTCGGTAGCTTGTACCTTCCTGAAATTGTTTTACATCATTATCTCCTTTGATACATGTAGCAAATTTTATTTGCCACCATTTTAGGCCCCATTTTAGGAAAGGAAACTAAGGGTCTTAGAATGTTAAGTGATTTATTCAGAAAGAGAGTATGACCCCTGATCTTCTGAGAGCAAGAACAACACAATCTCCAACCCTCCTCCTCGCCTGGCTGCACCTCCCTCCTGCACTCCTCCTCTCCCTTCCCTCCTCTCCCACTTCCCCACAGGCTGTTAAAGCCATTTTAAGGTGTGTAGATTTCATCCCTATCACATCAAAACGCAGGAGGACATGGCGAGTAGGTTAGGTTGGCCATTTTCTACTATTCTACCGCTGAATTGCCCTCTTTCATAGGTGGGGCTAGCTACTGGAGCCGTTTGTGTTTCTACCTGTGTGTTCAGGTAGTCTGTGGGCCTCTTGGCCTCTTGAGGAGAGAGAATGTCACCTGCTCATCTCTGTGTCTCTAGCCTATGTACAGAGCTGGGCCCTCCAGTGTGGAACCTAGAGTAGAGGCATAAGATGCCTGGAGGTTGTTCAGGGTTATAACAAGGTTCTGTGCAGAAGCAAAGACCTGAACTCTTGGTCCCTTTTAGCAGGACTATTCCAGCCCTAGTCAAACCAACCAGTGGAAGGAAATGGTCAAAGAGGGGTTTCCACTTTAAATGCAAACTAGCAAAGAGTTTTCTCCTCCACCACAAAGTATTCACCACAAAGGATTCACCAGCTCACGAAGAGTATTAAATGAGGCAATCTATATGAAACCACTTTTGCCAACTCTAAAGTAAGACTTCTTTACAATTTATAAAGTAATTTTTTATACTTGATCTCATTTGATCTTCACAATAATTCTGAATGATGGGGACTATTATCTACCCCAAAGATAAAATAACTAAGGCTAAAAGATCAAATGCTTATCTAATCCATGTCTTATTTGATGTTTTGGGTGTCTTAATAACTGCTGAATAATGGTGGAGACGGAAGCAGAGTGGGGAAAGGTTAGCAGTATTGCTGATAAATAGATGGAGCTATGGCAGTGTGAACAACACGAAGGCTGCGAGCCGGCTTTCCGCTTTGATAAAGCTCTGCGTGCAGACACAATTACATAGCCAATTGAGGACTACATAAATACCATCTTGAAAGTGGAAGTAGCTTAGGCTCCAGGACACTATCTCAAAAAGAAAGATCTAGAGAGGGAGGATTAAGCTGCTATTTAATTGTTGGGGACACGTCCACAATGTAACAAATGCCCCGAGAGAAGCAATTTGGAAAAGAGTGAGTTGGAAACCTGGGGGGAAAGTCAGAATCTTTAGTCATAAAACACCTGAACAAGACATAATTATTAGCCCCGAGCTTTATTTTAATGATGTACTATGTCTTAAATATAATACCGACAGTTTGCTGGGAGATGCCAGCTGCTCAGAAGGAAGGAAACAAAAAGAAAAGAAGGGCCATTTGTAATGAGTGTGGATCTTTGTACAACCTGTCATTTCAATCGCCTGATGCTCTGGTGCCCCCAAGGGGCTGACAGAATGTGCTGGCATATGCCATGGGACATCTGCCAACAATCCCCTGGGCTGTGAGTGCCCCCACTTTGATCCTTCACCCGAGTGTGTGACCCAATGAATTTTCATCATGAGAGACGGTTGGGAGAAATGGCCAGTGGCTGGTCCCTGGATGAGAGTGACCAATCAAACATTTTTCTTGGCATTTGGAGACCTGGGTTCAAATTCTGAGTCTAAATTTGACAAATAACTTAGCTTTTTGACCCCTCAGTTCCTTACCTACAAAACAGGATAGAATCTAGTTACTTTAAAAGATTATGGTGAGGATTGCATCTGATTCTCTTTGTGAAAATGCATGGAAAGTAGCAGAAACTTTTCTGAAGAAAAGGAGATTATTTCAGTATCTCCTAGGGAAGATCAAAGCCTACACAATCAACTTCATGTTTATCTATACAATAAGCCTTTTTATTTCTCTTAACTGCCTTATTTTTTATGTTATACAAATATATTTTCCAACCTAAATTCCTTGAGACAATGTACCTTGGTGACCTGCTCAGTGGATAGATAATTTCATTTAGGAGAGGGAATAGCTTGGTGATCTTCTTTGGTACTTTTCACTTAAAACTAATTAGAAATTTTTTTTGTCTTTTGGAAAAGGACATGATAAGCAATACCTTCCAAGGCATTTAAATATGAACTCATTATTGTTACTTCCACGAAGCCATTCACAAATGTCCAAGTTGGGTTCACATATTCATTCATGGGTTCCATAGCCAGGTACTCATCCACACTCATCTGCTCCCATAATACACACACACATATCCATCATTGTTCTTACCATTTCATAATATAATTAACTGTTTGTAGGTTTCCTCTCCCCCACTAGATTAACATTAATGTTTGCATTAATAATAGTCAACTAGAACTCATATGACACATTAAAGTTTATAAAATGCTTTCTCATATATTATCTCTTTTGGAGTATCACAAGAACCTCCTAAAGAAAATGAATATTATTATTGCTATTATTATTATTCTCATTTTATAGGAGAAGAGGATCAAGTCCAAAGACTAATCACAGGCTGGGAGAAGCTATCTGTAATGGACTTCCACTTAAAGGTGACAAATATAACGTAGCATTTACCTCTACTCTCCCCTACAAGGTCCACAAGGACAAAGTGAGGAAATGGCAAAGATAAGAAACAGATAAGAAACACTGTTTTGGAAGATGGAAAACCAGTGGATGAGAGGTAGCTAATGTAGGAGAGTAGAGTAAACTGAAACCCAGGTACTTGGAGAGAAGCCTCCTCAAAGGCAGGCTGATTCCCTTCTCAGAACCCTAGAAGGGCTCAGGAAAGAGAGGCATCTAAGAACAGGAGCAATGAGAGAATGGAGGTGCCATCAGGAGACTTGGTTTAAAGTCTATACAAGGAGTACTTGCACCCTTGACTTCTGGTCTCATCCCACATTGCCTTATGACCATTTCTCAGATCCTGGCAGGAGACATGAGGTTTATTCTCCAGAGAAATTGTTCCAGAGTAGATTCAGTCTTTGGTACAATAGAGGCTCATATTGAGGCTCATATTGAGGCTCTTTGTTAAAACCAGGAGGGTTCAATTAAATTGCACTCTGTTGAGACACTCCATCCCAACCCTCCTGGTTGGTGCAGAGAATCTTGGAAGCCAGGCTTTTATACTTCTGGACAAACTGAACAGTAACAAAGAAAATACTTACAGACACTGATGTATATGGTTCCCCTAAATAAAATTACTCTACAATGCAACCTTACAGTCAATGAGCCTTTTCTACTTGCACGAAGCTTCCAAGCAGCTTTTTGGAATTCACTCTTAAATATGTATGCACAGTGAAGCTTCATCATACATTTAAGGAAAGCCTCTAACATCAAAGAGAAAGACAAAAGCAAATATGAAGACATAATAAAGAGGGAACAGAAGCAATGCAGGATGAATTAAAAAAGCATCAGAAAGATGAGAAGATATTGCATTCAGGAAACAAGAACAGGATACCATAAAAGGAACAAAGAGCAAGAAAGAGCTCTCAGAGATTTATATACATATATATATTCACATATAGATGTGTATGCTATGAACTAAATGATCATGTGCCCTGAAAATTTATACATGGAAATTTTAACTCCCAATGTAATGGTATTAGGAGTTGGTGCCTTTGGGAGGAAATTAGATCATGAGGTAGAGCTCTCATAAATAGGATTAGTGCTCCTGGGCACTGATAGCAGGAGACATGAGAGAGCTTGCTTCTCCTCTCTCTCTTTCTCTTTCTCTCTCTCCACCATGTAAGGCTACAATGAGAAGGCTGCCCTAAGCAGACATTGGATTTACCAGCATCTTGATCTTGGGCTTCTCACTCTGCAGAACTGTTAGAAATATTAATATATTTCTGTTGTTTAAGGAATCCATTCTATGATATACTGTTATAGCAGTGAATAAGAAAATTAGATCATCCTAAGAGTTCCAACATAAAATGATAAAATGAACAGAAATATAAAATGAACAGAAATTCCAGAGAGAGAGAGAGAGAGAGAACGTGTGCATGAGTACATGTGCTGAGAAAATGGAGAGAAGGAAATTATCAAACAAATAATGCAAATAGTTTTCCAGAATAAAAGAATTTAAATATACAGGTTTAAAAGGACAAAATACCACCATCCTGAATGATCAGTGTCATAAACAAACAGAGGACCAAAAAAGCCACAAACATTCCTATGAAATTTCAGAAAACTGTGGGTAAAGAAAATCATCTAAAAGCTCATAGAGAGGAAAAGAAAACCAGTTTAAATATGGTGAACTGTGAATGAGAATTACATTAAACTCTTCAACAATAACATTGGGAGCCAGTTCAAGAGGAAGAAAAACTGTCAAAGTATGAGGGAAAGTAATTTCTACCTTGGGACTGTGTACCAGGTTATGGGTTGGTATTTAATACATACTAATTCTGATAATGCAATAAACATACTTTTAGAATTGTAAGGTGCCAAAAAAATGCCTCTTAAAGGTACTGGAAGATGTGCTCCACTAAAATAATGAAATAAACTAAGAAAGAAGAAGATGAAATCCAAAAACCGGGGATCTCACACAGGGGAGAAGCAAAGGGAATTCCCAGGGAGGTTTGCGAGAGAGAGCTATGTACCCAGTTAAGAGAATAATCAGTCCAAATTGGAGCAGACAGACAAAGAAGTTCAGAAGAAAAAGGAATGTAATTTGACATATCTATGTGAAAAATAGCACTGAGAGAGGTTGGAAAGTTTAGAAAGAATTAGTGGAAGGAAAGTATATGAAGAAATGAGGCAATTATTAACTTCAGGAAACAAAAGTCATGTTAAAAATATAATAACAGTAGTGATAATCTAAGCAGTGATCAATATTTATATAATCATAGCACTCTAAGTTATAATATTTTTAAGAAGAAATTGAGTTATAATTTTATTGGGAAGATGAGGTAATGGTGTAAGAATGCTAAACCCTTACCTTCCATATAGGAAATCAATAATAATAATAGCATATATCATCATATTGCTTAGAAATATGGAGATAAATATTATGGAAACCAGCTAAAAGTATATAAAATGATTGATTTTCAGGAGAAAAATTCAAGAGTGGGATGTGTGGGCATAGGATTTCTGATTTTTATTTCATTAAGCTTTGCAATATTCAATTTTTTAGTATCCAGAATATATATATTCCTACAAATCAATAAGAGCAAAACAACTTACTAGAAAAGATACCAACAATTCACAGAGTAGAACATTCAAATGGCCAATTACTTATGTTTAAAAGGTTGCTCAATTTTACAGGTAGCCAGAAAGCAAATTGCAAGTTAAAACAACAATGAAATACCATTCACCTCCACCAGAGAGGCAAAGACCTAAACTTCGACAATGACAAATGTTGACAATGATGGGGGGAAATTAGAATCATGTCCTGTTTGTGGGCATGTAAATTGTAGCTTCTACTTTGGAGAATAATGTGGCAATATCTTGTAAAGTGGAAGATGAGCACATACTATGACCTGGCAGTTCCACTCTTAGATATATACCATCAGTCCAGAGTGGTTTTCCCGAAACTTCCCTGAGGCTAAGCATCACTCAGAGGGGGCCGGTGGGAGACTTATGAAACATACATCTTCCCAGATATGGGCCTCATTGGAGGGCCCAGCGTTTCTTGCATATACCACACTGATACTGGCACCTCCATGATTTCTGGTTTGGGTTTTTTGAAAGTGGAACAAAAAGTTAAAAACCTGTGGAAAGCAATTTGAGAGAGTACAAAATTCTCTTAGAATTTTACTACTTTTCTCTTTGTTTCATATTTATAAATATGCATTTAATATAAATATATGTTTTATATTTATATTTTTTTGATTTAAGAGTAATTTTTAAAGCAGCTTTACATTAGCACGTCTTGTCAAAGTATTCATCTTAGTTTTCAAAGAAATGTCTGTTTTAGAACTTGTATCTATAGCCTTGTGTAATGTTTAACAAAATTAAATAATATAATAAAAACTGAGATCATGGATAAGTTTGTGAATATACATGACTAACTCTCTATGGATCATACGACCCATCTGGAGGAGAGGAAACAGGTGGGTATAGTAGAGAACAAGCTAACATTCGAGAGTATTCTGCATACTGTCGGCAAACGCCAGTATGTTTTACAGAGGGAGTGGAATGTGTGGTGACTCTGATAGATTAGTTAATTAGAGTTGGTTAAAACTGATTCTATATTTTCATCTATCTGAGTATAACCACAAATAAGAACTGTGAGCTTTTAACAATTGAAGTGATCAAATATATGCTTTCTCTGAAGTACAAGGAGCCTTGTGTAACTTTACAGACATAAATGATTTTAAACAAATCTCCGCTTTATGCCATATGACAGGGTAGAAATGTTCATAATCGCTTGGAGAAGAAGATAATGTTTTATATGTCACTGGAGGAAAGTGTAAAACAAATATTTTACAATTTTTCTCTAGCCCATTTATTGTTTTGATTTGACTCAAATAACCTTTTCTTGTTATTGTAATCGACTTCCTAATGCATCTTCTCAATTGCCTGGGCAGATACACAGAACTTTATATGCATGAATAATATAAGTTGATGTAGCAATATATTTTCTTTGTTTTCACATTACACATATAGCACAAATCCTAATAAAACTAGACTGGAATATATTACAAATTCATTTGGTTAGGATTCAGTTACCGAGTGAGTGAATAAATATATATGATTTAAATTAAGAATGTACAGTCCATTACTTACTTGCCACCTCCCCTACTTTATTTTGACTTTTGCACTTATCATGTTTTATTAACATTTGGAAGTCGTAACATGAGTAGAGTGAAAGTCATATCACAAAGTTGAGGTTAGAGGTTTGTTATACGTTGGAATATGAAAGTCCTGAGAGTAACTGCAGAGAAACTTGTTCTCAGATGCCGTGATTGAGAGTATTGCCGTGTCAGTGAGGCTTTGAACTTGCCCTTGTCGGTGGTGTGTGCCGATGGTCTAGTCCGGTGTATCTCAGAGTGGTCTGTAGACTTCTGTGTTGACTCCATATTCAGTGCTTGTTAAAAATACCCAACCCCAGACTTACCACATACCTTTGAAACTTACTTCTCTGGAGGTAGGGCCAAAGAATCTGCATTTTAAATTAACCCTCATATTGATTCTTATACAGAACAAAGTTTGAGATTATCTTAGTTCCCACTCCTTCAGAGCAGGGCTTCAATAGGGTGGTTGTAATCATGGCACATGATTTATTGAGGAAGTGCTTTTCAGAAACACCTGTGAGGTGGAGAGTGAGGCAGGACAGAAAAGAGGAAGGAGCTGAAAAGGGTGTGGTCTCAAGTGAAGTCTAGCCTCGGTCTGGTCTGTGGAGGGCAGGCTGGGGAGTTGGCGCCCTGTGAGGCCAGGGGAGCAGTATTATTTAGTGCCCTGAGTTCATTCAGTCCTGTGTTGTGGGATGTAGGGGGTAGAAAGCGGGGGAAACTGATGGAGACCTTCTCTGGGGAGGCTGTTTCTCTTTGCAGGGGGTGATCTTCAGAGAAGGGGGTGGTCAGCTGGGCATCTCTGCAGCCAACACTCACAGCCACTGGGAGGTGGGTGCTCTGGGATCTGGATGGGACATCAAAATGGCATCCATCGCAATCCACACCTTGCACTGCTCAGGTCCACTTGCTTCTCACATTAAATTCACTCTGATCATGCAGATACTGAGACCACAATTCCTGGGGGAATGGAATAGGAGAGTTGATGGGATAAACTACAGCCCTTACCCCTGTGATTGGTAGCAGTGTTCTAATTGAGCTCATCATCTCCCTTCCGTATTACCCACCTCTGATTCTCCTCACCCTCAGCTAGTACTTCTAGCTTGTAGGTGGCTTTCCTTTTGGCTTGATGCAGCATTCATCCCTGAAGGGCACAAATTCCCAGTTACTATGACTTTGTTTTTTCTTTTGAGATAGGGTCTCATTTTGTTGCCCAGGCTGGAATGGAGTGGCATCATCATAGCTCACTACAACCTCAAACTCCTGGGCCCAAGCAATCCTCCTGCCTCAGCCTCCCCAGTAGCTGGGACTACAGGCATGTGCCACCACACCCAGCTAATTTTTCTATTTTTTGTAGAGACAGGGTCTCACTTGTGCTCAGGTTGGTCTTGAATTCCTGGCCTCAAGCAAATCCTCCTGCTCTGGCCTCCCAAAGTGCTAGGATTACAGGCATGAGCCACCACGCCCAGACTTGCCATGCATTTTTGAAACTGGGGTTGCTGTACTTGCTTGTTTATAGTCACAAGGGGGCGAGGATGTACCAAGAGATGTACCAGCAGATGTGCCAGTCATATAAATTTATATTCTCATTATTAAGTGGTAGTTCTACTTCCTCATGGTGATTAGGGTTCATTTTCCTGGCCATAAGGGTAACCCTTTTTTGTACCTAATGGCCTATTGGCATAAAAAGTCTACTGTGACTAGGTGGCTGTCTATACATATTTAAGAGACTGTTTCATCATTCCATTTAAGCAATAGCTTCTTGAGGGTATGGAGAGTGGTAGGACTGTGTGTTCCATATATAAGTGCCCACTGCCACATCTCGTGGCCATAAAGTGAGTCCCTTGATCTGGGGTGACATTATGTAGAACACCATGACTACAGATCAGACACTGTGAGCCCTTGGATAGTAGTGCTGGCTAAGGACCCGGGGCTGAAAAAGGCAAACCTGTAAGGGTGTGTCAACTCTGGTCAGAAGGCGTTGGTCTCCTTTCCAGGATGGGAGAAGTCTGATGCAACCAATTTACCAGTAAGTAGTTGGCTGGTTTCTTTCAGAGATGGGTGTATTGTATGTTCTAATAAAGAAAATCTAAGTGAAACATAAAAATTTATTCTCCTACAGAGACCCACTGGTCTTTTCTTTCAGGGTACAGTTTAAGCCAGATTTAACACAAGGACCAAGTTTGACCATATTTATAGATCAATGTATTGATTGCATTTGGGCTACTTGAAATTGGTTGAATTCATAGTTATTTTCAGTCCAGTTTGAGTTAACCCAAACTAGATCTCTTATTAGATCAGCTAATTTAATAAACATAGACACTAGATATTAAACTTTAGCCAGTTAATAGGGGATAAATGGTCAAATCATTTTCCCTGTGTGGAGGAAACCTTTGAAAATTTCAGCTGCTATTCATAAGGAAAAAGCTCAGAAACAGGAACTGCAGAGAGATGGCATGGCCAAATGAGGATTCCTTTTTGCTTTAGAAAATTGCATTTTATAAAATATGTTTTCTTTAAGAAGTTACTGGTCTATAATCTTGAAATAGAATGAAATTACTAACTTTATTTTTTTTCACTTAGCAAATTACTTATAGAGTTTAAAATAGAGAATCATTGAGTCATGGAATCTCAGAATTGGGAGGACTTAGATCTTTATAGAGAGACATCTTTCTTTCCAGTAAAGGAATCCTCTGTATTACAGGCTGATGGTCAAACAGCTTCAACTAACTATGCGATAGGAAACTTAGTACTTCATAAGACAATCTACTTAATCTCTTTTAAGCATTATCTTTTTACAATTATAAGAGTAACATATTTTTATAATAGGAAAAACAGACTCAAAACCAGAAAGTAAAACATCACTTTAAATCTCCTATTAAAAATGGCTTCTATTAGCATTTTGTTATTTTTCTTTTCAGTATTTTTACATGTTTTAATCAGCCCCCAAAGTAGTTGCAACCATGTTATATGTACAGTTATATATCTTGCTATTTTCTACTGTAAATTATATTAAAACCTCTGTATGTTATTATATTAATAGATACCTTCAAAGCATCGTTTACAATGATGCCTAACATTCTGTCCTGTGGTTCAACCACAGTCTGTCTACTTAATCATTCTCTTCTGGTTAGACAATTAGGTTATTTCCATAGGTTAAACTGAAGGATGATAGGGAATTTACCTATAGATATTTAAAAAAAAACCACACAAGCTTGCCTTCTGAAAGTTATGCCATAATATGAGAACATGATGGACAACTATGTCTTTATTCATCTGGGAATCCTAATGAGCTTTATGCTGCACTTTCAGTTTGCATATAATTCCCCTTGATAATGTATATGCAAGATAGAAATTGGATAATTTTACTTTCTCTGATGTCAGCACATACTTCAAAAGCATAGGAACTTTTTTTTCTTTGATCTTCCTGCTTTGAAAGAGCCAACATATCCTTTATGTTATGCTGAGTATATTTTTTCTTTTTTTTTGCAGGACTGAATTCTGTTCTTCAGCTTTTTTTCTTTACCTTTAGTTTTCAGCAATGTGACTATTATGTTCCTAGGTTTGGGTTTGTTTTTTTGCGTGTGTGTTTATCCTGTTTGGGTTTTGTTGAGCTTCTGCAATCTGTTGGCAGATATTTTTTTATCAAATTTAGAATGTTGGCAGCCATATTTCTTAAAAAAATTTATTCTATTCCAATATTTCTCTCCTCCTTTTGTGACTTTAATTATGTATATATTAGACCCCTTGATATTGTTCTATATGTCACTGAAGTTCTTTCATTTTTTTTCAGGATTTTTCTTTGTACTTCAGTTTGTATAATCTCCATTGTCTTGTTTTCAGGTTCATTGATTTCTCTACTGCAGTGTCTAATCTACTGTTGAGCTCATGTAGTGAATTTTTCATTTCAGATATTGTAATTTTTATTATTTTTATTATATTTTATTTAATTCTGCTTTATACTTTCCACTTCTCTACTGATATTCTCCCTATGGACACTCATCATGCCAATCTTTCCTTTAAATATGTACATATATTTATTAAACTGTTTTTAAAAATAATTTTCTACTAATCCCAATATTTCTGTCATTTCTGTGTCTGTTTCTATTTACTGATTGTTTTTCCTCCTGGTTCTGGGTCAGTAATTCCTACATTTAGTCATTTTTGATTATATGCTGGACATTGTAGATGTTCTATTAATAAGGCTTCAGATTTCATTTTCTTCCTTTAAAGACTGTTGAGTTTTTATTTTCCAAGGCAGTTAAGGCAGTTAATTTTCTGGCAAATCAGCTTGATTCTCTTGATCTTTGTTTTGAGCTAGCTTTGTTACTGCATAGCTATAGTGGTCCCTACTGCAGGGATGCAATAGCCTTATTTCTAGCGTGTGGTTTTTCTGAGGTTCCAGAATGCCTAGCATGTTAATTGAAGTGGCTACACTCTTGCTATGTGGAAGTCCAGCATCTCCCTTAGCACTGTGAAACCTCTAGAATCTCACCTCTTCCCAGTAGCTGTATTTTGCTAGGCTTTTCAAAGTCTTTTCTTGACCATCTGCATTTAGAAACGAATGAAATTCTTGAGAGGATCTCACGCACATTTCTGGAGCTCTTTCTCTGTGTAATTTCCTTTGGACAAATTCCAGTTACCTCAGCAGCCCAAACTCTGATTTCCGCCTCCTCAGCTCAGTGAAGCTATTGTTTGGGCTCTGCCTCTGTGTCTTCTGTTCTAGAAAGTGCTTCCAGTTAGAGAACAAGGATGACTGTGGGACTCAACTTGTGTGTTTTCCTTTTCTAATGGATCACAGCTCTGCACTACTGTTTTCTAGTAACTGGAAACAGTTGCTTCATATAGTTTTATAGTTGTTTACAATGGCCAGGCTAGTACAGTATCAGTTACATCTGCAAATGAAAACCTTCATAATAATTTTGTATGTATTAAGAAACAAGCATTCATTGATTCCCAATTTGTTTATTTTGTTGTTCACTATTTTATTCCTTGTCTGACTAATTATGTCTCTGCATCCACTCAATGATTTATGTTTTTGATATATACATGTTTTTTAAACTATGAATTCTTTGATGTATATGATTGGTATCCTTTAAGATAAACCAAATATCAAAATTAAATTTATTTAAAACTGAATTTTCTTTTCTCGCTTTTTCTTAATTGCCACAGATTTAACCTTCTGATATTTTTCTTTTGCTGACATCTTATCCAAGGTTGTTAGTAACCATTTCTGAAGCCTAGCTTACCCAGCATATAATATCAGGCAGGATGCCAAATAGCCTCTTTTCCTAAGACATTAAATAGTTCAGAACACCTCAAATCTCAAAAGTCACCTTTGTCATTTCTAAGATGGGATCTAGACATATTTTTTTTTAAAAAAATCACTACCAATATTTCCCTCCATTATAAAAACTTTTATTTTGATAATGGGAAATTTATTTATTCCTTTAATAATAGTCATCAAACTTTTTGATAATATTTGTTTTTATTTCTAGTTTGCCAACCCCATGAGGGCAAGTACTCTGTTTTCTTTTCCTTTTTTTTTTTTTTTTGAGAGAGAGTCTCGCTTTGTTGCCCAGACTAGAGTGCCGTGGCGTCAGCCTAGCTCACAGCAGCCTCACACTACGGGACTCAAGCAATCCTACTGCCTCAGCCTCCCGAGTAGCTGGGACTACAGGCATGTGCCACCATGCCCGGCTAATTTTTTCTATATATATTTTTAGTTGTCCATATAATTTTTTTCTATTTTAGTGGAGACGGGGGTCTCGCTCTTGGTCAGGCTGGTCTCGAACTGCTGAACTCAAACTATCCACCCACCTCGGCCTCCCAGAGTGCTAGGATTACAGGCATGAGCCACCATGCCCAGCCAAGGACTCTGTTTTCTATTGAACTGTTAATACACAGTACTATGCCTGATCATAGTAGATACTCTTTTGTTAAATAATAATAATATTAAGAGTAATAACTAATCTTTATTGAGAGCTTAATAACATTAAGAGTAACAACTAATCTTTATTGAGTATTATTATTGTTAATATTACTCAATATTATTATTGAAGCCCTTCTATGGAATATGTATTATTTTTAAAAAATTACTTTTTTGTATATACAGTCATATGTTCCTTAACAATAGGAATGCATTCTGAGAAATGTGTCATTAGGTGACTTCATTATGCAAACAGCAGAGAGTGTACTTACACAAACCTAGACAGCACAGCCTATTACACACCTGGGCTATAGGATATAGCCTATTGCTCTTAAGCTACAAACATGGACGGCATGTTACTATACTGAATACTATAGGCAATTGCAACATAGTGGTAAGTATTTATATATTTAAACACAGAAAAGATACAGTAAAAATAAGGTATGAGAGAGAAAAAATGGTATACCTATGTAGGGCACTCACCATGAATGGAGCTTGAAGGACTGGAAGTTGCCATGGGTGAGTCAGTGAGTGTGAGTGGTGAGTTAAGGTGAAGTTCTAGGACATTACCACTGTACACTGCTGTAGACTTTATAAACACTGTACACTTAAGTTACACTAAATTTATAATAAATATTCTTTCTTCATTAATAAATTAACCTTAACTTACTATTTAACTTTATAAAATTTTTAATTTTTTAAAATTTTTGATTCTTTTGTAATAGTACTTAGCTTAAAACACACACACATTGCACAGCTATACAAACATATCTTCTTTCTTTATATCCTTATTCTATGAGCTTTTTTCTATTTTTAAAATTTATAATTTTTTCTATTAATAAACTTTTTCATTAAAAACTAAGACACAAACACACACCTTAGTCTAGGTCTACACAACGCCAGGATCATCATTGTTACTGTCTTCTACCTCCACATCCATTAGATAAGATGCCATGGAGTGTGGCTTGGAAAATTAGAGCAATTAGAGCAATGGTGGGTACCTGTCACATGCGAAGGCCTTTGAAGATAAGCTTCACTGGAGAAATACAGACTGAGTGAGGTAAGGTCTCATGAGGTGTCACCTTGGTCTC
Source organism: Varecia variegata (assembly GCA_028533085.1). Lineage (NCBI taxonomy): Eukaryota > Metazoa > Chordata > Mammalia > Primates > Lemuridae > Varecia > Varecia variegata. The sequence continues at coordinate 41,116,014 of CM052445.1, read as the reverse complement.
CCCAGTTTTCACAGTTGATGGAACTGATCCAGGAGGAGGAAAAGATGGAGGTGAAATTGGTCAATCTGAGAGAGCAAGACTGAACAAGAGTGGAATCCAAGGTGCCAGCTTAGACCTTAAGAGTGGGAATTATATGGGAATGATTTAGTTCTCCTTCCCTACTCCCACCGCCAAGTTAACTGTGTAAGAAGGAATAGGGGGAGGGAGAAGAGCAGGTTCCCCTCAACATTGGTGAGGTGGCTCAAAAAAAGCCCAGGTTTTGAACAGAGATTATTCTCACTTTTATGATTCTCTTGTGAGAACCTTATCTTTCTTCCATCTGTAAATACACAGGTATTTATTTACCTCATGCCCTTCAGAAGGCTTCAGCATGGGTAGGATAGATTAAAGAAAAAATTTAAACTGCCCAGGACTCCAAGAGATGAAAAAACTCAATCGTTAGGTTCCTTTGTGGTTGAGGCAGCCATCTTGCAGGTTGTCCCTCAGGAGACTCCAAGAAATAATGTCTGGAAATAAGTACCAGGCGTGATGAGCTCTTCTGGGTCCAAGAGGAGAAACTCAGCAAACAGTTATTCTCTTTCCCAGAAAGAAGTTAGACAATTTATGGAATTGTGCCTAGAGGAGAAGCCTTGGCCATAAATAAGTAAGTGACTCTTCTCACCCACTCCTCAGAAGGAGAATTCTTAGGAGAACTTGTAGTGAGAGAGCAGAAATATTATTCTTCCAATTTCTGGACTGAAATTATAGGGCTGCTCTGTGGCCTGCAAACAGTGGATGCAGACCCTGGTGGGTGTGGACCTTTGTCAGGATAGTGGTTCTCTCAGAGGCAGGAGAGCAGGAGGCAGGCCCGTGGGCTGGAGAAAGCCGTGTGGGGCACAATGTTCTCTCTCTCTGTTACTCTCAAACTGAGCCGACATACTAAACTCACAATGTTCATGAGTGTCATTGGCTTTCCCACAGAAAAAAATGCAGAGTCAAACTGAGATGGCAAACCCTGACAGGAATGGAAAAAACTGACGGTCAGGAATATGCAGAAAGTGTATAGGGGATTCTGGACTCACACAGAAGTGAAATCGGTGGTAGGGAAACTTGACAATTCTCTCACAGGCAGGAAGGCACCAACTGACACCTGGGTCACAATAGGTGTAGTATTAATAAATTTTCTGAAGGTTAGTTATTTTAGCTTTCAGTAACCAACATGGAATCTTAGTAGTGCACCAGACCCTTTGGGGGTATTATAAATGGCAATAATTATCTTTCTGGATCTTATCCTCAACTTGACTAAAGAGACCTATGTAAACAAGGTAATTTCAGGAACCTACTTTTCCTATTCTTAAATCAAAGTAAGCCACCAGAAGGCTAATCCATGGGTTATGCTGTCCTATTTATGTGTAATAAGTTTTACATTTATGTAATAGCCATAGTTTTGAGAATATAATTTATTCTCTAATAAAAGTGATCTGAAAAACAACAACAAAAATAATGACACTGTTGTTGAAGACTTTTGTCCTTTACTCAGAATATTCTTCATAAGATTCTACTTGATAACATTATTTAAAGATTTAGAGCTCCAGCATATATACTATAATCTCAAAGAAAATTGATATTTCCTCTTTGAGATCATTAAAATGAAATGTCTCATGTTTCCTTTCTGTCCTGGTTCGATGGACACTCAGAGCCAAATTTGTTGATTATTTATAATAGTGTTATAGTTTTCACAGCTAGTGTAACTTGTCTGCTATCTGTAATTTTGAATTCCTATGTTTCCATTTTATAAGCTTGTCTGAATAACTTTTGTTGTAAACCACCACAAATTCCAATTATTATTACAATCTACTCCTTTTGGGATATAAATAAATTTGGAGAATTAAATTACTACTAACTTCATTAATGATTTGTGGATTATGATATCACATGATCTCACCAAAAAAGCTTAATTTTTACCCCTTTGACATTAAAAATAAGCTAATTATTTTGGTACCCAATTTTGGAACTCATGTGTTTCCTAACTTCTCTTTGATTAGAGAACTAAAATCAATGATGTGAATAGAAAACATGGAAAAATTTACATTGTTTGCCCATACACATGATTTATTACATTCCTTATTTTCCACTTTTTTATTGTTTTTTTTCTGATGGTTTTTATGTAAACTGTGAAATTACATTTTCTATTTACCCTTCTTTCTTTTAAAAAAAGGTCCAAAATAGATGCATTTGGTCTGTTATACTTAGTTCAAGAGTAATTATTTTTCAGTTCAAGGTGACAATTTAATCTATTTTATTATGAACTGAATCAAATTTCCCAGGCAGTGTATTTATTTAAGGACTTAATGTTCTCCATCGACTGCCTGTGTAAGATTCAATAGTTAATTTATTCCTTTTGAGGAATTGCATGTCCACAGCCTTTGGGGTTTGCACTGCAATGCTCCTTTAGGGAGGGGTAGCCAGGGACAACTTTTTAAGATAAGATAGATTTGCAGAGCTGGAGTTTCATTGTAACATCAATTAGATTGAAAAGTGTTATATAAGCAAAGGCTATTTACATAGCCTCCAGCGACAAGAACAAGCATTATTCTGAAATTCTGTCTTTTGGCTTGTTCAGCTGACTTCCCATGGGAATTTGGGGCTCACAGTCTTATTCCCTTTAGGGAATGAGTGAGGGTGCAACACTGGATTTAGTGTCGGAATCCCAAAAGGAGAGGCAGGAATTTTCCTGAGAAGGATGGTAAAATCTGGAATACTTTCAAAAAATTGATAGAAAAGTAATTTGCTCTGTTAAAGACTCTCCCGAACAGGAGAGGTATGCATAAAACAGGCAAACAAATGAAGAGCCTATGAGTTTTCCATTGGAAGAGTTAGCTTCAAAAGATCACCTGAAATTTAAATGCCTGCTTAGCCATAAAAATCCTTACTGCATAGAGTTTTTGTCTCTATTTCTTTGTAGCTACCACTGGTAGAGTGAAGATGTACTGGATGGAATGAATGTAATTATATTTCCAAGGCCCATCAGGCTTCCAAGCATGTATGTCCATTATTTAAATGCATTCTAATAATCTAAAGTAATAAAGGTCACCGACCCCACTCCTATGAACTAACATCACCAATTCTTTGTTCCATATGAATCTGTGTCACAGGACTCTTCCCACTGAATGGCGTAATTGCAGCCCAGGTATCTCCAGCATTTCTTGGGCACATTGAGAAAAGAACTCACAAATTGTGCTAATTAGAGTATGAATTAGGGCTGATTGCAGTGGCCTTTTCCAGCTTGTCTCCTGTTAGTTCCTTACCTGGCCCTTGCTGGGTTTCTTTTCACCCTGCTGGTCCTGCAGGCAGCTGTGGGAGGGAGAGATACTTAGGACCTACAGGTGCAGACCTGGGTTTGAACCCTGCTCTGATACTCATTGTTCAAATGACCTTTGGAATATCATTTAAACCTCTTGAGTCTGTTTCTCTGTAACACGGAGACTAAAACCCTTTTCACACTGGTAGGTGGGGAAGATTAAATGTGTACAAGTTTTTGTAAACTGTAGTGTGTGCTATTCATATGAAGAATATTAATAATTATTAAATAATGGCATTAATTTATATTTTATAAGATATTCTGATAAAATTTGGGAGAGTAACCTACCAAAATTTATTTCTTTCAAAGGTGTCCTGATGCCTATGGTGGTAAATAAGTAATGACGATAATAAATAAATCCAGGAATTAAGTATTTATGTATAATACTTTACAACTTCATTTGGTGGAGCATCTTTCATGCCAACTATATCCCCAAACAGATTACATTCAATAAAGACTTACAGTGATAAGCAATAAATATTAGCAGTGAGAGACAGACATTGAGATAAACAGGCAGGGGAAAGTGCTTTTCAGCTAAATTTTGAAAAGAAATGAAGAATTTAGGGGTGAAGAGACCCAGGAGAGATGTCACAATAGGCAGATGCTATTGGAGATAAAGTTCTCACACTCAATTTTCTTAGTAAAAGGCCTGAGGCACAAAGTACTAGGGCCTTGAACCTCTGCCTGGGTCATCTCACAGGCAGCAGGTCTTCAGTGTGGGGAAAAACAATGATATTAAGTCTGAGAGAGGTGAATTCCAACCCCACGGGAATTACGAAGCAGGGGGACTCTTTTGTGAATGGCTTTGCTTTGATCTATATGGACGAGAGAGAACTATGTTATGTGTGGTGTTTTACTGTGTGTAATCTGCCCGAAAAGTGCAGCAGCAAAGTTCATTGCTGAAAATCAGCTGGAAAGCTGATGTGTGGTCTAGAGTAAGGATTTTCAAGTTAGTTCAGAATACACTGATTTCTAAACCTTCCATAAGTTTGCCTTTGGCTCCATCAGTTTTGACACACTAGATAAGAGGAATTTCCTCATATGTTAATTTAACTTTTTAGTAGCCATATGGAAACACAAGAACTTCGAGTAACACTATGTGCTGCTTGTTGTGTGTGTGTGTGTTTGAAGGAAGGACTGGTGTCACATACAGTTGAAGGGAAAGAGGAGAGAAAAATGTTACTAATTAAGGTATAATTTTATTAAAACTAATTTTATTCTGTTCTTAGCTTTGGCCCACCCACAATCTGAGAACGTTAATTTCCATTGATTGGCCCCACACAACTTTTCAAAGGAAAGACAAAAGGGCGGATGTTCATAAGCTTTTACTGTGTAATTTTTAAATTAAACTAAGTTTGCTTTAACAAGCCAAAAAATAATAAAGAAAAAACTCATTATAGAAGTATCTATTTGACAATTGAAATACGCTCTCTTTATAAGGGGTCAAAATTTATGTTTGTGAGAGAATTATTTGAATTCCTCAACATTCTAAGAGAATTATATTCTTTTTTTCAAGGGTTTAGTTTTTTTTTTTAATTTCAGAATATTATGGGGGTACAAATGTTTTGGTTACATGAATTGCTTTTGTACAGTTTGAGTCAAAGATGCATGCCCATTATCTGGATAGTGTGCATTGTACCCATTAGGTGTGATTTTACCCATCCCCTCCTCCTCTCTCCTACTTGCTTGATTTCCATTGAGTTTTACTCCCATATGTGCACATGAGTGCTGTCGGTTAGTTTCAATTTAACAGTGAGTACATGTGGTGTCTGTTTCTCCATTCTTGTGATACTTCGCTTAGGAGAATGGTTTCTTGTTCCATCCAGGTTATTACAAAAGGTATTAATTCATTTTTTTGTGGCTGAGTAGTACTCCATGGTATACATATACCACATCTTATTAATCCATTCATGAATTGATGAGCACTTGGGTTGACTCCACATCTTTGCAATTAATTGTGAGTTGTGCTGTAATAAACATTTGAGTGCAAGTGTCTTTTTGATAAAATGGCTTTTTTCCCTTTGGGTAAATACCCAGTAGTCGGATTTCTAGGTTGAACGCTAGCTCTACCTTTAGTTCTTCGAGGATCTCCATATGATTTTCCACAGAAGTTGTAGAGTTTGCAGTCCCACCAACAGTGTATAAGTGTTCCTTTCTCTCTGCATCCATGCCAGCATCTGTTGATTTGGGACTTCTTTATAAAAGCTATTCTCACTGGAGTTAGGTGATATCTCATTGTGGTTTTAATTTGCATTTCTCTGATAATTAGAGATGTTGAGCATTTCTTAATATGTTTCTTGGCCACATTAATCTATCTTCTTTTGAAAAGTTTCTGTTCATGTCCTTTGCCCACTTTTTAATGGGGTTGTTTGATTTTTTTCTTGCTGATTTGGTTGAGCTCTTTGTAGATTCTGGTTATTAGCCTTTATTGGATATATAGCATGCAAATATTTTCTCCCATTATGTAGGTTGTCTATTCGCTCTGTTGCTTATTTCCTTGGCTGTGCAGAAGCTTTTTAATTTAATCAAGTCCCATTTATTTATTTATTTATTTTTGTTGTTGCTGTGATTGCCTTTGGGGTCTTCTTCATAAATTGTTTGCCTAGGCCATTATTTAGAAGAGTTTTTCCAACCTCTTCTAGAATTCTTATAGTTTCTTTGTTTAGGTTTTAGTCTGTTATCCATCTTGAATTAATTTTTGTGAGTGGTAAGAGCTAAGGATCCTGTTTCAATGTTCTATATGTGGCTATCCAATTTTGCCAGCACCATTTATTGAATAGGGATTCGTTTCCCCGGTGTATATTGTCTGCTTTGTCAAAGATCAGATGGCTATATGAGGGTAGTTTTACATCTCACTTCTCTGTTCTGATCCATTGGTGTATGTCTCCATTTTTGTGCCAGTACCATGCTGTTTTGGTTACAATAGCCTTGTAGTATAGCTTGAAATCTAGTAAAGTTATGCCTCAAGATCTGTTCCTTTTGCTTAAGGTTGCTTTGGCTATTTGAGCTCTTTTCTGGTTCCATACAAAGTGTAGAATTATTTTTTCTAAATCTGCAAAAAATGACATTGGTATTTTGATGTGGATTGCATTGAATCTGTAAATCACTTTGGGTAGTATAGACATTTTATCAATTTTGATTCTGCTAATCCATGAACATGATATGTTTTTCCATTTGTTTCCAACCTCTGTGATTTCCTTCCTCAATGATTTGTAGTTATTCTTGTAGAGGTCTTTTATCTCCTTAGTTAAGTATATTCCTAGGTATTTTATTTTCGTTGCTGTTGTTGTAGAAGGTACTGAGTCTTTGATTTAATTCTCAGCTTGACTGTTGTTGGTGTATAAAAATGCTACTGATGAGAATTAAATTCTTTTTCAAAATTTTTATTTATTTATTTTTTTATTTCAGCATATTACAGGGGCATAAATGTTTAGGTTACATTTCTTGCCTTTGCCCCACCTGAGTCAGAGCTGAGAATTAAATTCTTAACAGGTTTTTTGTTTTCTTTGATTTAATAGGAGGTATGGTTATTTCCATAACATTCCTATATTAAACTATTTAAATAGCATTGATACACAAAATTCTACCAAACCATAATGGAGTACAATTCAGGGCCATCATGTACTTTAGGTTGTTGTAAGTAAGTGCGCAATAAGAGCACCTTTACTAATCCTTGAACTTTACAGGTTATGGTCATTCTACTGTACAAAGCGGTAAGAGAATATTGCACCCAAATAACATTAGGACAATAAAACTGATTCTTTGTTTATTTATTTAATACAAATCCACTAGTACCATTGGTGCTTTTCATGTATTCTCATTAACAGGAATGTTATGTAAAATGGTAATTGGTGTATGCAAAGAAAATTGATTCATTTTTAAGAGTCTCTTTATTATGTGAAATTGCTATGGTTAGGCAAAAGAAGACCAGAGGAATGATTTAGAAAAGATTAAGAGCATATTGGACTCATATAGGTCTCTAAAAGATAAGGCTTTTAATAAACATTAATCGCCATCATCATTAGCCTGAATGTGCAATTGCCATGGGACTCAGAAAGAAAAGAAAGAAATCTCTTCTCTCTTTGTAAAAGAGTTATTCTTTAGAAATTTTTATTTTTGTAAAATATTTTGTATTAGAGATAGAACCACACCACAGAAAATTCTGACTCCTAGATTAGACAATTTAAAAATGGCTTAGATTTGATTTGATACTTACCTTTGTTAGACTCTTTAGGGAGTTACTAAAATAAACCTATATTTCTATTATATAACTAATACTGACTGAGACTGCAGAGAGGTAAGAGCAGGGAAAGGTAACAGGCTGAAAGGCTAAGAGGAGGTTGCTTGATATGAGAAATTGTATTCAGCTAATCTCAGGAGTGTGTAAGTGAGAGTTACTATAATCTAGTCACAGAGTGTTTTAGTTGCTGGTGGTTAGGTTTAAAGGCAAATTATCATCCTCCAATGAAAGATAAGCTTACAAACCCGTTTGAAACCCTGCCCCATTATTTTATATTAAGCTGCAGATAGTATAGTTCGGTATCAACAGGGTACCTTTGACTAGTTGGGCACATGTCGACAGCTTTCAGGAAAGCCACTAAAGTGTTTTTCATGGTGCTAAAAGGACCTTGAAATGAGTAATTTATTTTGGAAAAGCATAATGAGAGTAAAAAAACCTTTAGCCTAGAAGGGCTGATATGAGGAGAAACTGTTAAGAAATGAAGAGGTGAATGCAGAGTAGCTACCGCACAAATGGTTTCACAGCTGCTCCTGATATGATCAATAAAAAAGATAAAGAATAAAAGTAATCAAATAGCCACGAGAGAGCTGGCTCCTTGAAGGCAGACCTCCTGTCTAGCTGGTGTTTAGATGATGGTAAGTTCTTATTATCCTGCTGTAAAAAAACTGAATAATTACATTTGAACACATAATATATATTAAGAAGGGGGTGGCTGGACATTAGGTAGACTCTTCTGAGTATTTGAGCCCCATGATAGAGACTGTCTTTTATGAAATTTCCTCTTTTTTCCATTTGTCTTCTAGGTAGATATTTCTGTTGGTGGTGTTCTTCATGTGCTAACAGGGGCAGGAGAGATGCCTCAAGGAACAGAGCGATCTGAAGTTGTTACATTAAAACAGTTTCCCAGGCAAAGCAAGACATAGCCTGGAGTCTGCTCCTGGTTATAACTTTAATCATTACACACCAGCTGACTGTGAGAATTCATGTGAATAATAAAGAAAATACTTTAATCTGGACTTCATCATGTTACTTTTGCAACTTTGTAGTTCTGAAGTGATAATAAGATTGTGGAAGTTTTGTCTGCAACTTTAGCCCCCAGAATTCTAGTAAATCCAAGGAAGGATGTGTGGCTTCATGGAATGGACAGAAGAGGAAAAAGACTGAGTCAAGCAGGGAATCAAGAATAGGAGAGATTTGGGGGTGGGGGTGGGAGTAGGGAAGCAGTTCAGATTTTAGAAAACATAGTTATTGGGAATTTGGGCTAGGATTTGGAAAATAGTAAGGCATACCAATAGTTGGATTGATGACAGTCAATGAGTAGAATCACAGCATGCATTTGGAAAAGAAAATTGAGCTGATTTGTGGAAATCTGTGCTCTTGGATACATAGTCATGAAGTCAATGGAGGTGAGAAAGAACTTTCAGAAAAGTTGATTAAGACAGATATGGACTGGATTCTGGGAATTAGACAGGTTAAGAGAATGGCAGCTCCTCTCAGAAAATAGGACCTATCTAATTTTTCTGATATAAGGATCATTAAATTTAAAGACTAATATTATCTTGCAAGTGTAAGAACTGATGCCCCCAACTACAGGTACACACAGAGCTCTGCATTCAACTGCATGCATAGGAGAGTGAGAAGTCCAGGTATATTCTTGTGCCTGTTTTCTTGTGACCAGATCATTAAGTTTCTTAGCTCAGAGAGGGACACTGAGCATGGGGGACTGGGAAAGGCTTTGCTGCTGAAAGGGAAGAAAAGCAAGAAATGAGGAAAAGAATATAGAATGATCTATTCCAGGGTCAACTCTAGGCTATATTACATTAAGATTGTATTTCTTGCAAAGAAACACAAGGACCTTCCAAGGTGTGTCTTTTACTTTAAAAGAAGAGAAACTCAATTGATTCTCCCTAATCTAGACCCCAAATACACACAAGGAGGGTGTCCTGAGTGATGGACTCATGAGAAGTTACCCAAATTCATCTTCAGATTTAATGGTCCCAAGGATCACGATGAGAGTGGCATCTCTCTAGCTCCCTGAATAGCACTGCAGATGTTCCTCTGTAGTTAGACTGGCCACCACAAATGACCCAGAATTGAAACTGCTTCTTTGGCAATGCCTACAATGTCTGATCTATAACCTCCATCTTTTCTGGTTTTTTTTTTTTTTTTTTTTTTTTAAGCTCTTAAGATAACACAGCACATCTGAGTATGCTTAAAGTATTGGAGTGGTGCTACTGGCTATAATTAAGTTCTTTCAGCCTTTCTATTACAAATTCTTCTTTCCAAGGTTTAATATCTCTGAGACTGCTAATCCCACTGGGTCAAACTTAGTATAGAAATTGTCAGCAGAAATGCAAATTTTTCTGCTCACCCCTAAATATTTCCAATCAAACAAATCTTTTTTTCCCTCCTCATTATTGCATAGGTATGAGGAAATAGGTTTCAGGCACTTTTCAAAAGTCAAAAGAAAAAACATAATACAAGCACAAAAATCTGAGAGAAATGCATAAGAATGCAAAACCTATCTAGTTTGGAGGTAGGTAGGCAAATATTGAATACTTCCAGTATCAGAGAAGTTTTACCTTGTGTTTTTTAACCAAACTCAAGATGTAACATGAAATAAACTGAAAGCATGCCAGTTATTTGTTTGGATTTTTGATTTTTTTTTGAAGAGCAATGCTTGTTACTTCTGCGAAAATTTAAGATGATCGATTGATTCCAATATATTTATATCACTTGGTCTATAACTGAAGTGTTTCTTTCTTTTCCTCTCTTTGTATCTTGAAGCTAATTGAATGAAAATCATTTGTGATATTATTGGTTTATTAAAAACTTACTAAGATTTAAACATTTTTATTGTGGTAAAAATGCATAGCAAAATTTACCACCTTAACCATTTTTAAGTGTATAGTGCAGTAGTGTTAACTGTATTTATGTTATTGCACAACCAATCTCCCGAACTTTTTCACCTTGCAAAACTGAAACTCTGTACCTAT
>CM052445.1:41041081-41104938 GCA_028533085.1 Varecia variegata | reverse complement strand
TTGGGCTCTGGCACCGCTTAGCTCTCTTTGGTATTCAGAGGAGATAGATTCTGTCAGGTGTAATGCTGATGTGCTTGTGTGTTAGCACAGTGAATGCGAAAGTAATGGCCTGTTTACCTGGTTTCTGCGCTGCAGTGTGGTGAATTATTATGAGACATTTAAATTAGCTTTTATATTTGTTTTAGGGAGTCACCTCCCTTGTCTTTCGGTTCCCTCCTTATAGCACTGCCTCCGTGAGGTTTGTGCGCCCTGCAGGAACTGAAAAATGGACTAGACAGTTTTCCAAGGAAATCTCCTTAGGAGGTGTGAAGCACTGGGAGTTTGCGAATGCTTGGAATTTGGCTCTCACCATGAAACAAAATCAATATAAGATTGAAATGTAATGAAAATGACACTTTGTTCCCGTGGGTAAAGTTGAATAGGTGACAACTAGGTGTTCTGATAGTCAAGTTTCATAATCTGGATTGATTTGTAGAGAAATTTAAGACCCATCAATTGCTACAATGCTATGAATATGTAAGAGTACCCGGAGAGGGTGTTCTAATCTAAACGAAAGCCAGTGCCATCAATGCTAATTTGCTTTCTGTTTTGCTCATGACACAACACAGTGGCTGAAGATAGTTTTTTGCTGTTGTTGTCACACATCTTTCAAATAAAAGGATTCTGGTAGTTTCAACGTCATGTTTTCAAAAAGTAATTTCTGCTTAGACGGTATATATTTGTAACACACACGGAGCAGTGCCTGGCCTATAGTGAGCACTGCATGAGAATTTTGTTAAATAAATCAAATTTTAGAGCAAATGAAACCACATTCACCAAAATTCACAAACAAATTGTCATCGTTGATCATGTGTAGTTCAGGTAATTGTCCCTGGGTTTCACATCTTTTAGCAGCAGGGCATTTTACAGTACTACTATGCTAAAGGTTCTTCTACAGCATCAATTAAACATTATCTACAAATAGTCTTCTTAGAGTTAGCCAAATTTAGAAATCATTGTAAATGAAAGGAAATTACAGAGAAGACTAATGAGAATTTATATATTGATTAACAAAGGATTATGGTAAATTAACTGAAGGCAAAGTTATTTAATTTATAAATGAAAGACGATGCTGTTAATTTGAGGCATAGTCAGTTATAACATTGCTTACGAGATTTGCCCAATTCAAGAATGAAAAGGAACATTGTGTGTTGTCGCGCTATAAATATGTTTCTGCGGAGATTAGTCCCACCACTTTGGGTTCTTGGACTATACAAAACAGGTGAACCAAAAGCTTTAGAATCCTGAGGTTTAGCTAATTTGTCCATATTTATACAATATAAAATAGAGATATAGAGATAATTTCTACTCTGTGTGAGGTTCTATTAATATATTAGTGATCTTGTAAATGCAGATCTTAGGAGAGAGGAGATGGTTTCTAGTCTATTGCATCTCATGGAAGTTTCACATTTAGTTGATTTAGACAATGCCTAGAATTTCCTTTTGAAACATTTTCAGTTATAGCATGTCTAATTGGTTCTTTTTAATCTCTTCTTAGAGAATCCTGAAATTTCAGGAAAGGGAAGTGTTTATGTTTTCCATAAACAAAAAAAAACGGTGGTTCTATGATCATAGAAATCATTTGAAGTTGTGTTTAGAAGGTGACAAACTAAAAAGATGTGATGAAAGAAAAGAGAGAAGGAGGAAAAAGCACAAAAGGTTAAGTTTGAGAGTGTCCTGCCTACCTGATTCCTGGTAAGAGCACATTTTACAGGCTAAAATAGATTTGGGAATTACCTGGGGTATATATTGTAAATATTTAGAGCCCTTACTCAAAATAGCCTATAAAGTCCTTTTTTGTGTGTGTGCTTGACCAAAACACTTTTTGTCTTTCAGCTCTAAGACAGGGTGTGTCCTAGTCCTCGGCAAGTGTAAAACTGGTTTTTAGGCCCTTAAGCTTATATAATTGAGATCACCCACGTTTTTCTCTCCCTCCTTCCATGACCCGTAGTATCTCTGGTAACTCTCTCCTTCACACTTGTGTTCATCCCAAAGAAAGGTGGGAAAAATCGCTACAAAATTTTGAGTATCTTCTCTGTACCTTGCACTTCCACATACTAATTCTCACATCAGCCCTTTCAGGAGTATTTTGTTCTTTCCAGTTTGAAGAAATAGTCAGTGAAATGAAATGCATTACTCATCACCACACAGCCAGTGACAGTGATGCTGGGGGGTGACAGGTGTTGACTCCAGATTCTGGACATGTGCTCTTTCTGCTGCTCTGTAGCACTCACCATGACACTCACCATTCCCTTAGATTTGCGTGGTTCTCTGTCATGCTTCTGATAGCTGTGAGTTCTGACTCCTGTTCCACAGTGCATCTCTTTCTGCTGGTTTTTCCGATAATCAAAATCATGCTATGGCTTTAAGTGGCTTATCAATTTGTTTTAACATAGGAATATCTTAACCCCGAAGAGAACTAATGACAGAAAAGTAAAGCTTGTCATCATTCCTTACATTGCCTGCACAGTGCCTGTGGGTGGGAAAACTTAGGATGTATTTTCTTTGAAGAGTCTAAGGACAGAGCATACTGCAGAACTCCGTGTTGCAAAATTGTATTATGTGGATGAATGGAGGAATTGATGGGCAGCATTCAACCTCAACAGAAAGGCAGTTTAAGTGTATTTTCACTTGTGACATCCTTCTTTTTACTCTTTATAAATAGCAATATTATCAGTACGAATATAGGTTTTGAGCCACATAGAACACGGAATCTAAGAAATCACCTACAATGAGTGCATTTGGAGCTTTTTAAATTCTGGGCAGTTTATAAAGTCACGTTTTCTGATTGCAGATAAATTCTTTTGTCCCTCAGAGTGCATTTTGATATTTGAATGAAGATCGTAGTGGAAGGTGGTTGCTGAACTCAAGCTGTGTTAAACTGCCTGACTGCCCTGCTTTATTGTTTGTGACGAGAGGTAAGGCTGGGTGATAGCAAAATCAAATATTGATGAAAATGCACTGAAAATGTGTTAAAGCAACATATTTTGATATGTATGTAGAGCTCTTTGAAGTGAAATAATGGTTTTAAGTGAATTCATAAAGATGTTCGCTCATCTCTTTAGTGGTAAAATTGTAGTGACAGTGTACATTTCTAACCTCACTCAAGAGCATAGATTAACTACATGGTTTATTAATTTTCCAAATTTAAGAATAATTTACTAATAACAATGTTGGAAATATATGCTGCAAGGACTGAAATTTTTTTTTTTTGTAAATCTCTTTAATATTGGCATGACCTAATAAAGATGCATGTGGCTACCACAAGATTTACAAAATGCTAAATATTTTTAGATTGATTTCGACAAGAGAGATTGGAGAATATTTCTTCAGAAGTCTCGGGAGAACGGTTTTAGCATTTTTTTTGATAAAAACCTATATGCACATAATAAACAACCTCATATGTAATATCATTTGAACACTTAATCTGGTTACCTTTTAACCTTCATGAAATGTTAGACCTAGATTTCAAACTTAATAAAGGAGGTGAAGTGTGTGTATGTGAGTGTTTTAATATAATGCAGATCTCAGAGTTTTTTCTCAAAATAACCAACTCCACCTATTTTTAAAGAAGATACAAAGGAGAAAAATATGATAGGAATAAATGGGTATGTATCAATATCTTTCAAAGTATTTGTACATGAAGGCACTGATCTGTCCATTTGGTAAGGATCTATTCTAGAAGAAATTTTATTTTGATGATAGCTTGTACACGTTATTTTATGTTGATGGAGCAAGGACAGAGGACTGGCCAGGATGGACAGCTAGATTAAGCTGGCTTTCCATAAGTCACAAGCTTTTTCATTGCCAGAAAAGCAAACTCTGGTGTTTTAGATTCTGTCCTGAAGAGAAAAATAAAGAGAACCCTCAAGTGTTCTCTCCAGTGGGCTAGTAATGACAGTAAATGACGAGTCCCATTAAAAACAAAAACAGAATAAATTGTTACTTAATTGAACTCAACAATGCAAAGATTGCCAAGGGGCTTCCTTTCCCATAAGAAGTATTTTTTTATAAGCATCCAAGATCACAACTGAACCCTAACTTTACATCAATCCTAAATCTTTATTGTGTAATTGCCTTACTACTAGGTAACTAGATTAAGCTGGTGAAATATTTTAACTGGAATATCTAGGTATATATACAGCATACTCAATTTCCTTTATTAAAGGAATTTATTTCTGGTTGCTTTCTATTTCATTATAGCAGCTATAAATTTCTTTTTATACACATTAATGAAAAGATTTTTTTTCTGAAGTTAAACCTCAAACTACCATATCTAGATTTAGAGAGCAGAGGCCTAGCACTGTTTTGCTAAAAACCAAATAGTCAGTAAAACTCCCTACCTCCTCCTCCTCTCTCCCAAAATTTCAATTATGTTGGATCTCAGGTTCTAAGAATTTCATTAGGTCTGATAATTTAGCACAAATGACAGCATTTCCATGATTTTCTGCTGAGACCACACAGCACTGAACATTATCCTGTGATTTCCAGAAGAGAGTCTCAGACACCTTAGAACTTTCCAGGGGAAACCCCTAAAGTCATGCTCCTTTTGAAAGAGGAAAAATGATGCACTACCCTGGATAATTATTCACATAATTTTAACACATTTTCAGAGATAGAATAGGAAAAAAATACAGAATCAAGGGCATAATAAGTTCACTGGACTCTTAATTTAGGTGTCTAGTTGATCCTAGTGACTTTCCCCAGGCCTCTTGTGTTGGGTTTTGGATACTGTCTCTCAATTGTTGTCAAAACATGGCCTGTGAAGTGCTGGGGGTTCGCTGAGATCCTCTCATAAGTCCACGTGGTCAGAATTATTGATGTAACATTCCTAGGACATTATTTGTCTTTTGCATTGTGTTGACGTTTGCACTGATGGTGCAAAAGCCATGGTTGGTCAAAGTGCTGGTGTCTCAGCACAGACAAAGGCAGTGGCTCCAACTGTGGCAGTGGGCACTGTGTTCCTCACTGTCACTCACTTGTGGGATATCTTGGGTAAAGCAATGAAAAATACTAATACTATTAAATCTCAATCCTAAATATACCTTCTTAACATTTTATTGATAAAGTGGGAAGTACTCATAAATACACTGCTGCTGCTTATCAAAGTGCAATGGACATTTCAAGAAAAAGAACTGGTGACTATTAGACATGATTTGCAAATGTTCTCTTCCATTCTGTGGATGGTCTTTTCACTTTTTTTGTGTGGAGTTTTATTTTTTATTATTATTTTTTTATTTAAGCACATTATGGAGATACAAACATTTAGGTTACATATATTGCTTTTGCCCTGCCCGAGTCAGAGCTTCAAGTGTGTCCATCCTCCAGAGAGTGCACACAGCAACCATTAAGTGTGAATCTAACCATTCCCTCCTCCCCTCTCCCACCTACCCGACACCCCATGAATGTTACTACTATATGTACATATAAGTGTTATTCAGTTAATACCAATTTGGTGGTGAGTACATGTGGTGCTTGTTTTTCCATTCTTGTGATACTTCATTTAGTAGAATGGGCTCCAGCTCTCTCCAGGATAATACAAGAGGTGCTATATCACCATTGTTTTTTTTTTGTGGCTGAGTAGAACTCCATGGTATACATATACCACATTTTATTAATTCACTCATGTATTGATGGGCACTTGGGTTGTTTCCACATCTTTGCAATTGTGAATTGTGCTACTGTAAACATTCAAGTGCAGATGTCTTTTTTATAGAATTTTAGGTGTTGATGACAAGATGAGAGATGAATAGGGAAGGAGGTCAAGAGGACCAATCTGCTCACATAGCCCATCCTCACATTCAACGTATACTGACAGCCGAAGCCAGGTTAATTTAGTGGTGATCTGGACTAAATGTTAATATTGCCTAGAGTGAATGGATGGTCTCTGATCTGTCTTTCTCACAGACTTTGCTACTTGATGTAGAAAATAGAACTTGGGGTTCAACCTCAGTTGGATTGGGAGCATTTCAGGCTTTAACATTCTAAAGAATGAGGAAGTTTAGGTGACCTTTCTGTAGTTCCATCTACATGGTACAGTCATCCCAACAGAGCACTTGTTTACACTTTGATAAGGTTGGCTTTCTTGCTCTGGGTATTGGAAACTGTTTAATAGGTCCTGAATATACAGAGGGCATGTGAGTGGAAAATGAAGCCAAGTTTGACCCTGCGCCATTTGAAAACAACCCACCTACATACTAGTGGGCTAAGTATTTATTTATTCATTCAGCACTCATTCAGCACCTTGCTATGTCTCAGTAGACACTCTAGGTTCTGCACGGTATATTGATGAATAAGATAAAGCCTCTGACTTTAATGAGCCTCTTACGACAGAATGACATTGTCTGGCGCTTGTTCAGTCCATTCGCTTGTGTAGGCATAACCCACACATCATGGAACAGGAAAGAGTTGAAGAACTTGAAAGTGTTGAGAAGAGCTTTTCTATTGAGATAGCAAAACATTGAACATAAGTCAGATAGTTTGCGAACTCAAGGGCCTGTTCTAGGTGTTAGGGATTCAAGGATGAAGAAGCTATTTTGTCCCTGCTCTATATTTTATGGAAGAAAGTTAGGACAGGAAAAAAAAAAGATTAAAAAAAATTCAATAGATTAACAAAACAAAAAATAAAAACTAGAATATTTGAATCATAATCAACATGATTGAACTATTATATATTCAAATCATGAGGGCATAATATTCTTTTCAAAATACATAGAATATTACAAAAATTGACCATATATTTGACAAAAAAGAAAAAACACACAAAAATTCCTCAAAGCTGAAATGGTACTGGTCAAAATATTTGCCCATCATGAAAATAACATTAGGAATAAATAACAAATGATAGCTTTTGAAAAATCATAAAAATTTCTAAAGAGAAGCCAAATTATAGTTATAAGCAATTTAGAAATGAAAACAGGAAGTGGACTATATATCAAATCTGTGGGATACAGCCAAAACTACTTAGGAAATTTTATAGCCATAAATACATCAATTAGGAGATAAAAGTTGGACAATAAATAAGCAAAGCATTCAACTCAAGGAGCTAGAAAAATGAAGAGAAAGTAAATTAAAGAGAGTAGAATAAAAAATCATACATTTAATATATAAAATTAAACCAAACATAATAGAAATGGTAAATAATAAATAAAACCTAAAATTTGTTCTTTGAAATAATCAATAAGGCCAGGCTCGGTGGCTCATGCCTGTAATCCTAGCACTCTGGGAGGCCGAGGCGGGTGGATCGCTCAAGGTCAGGAGTTCCAGACGAGCCTGAGCAAGAGTGAGACCCCGTTTCTACTAAAAATAGAAAGAAATTATCTGGCCAACTAAAATACATATAGAAAAAATTAGCTGGACATGGTGGCACATGCCCGTAGTCCCAGCTACCCGGGAGGCTGAGGCAGTAGGATCGCTTAAGCCCAGGAGTTTGAGGTTGCTGTGAGCTAGGAGGATGCCATGGCACTGTAGCCCAGGCAACAGAGTGAGACTCTGTCTCAAAAAAAACAATTGGCTTGGTTGCAATATGACAGGTATATTCATAATGCTTTGTTTAGCTTCTCATTTACTTTGTAATCTGTTGATAAAAATATTGATATTAATAAATATTAAGCACAATACCATCAAAAATATTTAAAATGTAATTTCTCTGACTATGTGAAAAGTTATTTACCTTTTAGCCCATAAAAGACCTAGGAGGAAGGGTTGCTTCATTTTGTTTTTGAAACTATGTTTGTTTGAAAATTGACATCTGAAGAACAGACTTTATTCATGTGCATTGTGAAACTGCTTTAGCAGACTGTCATATTGGAATTTTCTAATTTACTACCAAAGATGCTATAGTTTTCCTAAATGTATAGGAAGTTACAGGTTTGTTTTCTGGATATACATGTATTTTATTATAGGTTAGTTGACAAATGATTTGAAATTGCATTAATGCTGTCATAAATCACAAATCTATTTCTATTTTTAATTCATATTGATTTGTGATTATGAGCTTGTTTATTATAAGTACTATCAGGTAAAGACATTATATAACTAAAAATACCTTAAGCTGTTACATTTTAATATTTTCTCTGAAAACAATAATTTTGTTTTTGGTATCATTTGAAGTTAGCTTACTTTTAAATAATTTAAGCAAAAGAGTTCCTTTAGTATGATTTAATATTGTGCTATATATAACCCAAAGTTACTGTATTGCATACTTTGTAAATGCCTTGCATAGTAATTAATTTAAAAGATTAAGTGCTGAACATTTATAAAAGTAGGCTTGTTCTCTTAAGCTGAAATTTGCTTAAAGGAAATGCAAAAGTTTTTGACAAGATGACATATAAGAAGAGACAGAAAGATAAAACTAAAAGATGATATTCATGTAATATAAAAATCAGTTTATATTTTAAAATCATATTTGAGATGAAGAAGAAATACATAATAAAAGATTGACTTTTATTGGGGGGGAAAAAGCCAAACAATCATTTGAAATCATAAATGTCTTTTTGACTCAGAAAATACATAATTTAGGAATGACTTAGCAGTGAAAAAGGAGCCCCTTACTTATTTGGCTTGCCCCTAGGTGGTGATAAAAGCATTGCAAAGTAGAAAAGACAGGCCAAAGACGGATGTCAGCAGGATATTAAGTTCTTTTCAGAGGATTCTGGTTTTGATTCTTAGGGATAAGTTGACTCAAGTTATGTGTTCGTTTTCCTATTTTTGTTTATATGCACAAGTGTAATGGTTTTTAAGAGTCTTGTGTGTGGATGTTTTCCTCATTCCTTCTCTTACCGCCCCCACCCCTAAAATCTGGCACAAATACAGCTTGGAGCACTTATTTTCTCAACTATCATCTTTGACTCATCAAACTTCAATTTTCATAGAGATCTGTAACAATGACAATGACGAAATAACCAGGGCTACTAAGACTAGGCTATGTTAAAAATTGTTTACATTGTAATTATGTTGCATATTCAATCCTTTGCTTACAGATGTAGAATGTAACCTGCTAAATGACTACATGTCTTGATTATCACATCACGAATTAGTGACAGAGTTTCATATTCATTTATCTAACGTGAAGACATATTATTTAGCAAGAAATCCTCTGAGAACTGAAGAAATTATTTACAATACATATTGCCAAAATTGAACACAATTTTCTTTTTAACAAATTAAAGTTTCTCAGGGAAAACAAGTGTGTATTTTTTGTTTCGTTTTAAAATTCAGATGCATTTCCATTTTGTTATTTTCAATATAGCATGTTCATTGAGGTTTTTCTCTGTTAGTTATAAGCCTAATATATACTTTGTGAGACCAACAAAATTTTTGGTGCTTAACTACTTCTCTATAAGTTTAATATTCTCTCTGGGTACTGAGGCATACCACTAAGATTGCAAATCATATTTAATCTGAAGAAAAAACAATTCAACACTTTTTTCTATTTATCTATTTTTTTGAGACAGGGTCTCACTCTGTCACTCTGGCTAGAGTGGATTAGTATGTCATCATAGCTCACTGCAACCTCAAACTCCTGAGCTTGAGCAATCCTCCTGTCTTAGCCTCTGGAGTATCTGGGACTACAGACACCCACTACCACACCCAGTTAATTTTTCTATTTTTTGTAGAGATGGGAGTCTCGCTCTTGCTCAGGCTGGTCTTGAACTCCTGACCTCAAGTGATCCTCTCACTTTGGCCTCCCAAAGTGCTAGGATTACAGGCGTGGGCCACCACACCTGGCCTCAACACTTTATTAACAAATATTCCATCAATATTCTGAAAATGAGAATACTGATTTGATGCCTGTTTTTGTTCTTTTGTTGAGACAGGGTCTTGCTCTGCCGCCTGGGCTACAGTGCAGTGGCATGATCACAGCTCACTGCAACCTCAAATTCCTGAGCACAAGTGATCCTCCTGCCTCAGCCTCCTGAGTAGC
This sequence comes from Varecia variegata, assembly GCA_028533085.1. NCBI lineage: Eukaryota > Metazoa > Chordata > Mammalia > Primates > Lemuridae > Varecia > Varecia variegata. The sequence continues at coordinate 41,094,974 of CM052445.1, read as the reverse complement.
TGGGACTACAGGCATGTGCCATCGTGCCTGGCCAATTTTTCTATTTTTTGTAGAGACAGGGTCTGGCTATGTTGCCTAGGCTGGTCTTGAACTCCTGGCCTCAAACAATCCTCCCACCCTAGCCTCCCGAAGTGCTAGGTTTATAGGCATGAGCCACTATGCCTGGCTTTGATGCCTATTTTAAAAAGAAAATACAGGCAACAAAAGGTTGAATTGATATTTGGTATTCTGATATTTTATTAATTATTGTTTAAAATAAAGGGGCTACTTAAGAGTAAAGAAGTCATAGCTAATGGTCTTTGTATTACCTGCTTAAACCAAAAGCTGAAACAGAGCTGCGTACTGCACAACTTCAGGGAGCACCATTTCAGTAGCCTGCAATGTAAATGGCACCGTCTGCATGATTCCCTGAGCTGGAGGCTTTGGCAGAATGACTAATAAAATGCTTGCTTCCCAGGAAAAGGTGTAGAGCTATTTTCTATTAAACACAGATACAAACTTGTTCTTGTTACATACAGCAGACCAATTTCTTGAGATTAGCTGTTCTGTACAACAAGGAGACAAAATTTATCATCGCCACCACTACCTACACAAACATTAATTGAGCATGTAGTGTTTGCCTGACATTATGTTAACTAAGTTACATTTTTAAATTTAATCCTCACAATAATCTTATGAGGAAATCAAGGTTTAGAAAGATAACTAACTTGCTCCAGGTAATGCAGCTGGTAATGTTCTGCTCAAACTCAGAAATTGGAACTAACCCAGTTTTCTGTGTTACAGAAGCAGGTGCTCGTAGTACATGCTCTGCTGTGATACTACTAATGCCACATTCAACAGTTCCCACTGGCCAGTATTCAAGTTTGTACCATGGACTTCCTGCGCAATGAGAACTTCAACTGTTACTTTGTTTGCAATTTGAGTACTTTTATATGGGAATGTTATGAAGACTTTAGAAGTCTCCTGAAAATACAAAAAAGTCTTGTCCCTGGATGTTGGACTAAGATTTTCAGGTCATAGATGACTTCTCAGTAATATAATTTTGATTACTCTTACACCCTTCTTTCCTTTATTCACTCTTCTTAGACGCAAACTACAGAAAGGGACTCCGACTGACTTCAATAGAACAATTGCAAGTTTACTGAGATCTCATGGGATTGCTACGAGGGATGGAGAACCAGGCTGAGAGGCTGCTGAGAGAAGAGAGACTACATTCAGAACCACGGCCAAAATCAGGCCCTGGAAACAATCAGGGCAGGACTTACAGCTGATGATAATTTTTGTCAAGTGTCATTTAGGTGGTGATGCCCAGGGCTGGGACTAGGATGAGGCACGTGCAGAGGTACATAATTTAAGAGGACTTCAAGAAGTCCAGTAATCAAGACAAATAATGTTTTAATAAAATATTTTTACCTATTTGCATGCTCTGCGATGTGCACTGTCTGGGGAATGGACACGCTTGAGGCTCGGACTCGGGGGATTGGGAGGGACATGGGCAATATATCTATGCAGAACTTTTGTACCCCCATAATAAGCTGAAATAAAAAATAAAAAAAAAAAAAATAAAACTTATCAATTGTTTATTTCTGGAAAAAAAAAATAAATAAAATATTTTTAAAAATTAAAGTCAATGCAAAACCTCATGGTGAAAAATTTTAAATAAAGATGGCATGATGGTAAAAGATAAGAAACCGTATGAGGCACAGAATTGAGGAGGAGGGTGTGTGTGTGTGTATTAGCAAGTTCGGTTCAAGGTAGGATGAGTTTGATGTGTGTACAGGACTCCCAAAGCTGGAAATAATTAAAGCTTGAAATGCTGTTCTGGAACTCAAGAAACGGTAGAGCTAAAGATGTGAATTTAAGGGTCCCTGTCAAAAAGGTGTTAGATGACATCATAGGAAAGGAAAAGACCTCCTAGAAAAAGGCCAGAAAGAGGAATGGAGGACTGAGTCCTAGAGAATGCCCGCAGTTAATGGGGGATAGAGGAGAAGGAGCCAGTGGGAGAGAATGAGTTAGGAAAGTGGCAGGATAATCAAGAAGCTCCCCCCAGAGGCCGTGAGAGGAGACACTCTCAAGATTAAGAGGGGGAGAAGGAATTAAGAGCACCAGACAAATCACAAAGAAGTTAAGCAATCACAAATTATCTATCCTTTATAAATGTTTGACACGTACCAAGCCCTGCACAACTCACTTAACATACATATGTATTCTAATCCTCACATGAACCACATATGGCAGGTATTACCCTCATTTTCTACATGAAGAAATTGAAAATATGAAGATTTTGAGAAGTAAAGAACTTGGTCAAAGTCCCACAGTGGTAAGTGACAGAGGAATATGGAACTCGAGTCTGTCTGAATGCAAAGCTTAAGTGGTCTAGTTTTTCCTGCCAGACTCGCAGTGTTCATCTGTGTTTCATCAGCAGGGTTACCAGGAATGTTGTAGACAATGCAGGTGCTGAGGCCCCAGCTCTGTAGCTTCTGAGTCTGGACGTCTCAGTAAATGACTGTGAGGCTGTGGTAAGTCACAACCTCTCTGCAGTTCAACAGCTTTATCTGTACAATGAGGGGTTCGGACCAGATGATAACTAAATTTAATGATTTGTGACTGACATCCACAAGAAAAGCAGATAGACAGTGATCTAATGAAGTATATATGCATTTTTTATTCAGAAACGGATTTTGCCATTTCAGTAACAGAAATTTTATATTCTTTTGTAGTATAGAATCCCTTCATTCCAGTAGTCAGAAGTATCACAATGAAATGACTGAGCATATTATTATCAAGCCCTGGGAATCTGCAAAACAAAACCTTTAGGAAATCATCTTAAGCACTTAAGTGTAAGATAGTACACAATATATCCCATCTCCTTTATTATTTAATCATATGAACTATCATTTGCTGCAAATCACCATTATGCTTGTAAAGGAGAGTATCTGCTTTATTAAACAAGTAAATAGGAGTGAAAAAAAGTCATCATTGGCTTTGAAATGAGTTTTCTTTTAAACTCTATTAAATGAAGTTCTTATTTAATGTAACACTTGGTTTTAATTATCTCAGTGCAGTTCAAAAAGTAGCCTATACATTGATCACTCTAATAATGTGCTGATAATTTTATTTGACAGTGAGTAAGATATCTTACACAGAGTGGATGCTCAGTATTATTGAATGTTTGTTGAATGACTATTTATAAAGCAGACAAATTGAAAATAATATGGTTTTATTTATATGCTATTTATAGGATGCTGAAGAAACTTGATTTCTGAAAATTATACCATGAAAGTACAATTAGGGACAAAATACAAACTTCTGTACAGCATCACAATATTTTACAGCTTATGGAAAAAATACAAGAGACTTTAAATGATTTGTACTTTATACATACAATAGAGTCCTATAACATTAAATTAAAAAATACAACTTTGTATTGTAGTATAAGATTAGAGGTTATTTATATCAATATTTCCTGTGCAAGTCAAAAAAATAACATCTTAACAATAGAATTACAAATACAAACTACAAATATTGACTTTTCTAATGACATTTATCATTACCTTTGGTATTGTTTTATTAAACCATAACACTTGGGATCCATATGTATCTTTTATGGAAGAGACTCAAAACACTTTGCAAACATTGAATATCATTTTGGATATCAGTGACAAATGACACATTAGTCATTGATTTCTATGGCAGTACCCATCAGGCCACTTCCAATTGTAAGTCCTTATGCAACTTCATGCAGGCTCCTCATTCCAATTACAGTGGAATAAAAGTCACTCTAGCCTTGCACCACAATTTCCTCCAAAGACTAACCTTTTTGGAAAAATTAACAAAGAATAGCTACTGAAAAATTAGGCCGGGCGCGGTGGCTCACGCCTGTAATCCTAGCACTTGGGAGGCCGGGGCGGGCGGATTGTTTGAGCTCAGGAGTTCAAGACCAGCCTGAGCAAGAGCGAGACCCCGTCTCTACTAAAAATAGAAAGAAATTATCTGGCCAACTAAAAATATATATAGAAAAAATTAGCCGGGCATGGTGGCACATGCCTGTAGTCCCAGCTACTCGGGAGGCTGAGGCAGTAGGATTGCTCAAGCCCAGGAGTTTGAGGTTGCTGTGAGCTAGGCTGACACCACGGCATTCACTCTAGCCTGGGCAACAAAGCGAGACTTTGTCTCAAAAAAAAAGAAAAAAAATCAGCTTCTACGTGTATTCACATTCATTTTTGGTATCCAGAGTTGAATCTAAATATTAATTATTGGGACAAATCTTAAAATAACAGCAAATTAATAATAAAAACTACCATTTAGTGAGAGCTTATTATTGTCAGGCACTTTATGGGTATTTCTTTTAATTACTACCACAAGCACTTCTGGTAGATTTTGTTAATCCTCTATTAGAGTCAGAGGTTGATAATATTCTGCCCAAACTTACAGAGTTATTAAATAGTAGAGCCAGAGTTTGAACCCAGATTTTTCTGACTCCAAAGTCTGGACTGTTAATCACGAAGACCAATAATCTACAACTTCACTGTAATTAGTAGGACTGATTCCTACAGTTGTGAGGGGAGTTATACCTGGAGTGATGAGAAACCCAACTAGTTCTGCTTGCTGACTTGAGGTGTCAAACATTTCTCTAAGTAGTCTACATTGTGTTAAATTTGCCCAAGGCTCGTAATATATTCTTCACATAAATTATTTTAAATCTTGGAAGATTCCAATCTCTAAATTCTTTAATTCAACCAATGCAAACACAGACCATTGCCAGAAATGATATTGTAGGAAAAGTCAGATGTTGTAAATAACCATTGAAAAGGTTTAGCAGAGGTTTCATATGAAATAAGGTATTCTTTGAGTCATATTCTTTCAGTACTTTAAAGCTATCATTCCATCATCTTCTGGCTTGAGTAATTTCTGATGAGAAATATTCTAATTCTTTTTTTTTTTTGTTCTTCAGTATATAATGTGTCTTCTTTCTCTAACTGCTGTCAAGATTTGGTTTCTTATCTTTGATTTTCAGCTGTTAATATGACGCATATAGGGGTTTTTGTAACATATATATGTTAGTTTTTGTAATTATTGTTCTTATTTCTGAGAAAGTCTGTAATCAGTGGTTTGTTGTGTTTGATTATTTTTGGACAATTCTCAGCTATTATCTCTTTGAATATTTCTTTCCACTCCATATTCTCCCCTTTTTTTCTTCCATTTGTATGGCAGCTCCAACTTTCTCCCATGGTCTGCTACAAGTGAGCCAGGACTGTTGCCCCATGTCTCCATGGAGACACCTATCTTTCCTTCGATTTCAGCCTAGTTGATTGTCCTGCAACTTCTACTCTGTGATGGAATTAAGAAAAATTATAATTTTATAGATTATATGGCTTTTCTTGTTGTTAGGGTGAGAGGAAAACTCTTTCCCACTTTTTACCTCTTAGATTAAAGTTGGAAGGTTTTTTTTGAGCTATTTTGATAACTTTATGACAATTAAAATATTTCCCTTTAAGATGGCCTGGAATCCACTATGTATATTTTATCAAAACCTTTTGTTACTTATGATGGAGAAGAAGGCTCAGTTGGTGTGTTATTCTGGCACATGTTATTACTCTTTGCAGGGGTTTCTTCAGCATCGTTATCAATTATGTGTCACTAAACCTAATAGCTATTAATAGTAACTTGTCAATTTTTTTCTAAGTAAAATCTCAGATATTCTGCATGTAGTATGATCAAGAAAACACGATGACTACCTTTTAGAATGACTATATGATTTTTCCATAAAATATATTCAATATAGAAGATTAACAAAAGTTGATAGTTTATCAATAGTTTGAATTCCACTGGCAGTATTTTATTCCTCAATTCCTCTTGTCAAAGGAAGAGAAAATCCTCAAATATATCTGGAAGAAAGCTGAATGTATTATAATTTATTATTAGTTGTTATGCAAAAGGGAATTGCATTTGTAAAACACAGTATCTCTGATCAAAGCGAAGAGTCATCTTGTAGTAGGTTTTGAGGAAGTATGGAGTTTAGGGATTTGCTGACATTCAGCAGTAGTGAAGAGAACGCATGTCTGATAGAGTGGGCAGAAAACTGTTATGTGGTTACTTGTTTATGACTTGGAATAGTCCCAAAGAACAGTTAATCATGTGCTTCCTTTCTTGGACTTGGAAAATAAAAACATTTTATTCTCATTTCATACCAATTTAAGATAAAAGCAGTTTAAGTTCATACATAGGTAATCAGTCAAAAGAGTTCTGGGAGATGAATGTTGTGCAAAAAATTTGGGGGCAATAGTGACAGATGGCCCAGTACATTAGTGTATCAATAAGGGTTCTTGGCTGTAAGCAACAAAACCAACTCTGACTATTTTTGGAGAAAAAGGGGGACTTGATTGGAAAGATATTGAGGAAGCAGAATCAAGGGGAGGTTTGAAGGCTGCATTTAGAACATGGGCAGAGATCAAGACAGTTTCAGAGGTGCCAAGAAGCAGGATTTGGGAAGCACAAAGCTGTCTTCTAGCACGGACAATCTGTCCAGGGTGGGACTGCTTCCACAGGCCACTGCCACTGCTGCTGGCATTCATTCTTTCATAGGAACATACGAAATATTTACTGAGACCCTATCACATGCCATATTCTGTTCTAGGTACTGGAAATACAGCTACCACTGCCTTCTTGAAATTTGTATTCCTAGGAGAGTGACAGAAAATAAATAAACAAGTAAATATATGTCAAATGATGATAAAAGCTACGGAGAAAATATATTCTATCTCCAATGTAAAGGGAATATGAAGTGTCAGGGGTTCGAGACATTGGGCTGTAATTTGATATAGGATGTTCAGGGTGGCTCCCACAGATTAGGTGACATTTTTAACCAATGTCAAAAAAAAAAAAAGTAGAAAGTCATGTGGATATGTAGAGGAATAGTCTTCCAGACTGAGAAAATAGCAAATTCAAAGGCCCTGAGGCACAAATATGTTCAGGGAACTGCAAGGAAGCCAGCGTGGCTGAAAAAAAATTAGGGAGTGGAAGAGCAGGAGGAGATGAGGTCAGAGACCAATAAAGGTGGGGAGAGGGTTAGGCTGTGTAGGATTTTGAAATCTATTATAAAGACCTTGGCATTTATTTTTAATGAGATAGGAAGCTACTGGAAGGTTTTGAGCAGAGGAAAAACACGACATCACTTATGTTTTAATAGAATCACTCTGGCTACAGTGTTGAGACTGGAGTGTATATGAGGGGGAAGGGTAGCGTGGGCCAAGCCGGGAGAGCAGATGGAGGCTACCGAGCAATCCAGGTGAGCTACGATGGGGCCTGAGCTGGGAAAGAAGCTATGGAGGTGGTGAGAAGTGGTTAGTTCCTGGGCATATTTGGACGGTAGCTTTGAAAGAATTTGCTGTTGGATTAGATGTGATATGTAAGAGAAAGAAGTCAAGGAATTCAAACATGATTTCAAGTCTTTCGGTCTGAGCACCTGAAAGGTTGGAGCTGCTATTTATTGTGTTTACTGAGATGGAAGACTGCTGTAGGAGCAGGTTTGGATGTAGAAAGCAGGAGTTTGAATTTGTACATGTTAACTTTTAGACATTAGCTATGTTCTAAATGTGTTTCTCACCATTCATATGCTGAAAGTTAGTTGTCAACGTGATAGTATTGGAAGGTAGGGTCTTTAGGAGGTGATTGAATTATGAGAGCAGAGCCCTCATGGATGAGATTAGGGCCGTTATGAAAAAACTTGATGAGGAGGGTTTGTTTTCTTCTACTTTTTTATTTTTCACCATATGAGACACCTAGATGGTGCCATCTATGAGGAACTGGTCTTTGCCAGACACTGAACCTGCTGGTGCCTTGATCTTGAACTTCCAGGCTCCAGAACTGTGAGAAAGTAAATTGCTGTTTTTATAAATTACCCAGTCTCAGGTAATTTGTTATAGCAACACCAATGGGCTAATACAACATTCAAGTGAAGATGTCAAGTAGGTAGATGTCTATATGGCCAGTAAAATAGATAGAAAACAGAGAGAGAGAGAGAGAGAGAGAGAGAGATTTTCTATAAGATAAATGAAGAACTTGTTATAAGGATGAGGATTAATTAATTATATTAAGATGACCATTGGAACCTGAGAACTTACCATTAGACAGAATAATATGCATTCCAATGTTCCTTTGTTTTGCCTCACTTTCTCAAGCTTCGAAGTCTCACCTCCCATCATGTTCCAAGGCTCTGGCATTCCTGAGTGTGGAGGAGTAAGTTTTGGTGTCATAAATTAGAGTGATATCCCACCAAGACTATGTGACCGGCATGATGAGGAATCCTCCAACTCTAGGAAGGAGATCTGAATATTGTGTAAACAAAAATACTAACGTGTGCACTGCAGTCAGCAATTGCAATATTCTTTCAGCTTTTCATGGTTCTAAAAGCATATGATATGTGTGGCTGTAAATTCTTCCCATCCCTGTATGCACACCTCTTTCAAGGGTGACTTTGCATCTATTCCCATCAAGAGGTGATGTTTATTTCTCTCCTCCTTGATCTGAGCATATAAGATCGCTTTATCCAATGGGGCATTGATAAATACATCATAAGAAGTGGCTTGGAAAGTGCTTGTGTATGGGGCTTGCATTGTTGCTGCTTTTGGAACTCTGCAAGCAGAGCTATATGAGTGAGCTCAAGCTAGCCTGCTAGATGGTAAGAGACATGTGCCCCCCCCACCATTAACCAGCCCTATCAGTCCACTGGCACAGTCAAATGAAAGAAATAGGATGAGGCTATCCTAGATCATCCAACCCCACCTGGTTCACCAGTTAGTTCAGATGTGAGAGAGCTCAGTAGAGAAGTAGGTGGAACCATACCAGCCAACCCACAAAATTGTGAACTAAATAAAATGGTTGTAGTTTTTAAGCCACTAAGCTTTGGGTTATTATACAGCAAAAGCTAATTAATGATCTAAAGATTCAGTGAAATCTCAACCATAATCCCATCCCAGAAAATTATTTTGTAGATATAAAAAAACTGATTCTAAAGTTCATATGGAAAGGCAAAAGACCCAGAATAACCAGCACAGTATTGAATGAAAACCAAGTGGAAGCATTGACAATACTAGAAGTCAAGACTTAACGATAAGCTACAGTAATCAAGACTTATGGTATTGGAGAAAGAACAAAAAAAAATAGCTCAATGGAACAGAATAGAAAGCCAACAAATAGACCCCCATAAATGTAGTCAACTGATCTTTGACCAAGGAGCAAAGGAAATCTAGTGGCGAAAAGATACTCTTTTCACCAAATGGTGCTGGAACAACTGTACATCCATGTGCAAAAATGTGAATCCAGACACAGACCTTACAGCCCTCATAAAAATTAGCTCAAAGTGGACCACAGGACTACATGTAAAACACAAAACTGTAAAACTGCCAGAAAATAATGTAGGAGAAAACCTAGATGACCTTGAGTGTGCCAATGACTTTATAGATACAACAACAGAGGCATGATCCATGAAAGAAATAATTGATAAGCTGGACTTCATTAAAATTAAAAACTTCTGCTCTGTGAAAGACAATGTTAACAGAATGAGAAGACAGACCACAGACGTGGAGAAATATATGCTAAAGGCAGGTCTGGTAAAGGACTGTTTTCCAGAATATACAAACAACTCTTAAAACTCAAAAATAAGACAACAAACAACTTGATTGAAAAAAAGTGGGCAAAAAACCTGAACAGACACCTCACCAAAGAAGATACATAGATGGAAAATAAGCATATGAAAACGTGCTCAACATCATCTCTCATTAGGGAAACAGTAATAAAATACCACTGCACACCTATTAGAGTGGCCGAAATCCAGAACACCAAACACTGGCAAGGATGTGGAGCAACAGGAGCTATCATTCATTGCTTGTGGGGATGAAAAAGGGTACAGCCACTTTGGAACAGTTTGGTAGTTTCTTGCAAAAGGAAACATACTTTTATCATATAATCCAGCAATCATGCTTCTTGGTATTTACCGAAATAAACTGAAAACTGATGTCCATACAAACACCTGCATGTGGATTTTCATAGTAGCTTTATTCATAATTGCCAAAACTTGGAAGCAACCAGTTCTGCAGATGAATAGACAAATAAACTGTGGTACATCCAGAAAATGGAATATTATTCAACACTAAAAAGAACTGAGCTATCAAGCCCTGAAAAGGTCTGGAGGAATTTTAAATGCATATTATTAAGTGAAAGAAGCAAATTTGAAAAGGCTGCATACTATATGATTCCAAATATATGACATTTTGGAAAACGCAAACTATGGAGACAGTAAAAAGATCAGTTGTTGCCAGGCATTAGGGGAGAGAGAGGAATAAGTGGGCAGATCACAGAGGATTTTTAGGGTAGTGAAACTACTTTGTGTGATACTATTTATTATAATAGTGGATACATGTCCACTAATAGTGGACATTTTTCCAAATACGTAGAATGTGCAACACTGCTAGTGAATCCTAATGTAAACTATTGGCTTAGGGTGATAATGTGTTGATGTAGGTTTATCAATTATAACAAATGTGCCACTCAGCTGGTGGGGGAGGCTGTGTGTGTGTTAGGGGGTGGTGGGCAGGTGGTGTATGGGAACTCTCTGTACTTTCCACTCAATTTTTCTGTGAACTTAAAACTGTTCTAAAAAATAAAGTCTACTTAAAAGGAAAAATAAAAACCCCAAAGGTAATAAATACTCAATATTCAAAACAAAAACAAAAAAAAGCTGATACTTGCTTTTACTTATAAAGAATTGCCAAAGTATTTGTTTGTAAAGATCATAAAGTCCTAAACTTAGAAGTGGTTGTATAAGTTATTAACAGTAGCAAGATGCTCTTTTTCACCTCAAGTGATATCAGATTTTGGTTGAGGAAATTGAGAAAAATCATGTTAGTTTATGTATTTATAAATCTGTTTTGTGCCTGATACTGATACAGACTAGTGACTGAGGGCTGATTGCTCATCTTCAAGGGAAAAAAATAAAAATAAAAATTGCAAAGTGTTGGGATAGCAAAACAAACTCACTTTGGAATTTTACCTCTCAACAGTGCTGAGCAGGCCATTAGGCAAAGGTTCTGGGGCCAGAAGGTCCAGTTCACTTCTTTCCTCCCCTCACTTTCCCTTGAACACATTCCCCAAATGTACATGACTTCACATGCTCCCAGAAGAGACTGAAGCTCTTTGGGCCAATTTTATTCAGAGCAATTCACCCAGAGGCCTCTCTGAATGGATGAGCACATTGCCATTATCATATTACAAACGCAGTTTTTTTTCAAAACCAATTCAAAGTAATTTTTAATGCAAAATATGTCCCTAAATGATTTTTAAAACCAATTAAACAATTTATTTGAGGGAAGTCTCTTTTGCAGACGAGGAAAAGTAGTAGTATCCTGGTTGGAAAGAGATTGCTTCCAAAAATTCTGAAGTGCTCATTCTCAAAGAATCATAAGATCAAAGGGCACGGGCTGCTAAACTAAGCCAAAGAACATGTCATGGCTCCCCCTGGAAAACTGAAGTATGAACACCTTGGCTGATGAGAAGTTTGATAGAGGAAAGACATTACATCATCGTGCTAGTCTCAAAATAATGTTCAAAGTGAAATTTGTTTCAAATTCCTGAAATTAAAGGCAGTTAGTATTTTAAATAATGATATAATTTGTGACAAATCTATTGGTTTATATGACTATTTTCCCAAAATAATATTATACTGTTATTATATTATATATATTATATATGTATATATCATATGTATAGTTTACATAATATGTAATATGTTATACAAATACATTCTCTATTCCAATTTTTCTTATCCATTCATTGTACAAATTATCTTCTTTATGCTAAATATAGACTTCCCTCTCAGTCAAGCTACTTCCGATTTATCCTAAGATGATTTCAACTTATTTTTGAAAACAAAAACAAAAATCAAAAACCGTTATGTAGTGTTCCAGCAAGACAGGTAGCTAAGCATCTCAGAGGTGTTGGGATAATATTCTGCCTAATGCAATCTTCCTGTTATCAGGCCATCATCAGCTCATCATCCTTTCAATAATGTAATATAAGTGACTAAACCCCTAGAGCTGATTATATCACAAAGGGATTACCCCAGTCCCATTTGGGGAATTCAACCTACAGACAAAGGGCAGACAACTGGGCAGCCCGCATCTATTTGACATCGGTTATTTGCTACGTACATTAGTGCAATCTGCGGCCACAGTGCAGAATTGTAAACATTCTAGCTGTATTCTTGAGACCCTGTTTTTAAAATGCTGACATCCTTCAGTGGGCTTTAAGTACTCAGTAATATGGGTAGACTCACAGCAACTGAGGATGTAGAAGAAAAGCTAAATGAAGCTGAAAAGGCTCTGGATTCTGCAAGACATGTGTTTGTGAGTCCGAAAATTGCGAGCACTGAGCTGAATCTTGGCAAAGAACTAGAAGTGTCCTCCATAATTATTCAGTGATGATGCCTTTCCCCCAACTCAGCTTCAGAACTTCTTTTCTTCCTGTTAATTACCTCACTGTTTGAAAAGCTTGATTCCATATGAAATAGGAATTCTAATAAATAATAGTGCCACTATTTTTACTTCTGTTTCCTGATTGTCTTATAACCATTTGAGCAAAAATTTGTGTATTGAAGAGTCTCTGGTTTAGAAATATAATACCCAAAGGGAAGATTTTTCTAATGTAATCCAACTGTATTATCAGAATTTACCAGTTGTAAGCAACTTACACATTTTCATGCAAGTATTAGATCAGAGTTTGAAGACATTTTTGCTGTTTTGCCCAATGTGAGCATCTGAACTTCTGAAAGCCTGTCAATTCCATGCCTGTTCAAGATACATGTTTAATCATGTTTCAGTCTCAGTGCTTCCTCTGAGACGCCCTCGTCAAATGGGATTACGTATTAAAAGGGACTACATTTGAAACAGCTTTCCCAAATAACACAATTTGATGGTGCCTATAATGTGCCTGGCAGCTAAACACGAATCTTATTTCAATTGAACTCTATTTAGGTCTTGGAAGTTAATCTGGAAGTTACCCCGTTTGACTTTAACACAATCAGTCAAATTAGCCTCGTCCTGGAGGCTAAGACCTGATAGATATTGGGTGAAAGCTAAAGTAAATCGCGTTAAGAGTTACAATAATAATGTGAACCAAAAATTAGACTTGCAGTTCTAGAATGAATTTAGACAGTCTAGAGTAAATGTAGCTTTAGATAGGTTAGGCAGTTCATGTTCCTTGTATCATTGATTAGCAAAGAAATATTGAAAAACATATAAGGCCAATAAAACTTTTCCTGAGACTGAAAGTCTTTTGAAAACTAGGTACCTCTGAGGCTAATTTAAGCCCCATTTCAAAAGAGGGGTACTAAATATTTTGTTCAAATTGTGTTAGAATTTTACCAGCACAGGTGATGAATGTGCAAATGAATTTTTTTTCCTTAAACTGGCTGAATATGTTACATTTTATTTGTAATTATTATTTAAAAGACATTCTGGAAAAGAAACACAAACATGCACCTCAGTGACAGCAACCTCATACCAATAATATCAAGCGCGATTTGTCCTTTGTTTTCCAGAATTCCTTTACTTTGTCTGGTTTGTAAGGGATGGTCCTCAATTAGTTGTGCTATGTTTCCTCTTGCTTGGTAAGCATTTTTGGTCAAACAAGGAATGGCAGAGTTCCACAATTAGATCAAAAGATCAATCCTAATGTACCATTTTCTCCTCACCCTCCCGCTGTAATAAAGTGGCTGCAGTTCTCCAGGGGACAACTCAAAATCCTAGGACTGATATTTCTAAATTAGCTGACTCTCTGACCTTGCTGGTAATTGCGTTAGTTTATCAATGTTCGACACAATTTATTACTCTCCAATATGTACCAAAGTGTTTATCTCTTAACACTAACAATATTAAAAAATCTAAACTCTCTATTGCAGCACAAAGAGGCTTCCTTTGAGTAGGGAAAAACATAAATAAGTGAGAAACGTCAGGCAACCTGCCTTAGCATGGAAGAGTTGTCACGCCTGAAAGGAAGGGGGCAGCTGCCTCCTCTGATTTAGCAATATTATGTTACTGAAATCTGGAAGAAGAGAAATTAAGTTTTATTTTCATTTGTGTGTGAGATGCAGGAATGGAATTATGCTTCCTTCATTCCTAGAGTAATGGCTTCAATCCAAGAAAAATAAATGGCATTGATAAAGCCTTATCAAAGCATTTGAAAGTAATGTGGGTACTGATAGCATCTCACTTTGGCTTTAAACATGATGCACTTGGATAGGGGAAGCATTAAGTTCATGAGTCCTATTTTGGGGTGGAGAAAATTAACAGCATTCATTCACTCCGCTCATCTTAATCATTTTATGACATGTTATTTAAACCTTGTGTTTGATTATGGGAGTGAATAAGTTGTGACAAAACTCAGCGTCTATTAGATTAACTAAAAGTAATGTGATATTGAAGTTTTGCAAAAGAAATGTCTGGTTTTAACACATTGTGGGCAAGGAGATGTGGCATGTCCTGGCTATGAGAAATGTTAATAACCTGCTCAGGCAAGAGTAGGTGTGATAAAGATCATGCTGTCCAATTTTAAATAATGGGCTGCCTTTTATCTACCTTCCTCCTTCCTCCCAGAAGTTTCTTTACAGATGATCAAGAAGTTAGGAAGTATTCCGTAAACATCCATCTGCTCACCTACCATCTCCCATGAAACCAAATCCCTGTGTTCGTTCTTCACTCATGAGGAATGGGTTTCAAAGGCAGCTCATACTCAAATAAAACTGGTCTGAAGGCTTGCAAAGAATTTGGTATCTTCATCTCAAATTTGGAGGATCTTAAATTTGGAGCTTTAAAATTATAGATCTTATTATTACTATTATTATTATTTTACTTTATTAATAGCAGTTAAACTAATGTTCTTAAAAGGCTGATATGTTTTAGTTTTTTTTTTTGTTGTTGTTCACCAACAGGTTATTTCAGTGGAAAGAATAAAATAATAAAATTCATTTGTTAAGGGAACTATTAGATTTGAATCCTCTATGCAATTTACCTTAGAGTTTCCACAGCACTTTAAAATCCATATTTGGGAAACTTGATTATTTTGATTATGTGCCAAAGTCACGGATAGTTTTTTAGTTTTAAAAAGTCCTCAACTTCTCTGACATCCCTTTAGTGCTTAGGTGTTATTTATATTGCGTTAACATTGCCAAATTGCCAAATTTATATTGTGTTAACATTACCCAAATTGAGTAATCCCCAAAGTTTGTCCGCTGTGTATGTGGTTCAGCTAAACTACACATGCAATTTACTCTACTATAGATTCAGATTGAACACGCATCAAGCACCTCCAAAGAGGCACATTCTGTTCTATCCATTTCATGTGCACATTGCATCCTTTCATTAGGAAATATAATAAATGAGTTGTTCATTTTAATAAAAATTTCACGCAGATGCTTTGATTAGCCTCATAGCATTTTGTTTTAAATAAACAATTGCATTATTTTCATTCAGATAGACAAAGGACAAATAAAACTCATAATTTTGAGTAATAAAAATCATTGTATTTTATCAAAATAACAGACTTTGTAAATATAAAAGACCTCTGTGTTAGTTTATTTGTGCTGTTATAACAAAATACCTTAGACTGGTTAACTTATAAACAACAGAAATTTATTTCTTACAATTCTAGAGTCTGGAAAGTTCAAGGTCAAGGGGCCAGCAGATCTGGAGTCTGGGGAGGGCCCACTGTCTGCTTCACAGATGGCACCTTCTCAGGTGTCCTCACATGGTGGAAGGGGCACACAAGCCCCCTTTGGCCTTTGTTATAAGGGCACCAATTACATTCATCAGGGCTCTGCTGATAACCCTTAACTCTTAAAGGACCCACCTCTTAATACTACTGCTTTGGGGATTAGGTTTCAACATATGAATTTTGAGGGGACACACATGATTCAGATCATTGCAACCTCCTAGGTAAAAAAGGTAGTGAGCATTTATTGGCTGCCCACCGTGTGCCCCCAGTATTTTAAATATTTTACCCACTCTTCAAAAAATATTAATTGAGCATTTATTCTGTTAACAGGTACTGTGCTTACTACAGAAGATATGAAGGATGAATAAAATAATACAGCATGAATTCAAGAGGATACAGAGAAGTGGGCAAGCCCTTTTTTTTCTTGTTTTTTTAATTTATTTATTTTATTTTTTTTATTTATTATAGCTTATTATGGGGGTACAACCGTTCTGGTTAAATATATTGCCCATGCCCCTCCCAACCCCCCGAGTCTGAGCTTCAAGAGTGTCCATTCCCCAGACAGTGCACATCGCACTCATCATGTAGGTATACACCCAGTACAATGTTCTACTTGATACAAAAGCGGTGAGTACAGAGCGTTATGCAAACCAACAGGAGAGTTACCTGGTCTGTGTTGGTTAGGGCAGGCTATATGGACAAAGTAATGCCAATGTGGAGGCTTCTAGCTTCCATTTAGAATCCCTTCCTTTTTCCTCCCTGCCTCCCTCCCTTTCCTCTTCTTCTTTTCCTTTCACTTTACTAGATTTTGAAAAATTATAAAGGTATTACTTGATTTTTGTAGTATATCTAACAATGCAGAGATATCGAAAGCAAAACTTAATAAGCTCCCCATTATGCATTCCAAATCATGCTCTCACTATGGAGAAGAAATATATGTGTATTTTTTCCAAAAATGGGATCCCAGTATACAGATTATTTTTGCAACTTGTTTTTTTCTCTCAAAACTTTATTTATGAGATACATATTAACATATGAGGAACCCAAAATAAAAATTGCTTAAAATGTCATGCTGAAATCAGACCAATGTTTTCATTTGTCCCTGTCGTTTTCTTGTTTTCATCCGTTTCTTTTTACATTCCCAGTTAATATTATACCATGTAAATTCCATTTTATTACTGTATTTTTTTCTCACCTCCTTCCTCCCTTCTCCTTCCTTCTGATGTTAACTATTAAGAACTTCCACACTTTGAACACCTTCCTTACATTTTGGTTCATTCTGAACCACACTTTTTTCTGTGCTCATGCTAATCAACTTATATGCATCCTAACATAAGTATTCAAAGACATTAGTAGATTCCATTGCAAATTTTATAAAAATTTGATCATATAAGCAATTCAGTATTCCATAATTAATAAAATCAAATTCATTGAACTATTTTTCTAAGGGTGGACAAATTGGTTGCTTTTTGACACTACAAAAAAATCTTGCAAAGAATATCCTGCTACATGTCGTATGTACTACAGCTTTTGTTTATAAGAAATAAATTCTCCAAATAGAGATTGCTGGGTCCAAGTATAGGTATACTTTTTAATATTCTAGCAATTGCCAAATTGCTTTGAGGTTATAGAAATATTGACCTACAATGTTTGCAGCTGTTCCTTTCTGTTTCCTTCATCCACACAGGATGTCATTGCTTGTTATAATTCTTGCCAATACAATGAGTAAAAGAGAGTTGTCTATCTCATTGTTTGAATTTGAATTTCCTCAGCTATAAGTGAGGGTATGTTTTTTTATATGCTTATTATTTACTTATTTTTGCAGTTTGCCTATTTATATCCTTTGCCCATTTTTTATTTGATTTGTCTTTTTTTTCTTTCTTAAACACCAATTTGTAGAAGCTCTTTCTGTACCAGGGATATTTGCCCTTTGTATTAGTCAAACCTTTCAGTTGACGTCAGAATTTTGTTGAAGGATGTTGAGTGGCTGACAGATCGGTGGAAGGAAGGTCTTGAGAAACAGGCTTGAGGCCACGTTTCCAGGAACAGCACACGGAACAGCACTGAAGAACTGGCACAAGGAGAACATTCACCGCCACAGCTGTGGTTCTGCTGCTGCACAATCCTGCAAAATCAAGTCACCTCACAGAGGCTGTTCCCTCAGGTGGTTTAGTTCCGAATCACACAGCTGCGTATAACTGGCTGAACGCAGGTAACATGGCTGTGTCCCGTCTGCAAGCAGGGCTGGGAAAGTGAGTTTTCTGAGTCGTACCATGTGAAGGTGGCATTCAGAATGCGGTAAGCTATCAAAATGTAGGGAAAATATTCAAAAGAATTTGTGTACCACAGACGATAGCTACCCACTGCACCTATTATCTGTTCTATGTGTTGCAAATATTTTCCCCTAGTCTATATTTTGGTTTTGTTCATATCTCTTGCCATCTACTTACAAAAAATAAATGTTTCTTTCCCTTTATGGCTTCTGAGTTTTCTGTCTGGCATAAGAGGTTTTCTACCATCCCAAGATTATACAAATAATTTCCTAAATTTTCTTTCAATATTCATTTACTTTTTATATTTGGATCTTTAATTCATATGAAATTTAGTTTTTTATTTGTTATAAATTGGACTCTAAGGTTTTTTTTTCAGATTAACATCACCATCAAAACAAATCTATATTTTCCCCCATTCAATGGAAATGCCAGCTTTGTAATACACTAAGTTCCCATATACACTTGTATATATTTCCCAAATCTATTTCACTTGTCTTATTCTTGTGCAAATCTATGCTGTTTTAAACTATAACAGTTTTTAATACCTTTTCTAGTTTTAATAGTTATAATATACTTTAATAGTGGTTTTATAATAGAGATTTTATTGCTTTTTATGACTATCTCAAACATTTTAAATATAAAATTGAAACTAATTTTAACCAGTTCTAAGACAACAAATTGGAATTATGACCAAAGTCGCATCAAATTTAATAAGGATTGACCACATTATGAGACCAACTTTTCACATCCAAGAATATACTCTGTTCAGTTATTTTCTTTTAATAAGATTTTGTAGCTTTCTGTCTTTTTTAAAAAAACGTTATTTATTTATTTTTATTTGTATAAGTTTATGGTGTAATTTTGTTACATTGATATATTGCTTGGTAGTGAAGTCAGGGCTTGTAGGGTATCCATCGCCTACGTAACATACATCGTATCCATTAGGTGATTTCCCATCATGTGCTCACCTCCTACCCCACCACTCTTCTAAGTTCCCACTGTCTATCATTCCATACTCTATGTCTATATGTACACATTATTTAGCTCCCACTTATAGATGAGAACATGCGGTATTTGTCTTTCTGTTTCTGAGTTGTTTTACTTAAGATAATGGCCTCCTGTTCCAACTATTTGCTGCAAAAGACATGATTTCATTCTTTTTTATGGCTGCATAGTATTCCATTTGCATATATATCACATTTTCTTTATCCAATCATCCACTGATAGACACTTAGATTGATTTCATTATCTTTGCTATTGTGAATAGTGATGTGATAAACATACAAGTACAGGTATCTTTTTAATATAATGGGGTTGATACCCAATACTGGGATTGCTGGATTGAATGGCAGTTTTACTTTTAGTTCTTTGAGAAATCTCCATATGGTTTTCTATAGAGGTTGTACTAATTTACATTCCTACCAACAGTGTGTAAACATTACCTTTTCTCTATATCCTCGCCAGCATCTGTAATTTTTTGTCTTTTTAATAATAGTCATTCTGAGTGGTGTAAGATGATATCTTTTTGTGATTTTAATTTGCGTTTCTCTGGTAATTAGTGATGAGCATTTTCAAATGCTTTTTGTATGTCTTCTTTTGAAAAATGTCTATTTGTATCCCTTACCCACTTCTTAATGGGATTATTTGTTTGTTATTGAGTTGTTTGAGTTCCTTGTAAATTTTGGTACTAAGAGTCTTATGCTTTCTTGACTGAGCCAGCCTGGGTGCTACATCCTTGTAAATTCTGGATATTAGTTCCTTATAAGATGCATAGCTTGCAAATACTTTCTCCAATTCTGGAAGTTTATCTGTTTGCTCTGTTGATTATTTCTTTTGCTATGCAGAAGTTTTTAGTTTATTTAAGTGCTATTTGTCTATTTTTATTTTGTTGCCTATGCTTTTGAGGTTTTAGTCATGAATTGTGTGCATAGAACAATGTCCAGAAGAGTTTTCTCTAGGCTTTCTTCTAATATTTTTATAGTTTCAGATCTTAAATTTAAATATTGAATCCACATTGAGTTGATTTTTGTATATAATGAGAGATACAGGCCCAGTTTCATTCTTTTGCATATGACAATCCATTTTCCCAGCACCATTTATTGAAAAGGGTGTCCTTCCTCCAATATATGTTCTTGTCAACTTTGTCAAAGATCAGTTGGCTGTAGATATGAGGCTTTATAATTCACGTATATTTCTTATTAAATTAATTCCTAGGTAAGCTACAGTTTTTATTGCTATTGTGAATTGAATATTATTTCATTTCAAATAATAATTGTCAACTGGTAGTATAGTCAAAAGCTATGGACTTTTGTGTGTGTATCATGCATCAAGACACTTTCCCAAGTTCTTTTATTACTGCTTGATAGTAAGAGTTTCATGGATCAAATAAGGAAATTTTTATTGCTTTTTATCTAATATTTATGTGGATATAAATATAATATCAATTATTTGATTTTTTAATTTTATTAAGTAAAACCTGTTAAACAATGTTGAATATGATGGCAGTTGGTATCATCCCTGTCTTATTGTTAATTTTAGTAAAAATGAGTTAAGTATATAACTATTTATTGTGATCTTTGTAGCTGGTTTTGTCATAGATTATATCACACTTAAGTAATTAATTTCCTTCTATTTCTTTTATAGTTAGAATTCTTAATGTAATAATTGCTGACTTTTTAAAAAGTGCCTATTTAGCATTTGTCAGTATAGTAGTATGGATAATTTCATTTAATTTTTTGATGGAATTATGTTGTTGAATCATTCATGCATCTCTGTACTAAACACTACTTGTCATATTTCATTCAGATGCAATTCAATTTATTAATATTTTATTTATGATTTTTATCTGTATCCTAAGTCAAATTTTTATCTGTATTTTCCATTGTGTACTGTTGTATCAAATTTGGATATCAAGTGTTAGCAAATTTTACTATTTTTTTCCTCATTTCTCATACCCCTGTTTCTTTTGCCCTTTAGTTCCAAAGAGTAAAAGTCATATAGAGGGGGATTTTGTTTCTAAATAAGGAACTAGACTTTTTTAAACAACAAATTAGATATCCTTTGATATACTGTATTTCTTTTCATGAGTTCTGCTAGAATTTATTGAAGTGGAATTATTCCTCTGACTTGCAAATTGGAACTAGACGATTTCT
This sequence comes from Varecia variegata, assembly GCA_028533085.1. Lineage (NCBI taxonomy): Eukaryota > Metazoa > Chordata > Mammalia > Primates > Lemuridae > Varecia > Varecia variegata. Next base: position 41,073,784 of record CM052445.1, on the reverse strand, counting down.
AAGTTCTCATCTAACCCAAATATTCCTAATTATTGAATTATGTAGACATTAGGACTCTGACTTCGGAGTCAGATTTCTGAGTTTGGATATGAGCCCTAAGACCTACTAGTTGTGGCAATTTACTTAACTTCACTAAGCCTCAGTTTCTTCATTTTCCAAAGGTGAGGATTAAGTGAAAAAAAAATCCTATGTAAGTTATTGAGCATAGTGTTTGTCACATGATAAGTACTCGTAAATATTAGTAAATAATTTCATGATGGTGAAAACTTGCCACAAATTTATCAGAAATAAGGCTCTTCATTTTTAAGATGTGGTTTGTGTAAGAAAGAAAATTTCTCTTTTAATATTGTGATGTTCTAGAAAGTGTCTTCCTTCTCATACTTCTAGTCCTTTATTTTTAAAAATCGACCTGTTTCTTAAATGATCTTGTTTTTTCTTATTTATTTTGGGCCTTTTTCCAGCTCTGCACATATTCTCTGGGTAGTTTCAATCACTCTCTTGGCTTTAATTACCATCTGTTTTCTATTGACTCCAAAACAGCTCTGTCTCTTGAGCTTTAGATTCACATACCACCTACCTACTAGATGTTCCCTTCTGAAGGATCCTACAGGCACTGGCATCTTGATACAATCAGAATGAACCCACCATTTCTCCTAAAATGTTCTCCGAAGATTCTCTTTCTTCAACCTTAACTCTCTGAAAGAATAATGCTGCAATCCTTGCTCATACCAGAAATCTGGAGCAATCCTTGACTCCTCCACTCCCCCCACCATCACCTCTAATTCTCAAATTCTAAAATATTCCTCAAGGCAGTTTATGACACTCCATCTCTACTGACACATCTCTAGTTTGGGAAAACATTGATAAGACCTTCCATTTAGTAATGAGACAATTCTCTGAAAATGCACATATGATGGCCCAAACTTATCACTTCTGAATTTTTAGTCTCAACCTCCTACTTTGTTCACCAGACATAATGAATTTATTTTAGTTACTTGAACATACCATGCTCTTTCCCAATTCTGTGTCTCTGTATACTGGAATCCTTCAAGTGTACTCCAAGAAACTGGACACTTGCCTCTTGTTTGTTGACTACCTTATTGCTCTTCATCCTTTAGATCTCTCCTTAACAAAAGCAATCAGCAATAATATCAATGAAAATAACAGTAATGATAGCAAACAGTTAATGTATACTTACCATGTGCCAGGCACTCTGCTAAATGTTTCAACTACATCACACATTTCATCTTTATGACAACCTGTGAGATAGGAACTCTTATTATCCCATTCTCACACATGAAAAATCTGAGGTTTAGAGAGTTTTTAAGTAATTTTCTCAAGGTCATGGGTCCTGTATGTGGAGGAATTAGGATTTCATCCCAGATCTCTCCTACTCCTGAGCCTGTTCTCTTTAGAAATCATCTGCTCCAGAAAACATTCCTGGCACAAGTGTCCTTTCCTATGTTTATCTGTGCATCACATAGTCTCTAACACTTACCATTCTATAGTATTATCACTTGTTCCATTCTCTGTGTCTCCAACTGGTTTGTAAACACTGTAAAATAAGGGACTGTTTGCTCTTACATTCCTAATACCCAACACAGTGTCTGGCATACAGTAGGTGATTAATAAATATTTGATATATAATTACTATGGTCTGAATGTTTTTATCCCCGCAAAATCATATGTTGTAATCCTAACCCTCCAGGGGCTGGTATTCAGAGGTGGGACCTTGGAAAGGATATCAGGAGGGAGAGCCCTTATGAATGGGATTAGTGCCCTTACAAAAGAACACCAGAAGAGACTTCTTGCCCCTTCCCCCATGAGAGGACACAGTGAAAAAATAACTGTCCACAAACCAGAAAGTGGGACCTCATCAGAACCAGACCTGCCAGTGCCTTGTTCTTGGACTCACAGCCACTACAACTATGAGAAATAAATTTCTGTTCTTTGTAAGCCTCTCAGTCTATGGTATTTGTTATAGCAGCCTGAACAGACTAAGATAGCAAACCAAATGTCACTGGAGCCTCAATATCACTTGGTCATACATGCTTGTTGGAGATCTAGCACTCTTCCTGCAATTCCTTGTAAGACTAGCCCTTATTTACTCATAGTCCCTTCTTTGTCTGTGTCTGCATTGTAGCCCGTCATCTTGGTTAACCTTATGTCCCATCTTTCTATGACTTCCTGGAATTCTGGTAATAAATATTTTGCCATCTCATTTGAGTTGAGTAAATGAATGGATAATGAGTGAATAAATCAAGGCTGAAGGTTTGAGCTTAAACCTATCTTATATGATTCTAAACTACCCCCAAAAACTTTCTTTAAGGCTGAATCATTGAATATATTGATACACAACATCTGGTGAAACAATTTATATTTTATAGGAAATCTTTTTAGCTATCTTTTAGGTATCATATTAAGAGAGAGGATTGTTTATTTTTTTCAAAGTTCTGTTTATCTATTTTGGGATCTGAGATTGTTAGGGAAGGTATCCTCTACTTCTTTGTGTCTGCCACATGATTTAGCAAAATGCTGTGTGTAGAGTAGACACTCACTTAATAGCATGTTGATTGATTGAATAATTATTCCACCTATAAACACTTCTGTAGTACATTACCTGATGAGTGTCTATTTCAATATGACTATGGCTATGACCTTCATGTAGTTCATTAGCAAATGAAAAGTATGCTCATTTCCATGGAAGGAAATGAGAATATAAAAAATGTGGTTCTATTTGTAGTGCCATTACTGTCTTACTATTTGATTAAGAACAAATTCTTAACCTTTTAATGCTACCAGTTACCTATGGCTCTGATCTCAAGGGCTACTGCAATACCAAAGTCCTGGGGAGGATAATATAATAACCCTGACCTATTTGAAGGGATAAAAATAGGCCACAAATGAGGGAACTCATTGAGCTGAGTCAATCAGCAGTAAAGAACAGGTGATGTCTTTAGAAACAAACAAACAAAAAAGCAAACATGCAGTTTTAAAATCCCATTTTATAATCATAACAATTCCTGGTGAGCGTTATCACCACTTTGCTGATAAGGACATTGAGGCTGAGAAATTTTAAGAAATTTGAGCCAAGTCATACAACTAGTAAGAGGCAGTCATTTCTGGTCCACCGTTATGCCTCCTTCCCTCCCTATATCACCCCATTGTTCATTGTCACCTTCTCAGTTGTGAAATGCTTGTGGTAGGATACCTAAAGCCTTGTTCCATAGGAATAGGAAAACAGAATTACACTGACTGGCAGTGGCAGCTGAAACTGAGAAACCTGTTAGTAAAATCTTTTAATATTATATTACTTGTGGTCATGTCTCTGATGTACATTTACTGAACCCCTTCTCCATGCCAGGCACCTTCCTACGTTGTAGGGGCATGCAAAGAAGAGAAAAAAAATATTCTGCCATTCAGAGGATTCTGGGTCATGAAAAGTGAGAAGGTTCCCAGGTAGACAAGGGGAGGAAGGACATTCCAGGTAGAGGGAAACGCAGGTAGAAAGTCAGAGATCATGCAGGCCTGTGCATTTAGGGACCATGAGTGTTTAAGTGTACACGGAGGGCCAAGGCCCCTTGCAAAAGTGAAAGCAAAGGAGAATGGAAAAACAAATCGAGGCAAAACAAAGGAGAATCTTGAGTTGAGGAATCTGGCTTTACCTGGGCTTTGCCTATAGGCAATGGAGAAGCCACAGGTAATTTTAAGCAGGAGACTCCTAGGATCAAATTTGGGTTTTAGAATCAATTTACTGATATTGAAGAGGAAATGGATCAGGTGTAGGTAGTGGGAATGAAGGAAAGAATGGAGACTTCAGGTGTAGATGCTATTGCTGTCAATTGGAAGCCAAAGGCACTTTTCCCTTGGCAGGTAAGTGGAAGATACTACATTACTAGCTTTACTCAATGATTTGGCTTGGGTTGCAGTTGTGTGAAAGTTGGTACATTTGATGAGGTTTGAAAAGTTATCACTGACAAGTTATTCTAATTGCTCTTTGTTTTACATTAAAGCTTACTCCAGCGATTTTATGGCCATCTTTGTGCTAAGGTTGTAATGATTGTTTTCACTAATGCCTTTTCCTGATTTGTTTCCATTGACTGTTTACATCCTTTCCTGCCCATTTGCCATTTATATCATAACCCTCCTGTGTTTGCTCCTAATGTGTTATAATTCTTCATAATCTGGTCTTCACCTGATCCTGATTCCTGCCAATATTTTTTTTCTTCCCTTGAGGAAAGTATATATCCATGTTTGGTTTCAAATGTTCTTCTCCTTTTGTAAATATTAAGGCAACGAATTCAATTTAATTTAAAAAATAATGTTTTTCTATTTCTTCTTCTGTCAATAAATTACCTTTGTCATCTTTTAAACACTGTATTGTCTCATAATTTTCTTCTGTGCTCTTGTTGTTCCATTTTGTTGTTCCCCAGAGGATGTAAGAATATATATTGATATAATGAACAATGTGGAAACAAAAAAAAAAAAACAAAAAGAATTTAGGGTCATATTCATACTCTATAGTGTTTACTAGTGATCTATTTCAAAACAAGATGTATAATTCAGTCCTGATGAATCAAATATTTAAGAAACATTCTTTAAGTGGAGAGATATACATGGAAAAAATCACTACTGACCCTAAGAGGCCTCCTTGAAAGATTATTGCCGTGGATGATTTAACTTCAATTTCAGTCCTGCTTCTCCTACTAAGGGTTATCGTAGTGAACATTGCTCATGAGGGCTCTGGGAGTATAAATGGGGGTCAGAGATCAAAAAACATTAGATATAATATTAGATAAAATATTAGTAGCCCTGGAAATATTCACAAAGTCATACATTATGTTAGAGCTACCATATTCCATGTAGGAAAATAAAAGTGGGAAATTGCACAAGCCACTTCCTTTTTTATTACACAAATTAAAGGTCTAATTTAGAATTGTGAATTTATGTAAATATCCATTAATACTATTTTATTAGTTCAGGTACTTGGAGTATGAACATATAAATATAACAAGATTTTTGTAGAGTCTACATTAGTAATTAGTAATTCAGTGTATGTATGTGTATGTGTATATATGAGGTTTTATTAAATTTATAGAACTACAAAGATGCTCTGAGAAGCCCTTTAAGTTCATATTAAACCATGTTTATGAATATTACTTAATGGATACATTTTATTCTTCCTGTCTACTAATCTCATAATGGTGTGTGATGGTGTTGATGCTAACAGTGATGATAGTAACAGTTATAAGTTCTTTGTTCCTTACGAGTACTTTGGCACGTCTGCCTTAGTGTGTTGTGCTACATAACCTTCCTAGCCTTGCGATTTAGGCATCTTCTCATTGTACAGATGAAGGAAGAGATGCACAGGGAGATAGAAGAATTTTCCCAAGGTCACATAAGTGTGTAGTAGAACTGGGAATAAAAGCAAAGGCTGTGCTCTTCTGTTGACCACAGGACATTGGTCATAAAGGAACACTGAGTGTGAACAAGGTAGAATGACTCCATTTAACTCAAAGTAATATGGTAACTTTTTTTTACCACTGGGAGTGTTCACAAGGAATACTGATGATAGTTCTGCATAGTTTTTCTCTGTGTTATAATCTGGGAGGTCATTATGTACTTCATAAATATCTAAGTCTTGGAAAAAATGCACCAACCTTTGTTCTTGTTCTTTAGCATCTCTCTTGATGTTGCTTGACAGTTTGTGCCTGTACTGGTTAAAGTGGAGAATTAAATCATTATTGATTCAGTAAACTTGATCTACCTGAATTGTTTAATTATTTTCTTTCCTTGTTTTACTGTTATGTTACTTTAAAAAAATTGATAGATGTAATGTATATGCAAAAAGTATAAATGATATATGCATGTAATTTAAAGAAGAAGAATAGTCATATACTTGCTAACCCATCTTACCAAATAGGGTGATACAAAGCCACCGTTTTGATCTTCCTGGAACTTATTGCTGTCCCTTCCTCTCAGAGATAACTATCATTCTGAGTTGTATACTTAACACCTCCTTGCTTTTCTTCAAGATTTTACCATATGTGTAGGTGTTCCTACACATTTATTATGTTGTTTTATTTTTGAGTTCAACATAAGACTTTTGAGATTCATCCATTTTAATGCTCAAAGTTGCAGTTTTTCATTTTCACTGCATTGTAGTTTACAAATACTCAATATGATATTAATATGCCACAGTCAATCCATTATATTATCAATAGGCATTTGGATTTTCCCTCATTTTTTGCTACTACAAATATGTCCATGTACATGTCTTCTGATGCACGTATATAAGGATTTCTTCAGAGTATTTGTCTAGGAACAGAATTGATGGGTCATACTGTATGTAATTCTTCTAATTTAGTGGGCAATGCTTAGTTATTTTCTAAAGCAGTTGGACCAATTGTGATTTCTACCAATCTAAGCCACAGATATTCCCATATTCTAGCTAATATGTTGTATCTTCAGAGTTTATAATTGCCTGACTTGTGGGTGTAAAATTGTATCCACTTGGTGTTTTATTTTGCTCATCTTTTATTTCAGTGGCCTTGATTATTTTTTTATATGATTGTTGACCATCTATGTTTCCTCATCTGGTAAAATGCCTGTTTCTATCTGTTTCCAATTTTTCTAATAGCTGTTACTCAATTCCGAATTATCTTTTTCCCAGGAACTAAAAAAAATATGTATCTGTACACTAATTCTTTGTCAGTTGTATGCATTGTAAATAATATATGTATTATCTTCCAGTGTTTGGTTTGTTGAGTAAGAACATTCTTGCTCCAACTCCCTCTCTTCCCTCCCTGCAATTTATCCCCAGAGTGGTCAGAAACCTTGGGTAACACATTGGGAAAGGAGAAGCAGGGGAAAGGAAGAAACTGACCATACCCCTGACCTGACTCAGAGGTTTCGTTCTGCAGCAGGCCACCCTGGAAAAGATAGAACTTGAAATGAAGCTGAGAATACATTTGGTGACTTAAAGCCAGCCTGGGACTTTCAATTACTTAAGAGTGACCAGCAGAGTCATGAGACTGCCCAAGTTTTTATCCAGAGGAGGGGAAAATCTTTCCTGTAGCATATATTTTCAAAGGCTAGTAGGAGACAAAATTGGGTTGTATTATAATTAAATCCCACAAGTCTTGATTGCTCAATATATGTATTCATTCAACACATGTTTGCTGAGGACCTAGTAAGTGCTGGGTACCAGGCTAGGCTCTAGGGATAGATAGTGAACAAGGTAAGTGCAGCTTCTGCTCTGCCAAAGCCTGTTGTCTAGTATAGATCAGAGTACCTTTGGGAAGGAGTAATTGCCTAAATTTGTCCTTAAGTTCCTGGTAGAATTTTGGGCAATGCTGCTGGTGGAGAATATGGCTTCAGTGACTAGTCAATGTAGTCTAAATTTTATGAAGGTAAACTTAGGAAGAAGGCTAATGTGATCTTCTATGACTGCCACAGCTGCAAATTATGCTTCTTTGTACATGAAGAAAATTAATCAATGAAATGTGAATTTATTCATTATCACACAATGATTCAGTTAGCTTTAGCTGTATTATGAGTTCATAAGTTGAAAATCTCAGTGGAATTGTGACAATAGAGCATAAATATAACTAATCACTTTTTCAGAAACTAATATTTAATATCAATAAGTGTGACCCTTTCTGCAGATAATCATGCTTTAATTCCAAAAGTAAGAGTACCAATAGAATTAAATGGAAAACCAATAATATTAATAGTTTATCACTGACAGATTAGTGTGAGGATAAAGTGACTTGACAGTGGCTATAAAGGAAAAAAATTTACAAAATACCTGTAATTTAGGATAATTAAAACAGAAGAGGATAAAAGAATTCTAGTAGCATCAGTGTTACTGAAACAAATATAGTTGGGTATGTACTGTGTGAAACCCCTTTGGATGTGAGTTACATCAGAATATCAAATTGAAGTTTTGGGCAAGATACGAAGTTATAAAAATTGCTATGTCCTGGTGGATATGGTAGACCATATGCAGAATTCAAAAAGGAGGTATTAGAAAACTGGTTAGGACCCCCAAACTACTTTACCCACTGAAGCTATGACAGTACTGAGAGACAGTATATTGAGATGGCAAGAACAATTTGTGAAGATTTTTTTGTGTGTCAAAGAGCTGTTCTGTGTATCCTATGCTCTACAAAGGGAAGGAATGTGGACAAGTGCTAGTTCCTAAGCCCAAGACTGGAGAGAGGGCTTCGTGAAGCCTACCCATAACACACACTGCACAGCTCCTGTAGTTGGCTCTGCACTCCAATACACTGGCTTGGAAATATAGATGGCAAGAGAGATGGACCTTTGAACTGATTTAAAGCAGAGTGAAGAAGAGTGGCTGCTCTGGGGTGGGAGGATTGGCCTGCACCCCAAAGTTAGTCAGGACACAGGGTCTGTGATGGTTCTTTTAGGGCCAGATGAGGGACATGTGGGGGAAAGCTGGCAGGGAATCATTTTAAATTCTACCCAGTGAGGTACAGAAAATCTGGGATTAGCTTTGAAATATCCCAGGGGAAAAAGGTAGGTAGAAAAATGTTGATAATTATTGAAGTTGGATGATTAGTACAAGTCTGGAGAGTGGAGGAAGAGTTGAGAGAGAGACAGAGAAGAAATTAGGGAGGAGGTCAGCAAGAGAGGAGAAGAAGAGGATGAGGAGGTGAGTAAGGGAGAGAGAGAAGATACACATTCCGCTTCAAGGGGGGAGATGGGGCAGGCAGCTTGTGTGTAGTAAATTCATCATCGGATGGAGAAAGAGAACAAGACCACACTCCTTCCATTTCAAGGACCTGCCTACAGCAGGGTCTTGCTGGGGAGAGGAAAAGGTTTGGTTTTAAGTTCTAAATCAAGTTCAAAGTTTTGATTAATAAATAGGACTAGACAATATTAGTTACTGAATTGACTTTTGGTTTGTGAATTAAAGTATCCACAAGACTTTATGCTATCTAGGAGTGACCTGCAAAGTCAGGCGTCTTGCCTGCATTTTCATCCAGTGACAGGGATGAGTTGCCTATATAGAGTCCATTTAGAAATTTTAAAGAGGTAGATTGAAAACAAAAAAGATGAAGAAAATGCTTTTGGTTTACATTGCAAGCATTTCTGCTTGTTCAGTATGTTTTATATACCTATTGTCTTATTTTGATCTCACAGCAATCCTGTAGATGATCAAGGGAAGTATTAGTCACTGCATTTTACCAGTAAAGAAATTAAAGTGTAAAGAAAGTTCAGGATCACAGTGTTGCTAAGAGATTGAAGCAAAGCTAGAACTCCGGTCTCTAATTCCTTTACTGGTCCAGGGTTTTTGTGCATTTTCCCAAGTCCAGGCCAGTCCTAATGATTTAAAGAAACTCTGAGGAATGAACTAAAAGAATTAAAGACTTTCTTGGGGGAATGGAGAAGCATTGGGTGCTACCTTGTGGATTCTGTAACCGGGTCCCTCCAGATTAAATATCAGAGAAGGTCCTTGCGGGTTGGGATTTTTCTCCTGATGGCTCAGGGTTGATCAATCAATCAATCCAACAGTGACTCCTCTTCTAATGTATCCATTAGGTTCTGGAGGTGGAGACATATACATTAATTAGTTCATTCATATATAGATTGTTGTTGAGTAAATTAATGAACACCTTTTACGTACCGCCATCATGCTTGGCAATGGAGATGTGATAGTTAGAAAAAAAAAAAAGAAGAAATAAAAAGAGAAGAAAAGAAAAAAAAAAAGAAAGGAGGGGGGAAGAGAAAGGAAAGAAAAAGAAAAAATGTGGCCTCTGGTCTCATGGGACTTACAATCTAGGGCAGGGAACAGACAATGAGAGAATCACTCAAATAAAAGTTAGATACCAGCTGTGCTAAGTGGTGAGCAGGACAGGACGTGGTGTTGTGAGAATCCAGTATAGGGGCTTGTGCCCTCGTTAGCAGAGTCAGGGCAAGCTGAAGGAACGAACATTTCATCAACAGAGAGTAACTCAGCACATTCTGTTGGGGTCAGGGAAGGAGAAAGGGAGATCATCTTTTAGAGACTTCCCTTCCAGAAGTGTTATCTGTCTTTCCGGAGAAAAACAGACTATTAGTATAAATAGAATTAAAATTGAATTAATTTCCACAGGGAGAGAATCTTACTTTCATTGATCTAGGAAACATGAAAAACCTGAACTTAGTACTTTTATAACTTCTGTGCTTTTAATTTCTGTAGAATAAGCTCTTTGTTATGCTTTAGGCTTTGAGGGAGCAGGAATTAAGTCTTGGACTTAATTTCTTTTTAATGAACATAGTGACAAAAAAGTAACTTTAGCAGGACTCAACAGCAGTGTCTGCTTCCTGAGGCAGAGGAGGGCTGGCAGGGAGGACAGGATTGCGAGTTGGAGAGCAAGTGGTCCCCCAGCACAGCCCCACTGTGGAGTGAGGATGGCAGGGAAGGGGTGCTGGGGTGGGGAATAAAGGTGAGAGGGAGTGGCAGGTCTTTGGGAAGAGGACAGAGCACAAAAAGACCCAGGGTCTCAACAGGGCTGTTGGTGACATCCTCATGTCTCTCCCTATTATTTATTTCCATGCCTAGCACAGTGCATTGCACAAATTGGTCTGTGAAAACATGTTTATTGAATAAATGATGAAACTATTTTTGAATGGCTGGAACCCAACAACTCCTATAAAGTTATCAATAGAAAGTAAGGACCTTGGAAATAATAGAGAAAGAACGAAGTTGCCAAATGGGAGGGTGGATACATACAGTGGTTGTAGATCACTGAAGATCCAAATTGTCCCTCAGCTTCCTACCAAGCGACACGTTGTCAAACGTTGATTTCTGGTTTAACGCTCCAATGAACTGGTGAGTCTCTATCCTTCTTTCTCAACAGCGTATGTGCATGACAGTTTTTGGAAACCTTGAAAACTCGGTCCCCTGAGTGGGGAGAGCAGGCTGATGAGTCAGGATGACCTCTGGCAGATTACTGATCTTAGAAAGGGACAGGCCCTGTGTGGGGCTGCTGCCCTGGAGATACAGAATATCCAACTTTTCTCCTGCACTCCAAGGATCAGGAAAGAGGGCAGAACACTGCTGAAAAGTGAAGGTTAGAGCATCCTGTTTCTCTTTTGGTTTTGGTAGGAGGAATGATAACTTAGTTCTATCACTTCCTTTAAGGCTTCTGTACATATTCACTGTATTTTTAATTATGAGGAGCTGTTATGCATTGGCAGCATTCAATGAAGTGTCATACGTGTGCCGAGCCATCATCATTACATCGACTCAATGATTTTCTATGCTCTTTGAGAATATTCATAACTGTATTGCAGCCTCATATAAAGTGCATTAATCAAATCAGAAAAAAATACATTGCAATAAATCAAAAGGAAAATTGCAGAAATAATAATGTAACTGTGAAAAAGAGGGAGAGAACTGTTGCTCATTCAAAAGGTGGTAAGAAATTGCAGTGTCTGTCAATTTGCTTTTCTCTCAAGATAATTTTGATGCTTAGAACAGTGCCTGATATATTTAGGTGCTCAATAAATATTTGTTAACTGAATGAATGAATTTTTAGGCCCTCATAGTCATTCTATTACCTTGTATACATTTATTATAATTACTTCCTTGGAGTAATAATGCACTTATGGAAATGAACCCCTCATTGTTGAACCTGGTTTTAGGGCCCTATGTGGTTTACTGTCTAGGGATAAGTAAGATAGTATTCTACTCAGACTGCTTTGTTTCTATGTTCTTTCTTTACTCATATTTTTGTTTGGTGGATTTGTCTGAAATTAGTCTGGATATCAGAGTAGTAAATTTAAATTCATAATATCAAAAAGTTACTTGAATGCATACATGTGAACCATTAATATAAGCAACTAGAATCAGCTACTTTTGATTCTGACCTAAAAACTGGGTGGATGGTCTTACACTTTAGGTGAATGCCAGGCTATTGGGCCTCCTTACCCTATATCCATACCTAATTGTAGATAATTTCTGGGGTTCTTGAGTGACCCAGGTGGAGGGAGGTTAGCACCACAGGAAGAGTCCCCACAGCATGTCTCCCTTGCTATGTCCCAAAGGGAACTTCTAGGTAGGTCAGGGAATTTTTGTTTTACTGTGGTGATGTAAACCCACCATAGCCCATCCCACTCACCATGTACACCAAAAACTCTGGACAAAATTAAAAAAAAGAAACTATCAAAGACTCATGTATTAAAGTAAACAAAAATAGGCAGATTGTGAAGGGTCAATCCACTGGGGGCAGGAACAGTGAAGTCCTTATTTTCTTTCTTTCTCTCTTTGCCATGAGGGTGGGCTTCAGTTGTGGAGCTACTTGGTAAAGGTGACTGAAACTCTGGTAAATACCCTGTCTCTCTGTCCAAGAGAACCAGGGAAAGGGGCATCTGTGGGCCAGAGGGAATTTTAGAGAGGAGAGCCTAGAGAAGGAGACCCTCTTTTGCTGTGTGTGAATCCACACAAGTCTCAGATTAATCCCTAAGCTATGCCTGTATGGTTCAGATCCAATCTTAGAGATATAACCCAAAATTTAAACCACTGCTTCCAGAAGATGAGGCAGAATTTATAATCTGAACCTAAATGAGTTGATTGTCTGGTAACAAATCAACACTCTTCAGAGAATTATGATAGGACCCAGGGTCTACAGAATATAACATTCATAAGGTCCAATGTAGAATCTAAAATTACTCAAATTCAACAAACAAGCAAAAACAAAAACAGGAAATGTAATAACCAATTCTAAAGGGATAGGACAGTCAACAGATACCAAACTCAAGATGATTCAGATATTAACCTATTAGACAAAGACGTTAAAGAAGCTATAATGTCCATGACCTAACAGATAAAGGAAAACACATTTCAGCAGAGAAATAGTAAAAGAGAACAAAATGGAAATTTTAGTACTGAAAATTTAATATCTGAAATAAATATCTCACTGAGTATGTTCAATAGCAGAATGGAGATGACAAAAGAAAGAATCAGTGAACTTGAAGGTTGATCAATATAAATTATTCAATCTGAGAAACAGAGAACAAAACAGATTGAAACAAGCAAAAAAAAAAAAAAAAAAAAACGGACAAAAAATACCCAGAAATTCAGGCATCCATGGGACAATATAACAAAATCTAATATATGAAAATGGAATTCTAGAAGAGAGGAGAAAGATTGAGACAAAAAATATTTGAGGAAATAATGGCCAAAACCAATTTTGTGAAAGGCAAAAATTTACAAGGTCAGTGAAGAGTAAACAGGATGAACTCAAAGAAATGTATACTTAATCACATTATAATGGAACTGCTGAAAAGCAAAGATAAATAAAATGTACTAAAAGCAGCTAGATAAAACACCTTGCATATGGGTGAACAATGATTTGAATTACCATGGATTTCTCGGGCCAAAAGACAATGGAACATTTTTAAAATGCTGAAAGAAAAGAATTGTTAATCCAAATTTCTAAGTCCAGTGAGGTATCTTTCAGAATTTAAAATAAAATAAAGACATTTTTGGATGAAGGAAACTAAGAAAATTTGTCTCTAACATACCTGCTTTATAAGAAATGCTTTTCAGGAAGAAGGGAAATAGTGCTAGAGGGCAAACTGGTCTTTAGGAATGAGAGAAGACCAACAGGGATGGTACATAGCTGGATAATTGTGAAAGACTGTTATTTTTCTCCGTAGTTCTTTAAAATACATATGACTGATTAAAGCAAAAGTTATAACATTATTGGGTGAGATTTTCAATGTATGCAGATGTAACACATATGGCAACTCTAACATAAACTTCAGTTGGAGGGAGTGATAAAGGGCCTACTCAATTTCAAGTCTTTTCCATTTTACAGGAAGTAGTACAATATTAATTCTATGTAGACTGTGAAAGGTTAGGTACATATATTATAATCCCTAGAGAAACCCCTAATTGTAATAGAAAGAGATATACCTGAAAACATAACAGAGAAATTAAAATGGAATACTAAAAAATACTCAAATAACCCAAAAAGAGGGTATCAAAGGAGAACACTAAACAAAATACAGAAGGGACAACAGAAAACAAATAACAAAATGATTGACCTAAATCCAACCATTTCCTTAATTACATTAAATGTTAATGGCTGAAACACTAAAATTAAAAGGCAGAGATTGACAAAGTGGATTTAAAAAGCAAGACTCTATGACATACTCCCTACAAGAGCTGCACATTAAATATGAAGATACAAACATGTTCAACATAAATTGATGGAACAATATATGCAATGAAAATAATAAACATACCAAGACTGGAGTGACTTTTTTAAAAGTTCATATTAAATAGATTTCAGGACTCTGAGTATTAGTGTTAAAGAGATATTTTATAATGATAAAAGGGACAATTCATTGGAAAGACAAAACAAAAATAAATGTGTATGCTTCTAACAATAGAGCTTTAAAGGTACTTTCCAGATCACTTGGTCACGTTGGGAATGGCAATGCTCCTCTAGTTTGATCCCTCCAAGGCGTCCTCACTCAGCATGGCTTCAGTGGTATGTGATACATGTGGTCCTTGAGTCGCAGCTGGGTCTAGCGTAAAGTTAGGAGAACTGATGTTCTCTCACCATTTGCTAACCAGCGGTCAACTTTTCATTTTTAATTGTTCAGGTGTTTCAAAGTGATGACTACAAATATGATGAAGAGAGATTCAAATTACAAATTAAAAAATTAACACCTTAGCTTTTGAGTCAACTCTACGTAGTCTTAAAAATTTAGCAGGCTCTTCTTCTTGGCAAAATACCATGCCAAGTGGTACAGAGGCAGATGATATAATCTGATGCAACTGAAAAACAATCTTCAAGTGTTATAGTCTGATTTGTGTTCCACCAAAATTCACATGTTGAAGTCCAAACCCCCAGTTCCTCAGTATGTGCCTGTATTTGGAGATAGAGTCTTTAAATAGATAATTAAGTTAAAATGAGGTCATTAGGGTGTAGATGGAATCCAATATGACAGGTATGTTTACATGCAGAGGAAATTGGGACTTAGACACACACAGAGGAAGGACCATGGGAAGACACAGGGAGAAGATGGACATCTGCCAGGCAAGGGGAGAGGCCTGAGAAGAAACCAGTCCTGCTGGCAACTTGATCTCAGACTTCTAGATTCCAGAATTATAAGGTTGTTTAAGCCACCCATCTTTGGTACTTTATTGTGACAACCCTAGCAAACTAATAAACCAGGCAAATGTCACGGAAGTAGCAGGAGTAAAGTGGGGTCCTTCTGGGATTAAACAATACCTAAATAGTTTGCCGTGGAAACTCTTTCCTGCTTTGCCAAGGTGGTCACTCCTATGCTAGGATTTTATTGTTAATATTTGTTAAGTTTTTCAATGTGTATAGGGACCTATTCAGAATTTTCCTGTGTAATGAGAATAATGGAAGTAAATTATTACTTCCATAAAATGTTGGAGTGGAGGTAATTGTAGCTGAAAGGATGGTTTTATTATACGGGAAAGGATACTGTTGGCTAGAGCCAATTCATTAGACTGCTCTGGCAGTCTGTTGTTATTATTATTATTACTTCTAGCCCTTACTAGATTTCATTCTTTTAGATAAAAACATGCATATCAGCTTTGGAGTTTGATTGCCTTATGGGCATAAAGCTTTGCATATTTACTGCCCATGAATCATACCAGTATGTGAAATCCAAAGAAGATTCAATTTTTCCTGCTAGATGCACCTCCAGCCGTTTAATTAAAATATGTATTATTAATAAAACTATATTTAAGTCATATTTTTTACAGATATGACTGAAACATTAAGTGCAAATTGTTTCATACTTTCATAGTAATTTGCTTTTAACGTTTTGTGCCTTAATCAAGGTAGCGCACTAGTCAAAGGTTTGTGGTACTGCAGACTTCTCAATGGCGAATTTGAGAAAAAACAAGTGGAAAGTGGTGATTAATGAAAGGCCACATTTACTTTTCAGAAAGAGTCCATGGTTTTATTGCAAAAGAGATCTGTACTGAATTGGAAAGTGCAATAAAAGAAATGGCAGAAAAGAATATTTAGTCCCTATTTCAGTACATAGCAATGACATTTGCCATTTGCACAACAGCTCTTTCCATGTTTCTGAGTCAACGCTGTGTTTCAGCCTTGCTGTCTGCCTTTAGATGTCACAGTTGTTCTTCCACTGAACTGAAATGACTTCGGTTCTGTGTGTTCACAATTCTTCCACATTCCAGAAACCTTATATAATCAGTAACACTGATTAAAGGCACTATTGCTCACTTGCATAGTTCTTAGGAAAGGATTGATTTACAATAATTTTATTAAATAGATGAGAAAGGTGATGGCCGGGTGACTCTATTAGATACTGTATAACTATCCATGGTTTACAGAGTTTGTTATCACTGATGATAAAATTTCCAAACTCTCGCATTTGGTGCAAATGGTGATGGCAGGGAGTAGGGCAAAGAAAGCAGAAAGGAAAAATGTTCATATGCAATGGCTTCCTATCATGTGCCATGCACTGTGCTAGCCCATTTGCCAGTTATGTTATTTAATCTTCATGCGAAAGCTTCAAGAAAGAAATGCATGTCTCCTGTGTTTCACATGAAGAAATGTAAGCCCTGGGAAGTTGTATGACTGGTGCAGCTGTGCAGCTGGTAAGTGACTCAGTCCAAGCTCAGACCTTTGGCTTTTAACTTCAAAGCTCCAGTGAGACCATTATATATTCTCTTGTGTATTAGGCCTCTACAAATGCATGCATTGGTTATGTGTCCCTAACTAACTATATGAACATCACCACCAACTCCCCCATGCCACAATACCTCCAAACATTCAACACAGCTCTTTCCCTTACACTTTCCTGCTCTTGTCCTTTGGTAACCCTGCAATCCTTCTCTTCCCCTCATTGCTCTTCTCTCTACCTAGGCATGGAAGCTCTAAGTTACTCCAAGTGGAGTGATGATGACCCTCTATTTTGACATGTTCTTTGAATAAGAATTTTACATTGTTATGTTATTTAGCATTTTCAATTAAATTCCATTATAATAGTTCTTTGCTAAGTGGCCTGACTTCTAAATTTAATTTTTTTTTTTTTTGAGACAGAGTCTCTCTCTATTGCCCGGGCTAGGGTGCCCTGTTGTCAGCCTAGCTCATAGCAACCTCAAACTCTGGGCTCAAGAGATCCTCCTGCCTCAGCCTCCCGAGTAGTTGGGATTACAGGCATGTGCCACCACACCTGGCTAATTTTTTCTGTTTTTAGTAGAGATGGGGTTTCACTCTTGCTCAGGCTAGTCTCAAACTTCTGAGCTCAAGCGATCCTCCCACCTCAGCCTCCCAAGTGCTAGGATTACAGGCGTGAGCCAATACGCCTGGTAAAATTTTCAAAGTAGTTTATTTGTGACTCTAGATCCTGTAATTATAGACTTCAAATTAATGAAGCCCTCTCTTGTACTTAAAAACAAGCTGGTTGGGAAGTTATTTGCTTCGTTAAAAAGAAGACAGAATTTTAGCGTACTTGTTTTCTGTGTGTGTGTGTGTGTGTGTGTGTGTGTGTATGGTATCATTCTGACTACATGACATCTACTTAGGTGGCATTGAACTGCATAGTTCTCCTTCAAGAAGAAATAACAGCTTGGAGCTAACTTAGGTTATAGAATAAAAATCCTCACTGAAATGTGTTTTCTGTGGTATAGACACTTCTTCTAAGTTCACATTTCAGAGATACTTGACTTTTGCCTACAATTTTCCCATTCTCCCACACCACTATAACAATTGAAATACTTTGCTACCAGAAAAATAGATTATTCCTTCTTATCCCTAACCAATGGGGGAGTTGACTTGTGTTTAAAATAACAATGAAGACTGTGCTTGAAAACCAAGGAAAGCAAAGCAAAATAAGATCTAATTTTCAATAATTGCAGAAGAATATCTAGGCAAAGAAACAGAAAGCCCCAAAGTCCAGAACAATCTAAATTCCAAGGAAAAATAGTGGCAAATTCCTGACTCTGGTGTTGCAGGGTGCTGGTGAATTTCTGTGTTCTGTACATTTTTAAATTTTGTCTTTCACTGAGCATCCTTGGAGAGAATTCCATTGGTTCCCCAGAGGAGCTGCTGCCTCTTGACTCCACCGAACTCTTGGCATGGAAATTAACCAAACTCCAAAAGCCTTCGTGTTCTGGAAAACAAACAAAACACACTCTAAGGGACTTATTATTTGCAACACTTAAATCTAAAACGCATGGGTGTGCACACACACACTTACACCTGTTTCAAAGTTTGATGACCTGTCTTGAAAATTTTGCAACTAGGCCCCCAAAGCAGCATGATCTCTCTCAATCCAGCCCAACACATACGAAGTAGAAAATACCTAAAATAAATGCAATTAACTGGACACCACAGTTGCACAAACACACATCTTCCAAGAAGAAAAGCCTGAGAGGAAATAAATTAGAGAAAGCTAGCAACTCTGGCAGGAATGGGTAACGGGGAACTCCTTAATCGAGTGGCAGCTGTTAAAACACCATTCATACCATGTGGTCCAATTGAGCAAGGCTTGGTCTCAGAAAATATGGTTGGGTTAGGTGATATTTTTTCCAATGTGCTACATACATTTTCAGAATTGAAAATGTCCCAGACGAGCCCCATGGCAGCAGAGTGACTGAGATCTGTTAAATCAAGTGTTGTCTGACGATTTCCTTATTTACAATTTTTCATTCTGGTTTTCGAGCCAGGGGAAGTTCAATAAGTCCCATTTACAGGCAGATATGAATAAGACATGGAAAATTTACTTGAGTGAGTTTAACCAGTTTTGCTTTTAAACTTACATATGGTTAAATTAAAAGAAAATTGAAATGCCGTAGTCACTTTCTCTTTGCCTTGTAAGAGTCCACCCTGTGAGGTTGGATGACATTCTTCCTGATAAATCTCTGTCCTTGTCAGGTACCTACAATTGTGCTTGTACTTAGAGGTCAAGCAGCAAACAGACATCATAATGCTAACGGCATCCCTGTCTTCTTTCCAATCTGAGTTTTGGAACGCTAATTTTTAGATTGGAATTTTAAATAAAGCAATATTGTGCCATCATATGCTGGTGCTTAACCTAAACTGTTTCCAAAAACTCTCCTCAGTTTTAGTAAGGGCCTTGCAAGAGATGCCCCAGTTCAGTCCTTACCTGCTGATGGCTCTAACACAAGTAACTGTTGTTTTTTTTTCTTTTCCCTTTTTGAATTGCCTTGAGCAATGCAACTGAGAAGTTGATGAATTACTTGTGAGTTTGTTTTAGATATTTCAGAAAAAATCCAGAGACATTTAAATTCTTTGGTACATTTTACTTAAATTGTGAAGGTTGCGTAATGCATAAGAAAAACAATTTGATGCCTTAGGAAACCTGCATAGTTTTTTCTTACAAAAGCTGTTCTTAAACCCTAAGATGGCCTGAGTGGTCATTCTCTCTGGTCCCACAACACACAGGGCAAACCTTTGCATTGACTACATTTTATTTCACGGATGTTTGTTGTGCTTCTCTCTCTCAGTAGTCTAAAAGCTTCTTGTTGACAGGCACTGTATCTGAGTCATTTGTATGCCCCAATTACCTATTTTGTCATTTTGCACATCACAGGCCCTTAGTAAATATATGTTTAACAGAAGTGAAATCTGGGTAGGAGGTACAGGTAACTACATTTCCCATAAGAACCTACATTTATTTTGAAGCATTCTTTATTTAAAAGCTGAGATTGCATTTGCCTACAAATAACTGAGCAGTCTTTTGCCTAACTTTTTAACTTGAATTTGCTAATTTTCCTCTCCCTGGGCATTTGCTGAATCTATTGATTTAAAACAATTTTTCTCTGGTTAGACAATTTATTATACAGTAATTCTCTGTTATGAAAATTACTTTATAGATCCTGAAATATAAATTTGCAGTTTTCTTCCATTTAGAAGCATCTCTACTGTGTTCTCTTGGTAGTGTCTACCATCTGTGGAAGCCAAGTACTCCTATTTCTAATACACAGTTTAAGTATTTTCCAATTTTCATTGTTTTTGTAACCAATGAATTATTTAGAATATTTTTACTCTACAAATGATTGTTTATTTAAATGGTCTTTCTCTATTGATATCACTATTTATATTGTTGGTAGAGAATATTATCCATGTGATATGGATTCTTTTTTTTTAATAGATTTTAATTTTTTTAGAGCAGTTTTAAATTCACAGCAAAATTGAGTGGAAAGTACAGAGATATCCCGTATGTTCCCTATCCCTACACATACACAGCCTCCCCCATTATCAGCATCCCTGCCAGAGTGGTACATGTGTGCACTGACATATCATTATCATCCAAAGGCCATAGTTTACATTAGGGTTCACTCTTGGTGTTGCTCATTCTATGAGTTTGGACAAATGTGTAATAATATGTATCTACCGTTATAGATAGTATCATGCAGAATAATTTCACTACCCTAAAAATGCTCTGTGCTCTGCCTATTCATCTCTCCTTCTCTCTTACCCCTCCTGGAAACCACTGATCTTTTTATTGTCCCTATAGCTTTGCCTTTTCCAGAATGTCATATAGTTGGAATTATATAGTAGTAGGTAGGCTTTTCAGACTGGGGTTTTTTCACTTAGCAATGTGCATTTGAAGTTCCTTGTTATCTTTTTTGGCTTGACAGGTCATTTCTTTTTAGCACTAAATAATATTTCATTGTCTGAATGTACTACTGTTTATTTACTCATTCACCTACTGAAGGACATGTTTGCTTCCAAGTTTTGGCAATTATGAATATCTCTGCTATAAATATCTGTGTGCGAGTTTTTGTGTGTACATAAGTTTTCAGCTCCTTTGGGTAAATACCAAGGAGTGTGATTGCTGGATTGTATGGTATAAGTATGTTTAATTTTGTTGAGAAAGTACAAAACTGTCTTCCCAAGTAGCTGTTATCATTTTGCATTCTCACCAGCAATGAATGAAAGTCCCTGCTGCTCCACATCCTCACAAGCCCTTGGTGTTGCCAGTGTTCTGGATTTTGGCCATTTTAATACATGGGTAGTGGTATCTCATTGTAGTTTTAATATGCATTTCCCTGATGATACATTTATCTGATTTTAAAGTTTATATGAAGAGCCAAAACCATCAGAATAGCCAACACAATATTGAAAGAGAAGAACAAAGTTGGAGGACTGACATTGCCTGACTTCAAGACTAACTATAAAGCCGCAGTACCCAGGACAATGTAGTATTAGAAGAATAGACAAATAGATCGATGGAACATAGTAGAGAGCCCAGAAACAGACCTACATAGATACAGTCAGTTCATCTTTGAGAAAGGACCAAAGGTAACACAATGAAGAAAATATACTGTTGACACCCACATACAAAAAAAATATATATCTAGACACAGAGCTTACACCTTTCACAAAAGTTAACTCAAAATGGATCACAGATCTATATGTAAAATGCAAAACTATAAGACTCTCAGGAAATAATGTAGGAGAAAATCTAGATGTCCTTGGGTCTGGTGATGGCTTTTTAGAAAGAAAGAATTGATAAGCCAGACTTCATTAAAATTAAAAATTACTTCATTAAAATTAAAAATAAAAATTAAAAAACCTCTGCAAAAGATACTGCCAAGAAAATAAAAAGAAGATACATAGATGGGAAATAAGCACATGAAAAGATGTTCCACATTATATGTCATCAGGGAAATTGATTCTTTTTTATTTATTACTATTTCCTTTATGGCCTAGAATATAGTTGATTTTTTAAAATGTTATATTAATATGTATGCCTAAATATAATGTGTCCACTAATTGTTCAGTATAGGGCTCTATACATGTCTAGTGTTGTTCAAATCTTCTCCATACTTATTTGTTTCTTGAATGTCTGAATCTACATATTTTTGGAAGAAATGTTTGGTTTTTTTTTTTAAGGCCTGATCTGATAGTGGATTTGTCCAATTCTCCTTATAATCAGGAAATTTTGACATTATATGTTTTCAGGCTCTATTGTTGGATGCATAAATATCTAGGATTGTTATATCTGTCAGGTAAATTTTTTCAAGAAATATACATCTTTAATTATTTGCTCATTCTCCTCTCCCGGGCATTTGTTGAATCTATTGATTTTTAAAAATTTTCTTTGGTTAGACAATGTATTGTACAATGATTTTCTGTCATGAAAATTAGAATAGGTTTCACCTTAATGTTTACTCTGTTTTATATTAATGTTGCTGGACCAGTTTTATTTTGATTAATTTTACCATTTATACATATATACACACACACATGAGTTCATTACTTTATATTCAATATTTTTGTTTCATTCCATTTTGGCATTTCAACTATAAATAGATCTGGATTATGACTTTTGTTTTTTAAATTTTTATTGTAATCTGAATACAGATGCTCCTTGACTTGTGATAGGGTTACATACAGATAAACCCATTATAAACTGAAGAGTGTACTGAGTGCATATGGCTTTTGCACCATTGTAAAGTCAAAAAATTGTAAGTTGAGCCATCATAAATTGGGGACTATCCGTAATACATATTTCAAAAAGGAAGTTTAATCCATTTACATTTGGCATGATTATTGATTTTAGGGTTGTTAATTTATAATATCTTATTTGGTGTTTTATATTTCTCATACTTTATTTCCTTTTTCTTCTTTCTATTTTTAATTGTGTTGAGGTTTTTATTGTTGTTTTATTTTTGTTTTGCTTTTTACTCTCCTTTTAATTTGGAAGTTATACATTAAATGCTTATTCTTGTTGTAATTGCCCTTAATTGTCCTGCAATTGTCTTTTACCATGCATAGTAGATTTAACAATATCTACAACAGTAAATATTTCTATCCTCCTATTGAACAATGTTCTTAAAATATTGTAACTCCAATCAGCTACTGACATATTTTGTTATTGTTGTTCAATATTTTAATTTCCCCTTATTTATAATGCTTTAATATACTTGATAATTATTACAAATTGTATTCCTGAATTTTAAGAGTTATTTCTTCTTTAGATTCACCTACTTTTTTACAATTCTTTTGCATACATTTTTTTGTGTACCTTTCCTTCCAAGTTTGATTTCTTCTTATTCAAAGTATGCCCTTTGATTTTTTTGTTTATTTGTTTTTATGATGGATTGTCTATAAATGGTAAAATTTTTAGAGTTTATTTGTCTTAAAGTATCTTTATTTTTTTTTCCTTTAAAATTATAGTTTGCTGGCTGTAGAATTCTAGTTTGACAGCTATTTTCACCAACTATGTGAAGATATTATATCAATGTCTTTTGGCTTCTATTAGGATAACTTCTTTCTTGGCTTTTTTTATGGCTATTATCATCCCTCCATTAACTTGTAAAATTTTTTTCTAGAAGTTCTATTTGTTATTACTTAAATGTGAATATTTTTAGTTCACTTTTTGGTCATATTTCATCATGGTTTCTCTTGTTATATGCTTATTATTTTAAGCATACTTTTAATTTTTTTCTTCAAATTATTATTTTTTTGGTAATGCGATTTATTTGTTACATCTGATATTCCCTCATGGTGGTTTGTTTCCTTGTGTTTTATTGTCTTTTATAGGGGGATTTTTTTTTCCTTTATTTTCTTGGAAAGTTCTGCATGTCTTAAGCTGAATATATTTTCCTATGTTGCAATGGCACAATTTTTGTCAAGATCTTAGAAGTTTTAATTTCTCAGCTTGGGATTCCCACAGCACAGGGATAGCATTTAGCCCTCCACACCTGTGCAAGGTACAAGATTGGAGTTTTCATTTTATGCATGATTTGTTTTTCCTTCCCAGGGACAGGGACATACAGCAATCTTCCTTACTATGTCTTCAAGCCAGTAGGTAGAGTTATTCTATTTCTTTTCACTAGCTGGGTGGGCCTTTAAGGATGCTGGCTCTGTAAAACAGTCTTTATCTCAGCTCCTCTCCCAAGATCACATTTCTTGTTTCTACATTGGCATTACAAGTGCAGTTCCCCAACTCCTAGGATAATACCTGGCTTTAAAATGCATCTAGGTGTCTGAGCTTTCAGTGAAATTGCTGCTCTGGCTTTGATTTCCCCCTTCATTCCTGCGTCTGGAAGACTTACCTTCTTTTTCAGGTTGGCTATGTATTTAGACATAATTTTTAATATCTTTAATCTATTATCTGGAATTCTGTTGTATCTATGGGTTGTAGCTAGAAAGGAATGCCTACTAACTTGATCTGCCATGATTACAGCAGTGGGTCTAATCTATTCTTTAAAGAAGAAAAAAAAAGTTATGTAAAATATTTATTGAAATATATTGAGAAGAGTCTGGTAATTTATTTATTTCTAATTCCACATTTTAAAAAAATCAACAATTCACCTTGCTTTGGATATATGCTAAAATTGTTTGCTTTTATTCACTCAGAACAATTACCCTCCTCAAGTTCACATGAGAGGTAAAAAATGTTTACTGTCTTTCAGGATACAGAGGGCCTAATTGAGAGCAATTGCTGTTACATTATGTTCTATGTAGGAAGAAGGAAGGATTGTGCTATGCTTTTTATGTTTTTTTGTTTTTTAATTGGTGTTTGAAATCCCCAGCAATATTTGCCTACAGGAACCATTTGAAGGCTATTTTCCAACTTAAGCCAGTGATCCTAAACACATGCCTAGACTCAAGATTGTGCCTATTTGTCTCTCACTCTAATTCCATGGGTAGCACAGGCCTAGCACATGGTAGTGCTCACAAGACATGTCTTAAATAAATGCCATTGTGTGAATGGATGATTGTGCACATGGCAACTCTCCAAGTACAGTAGCAAAAATGTGGTATATAAGTTAGTTATTGCTAGAGAAATGCTGCTTGAAAAACTGTCCCTACCACTCAGTGGTTTAAAATAATAATCATTTATTCTAACGTTAATGTGTTTGGCTAATCTAGGCCCCATTCAGCTGGGCTTATTCATGTGTCTGTGTGTTGAGGATTGAAAATCCAGGTTGAGTTCACTGGAGGCAGCTTGGCTGGGCTCCAAGTGTCTCTCTTGGAGCTGCAGGGATCAGGGGTTGGTCTGTATGTGTTATTTTAAGGTGAACAGCAGAGGCCTTTGGCAGGAGAGCAATTGCTGGACTATAAAACACCTCTGTTTTCCTTGTGTTCACTAATATCCCATTGGCTGAAAAAAGTTACATGGTCAGGCCCAACTTCAATTCATAGGAGTATACTCACTTCTATGGAAGTGAGGAGGAGAGAGAGAATATTTCTGAACAATATTCAATTTACCTCCTGTGGGAAAAGTTGAAAATATACTGAAGCTTAGTCCCCAAAGTACTTTGTCTGTTTAAGGGGTCTCTACTCCAGCAGGCACCTATTCACTATGGTAGGAACTTGTGAAACTCTCCTTTAAAAAAACTTGCACTGTCTTCTCTTATAATTATTATGAATGGCTATACTTTTCTGGGTGCCTACCATGTGCCAATTGATTTGTATATACTATCAAATTAAATTCTCATAACATTCCAGCAAAGTGACTATTTTATTCATTTTTATTTTAAAAGAAGTGGCTCGGAATACTTATGTAACTGGCTCTAGGTCAAACAACTAGTAAATGGTAGAGTAGGCATTCAAATCCAGTTCTCCCTGAATTCAAAATCCGTGTTTTTTATCCATGTTGTATTTGCACCGATACAATCCTAAAGCTACTTCAAAGGGATGAGTTTTGAGTCTAAATAAAGAAAAACTGATAGGAAGACAAGATTTAATTTTTTAGAGGACTGCATTTTCTCAACTATCAAAGTAGGGATTTTTAAAAGTGAAATGTCTCTTATTTATTATTGGTTGGAATAGAACCTTTCTGTAGCTTTTTCAAAGCAATATCAATGTGTTGCTTTACTTCCTTTTAGCAATATTGTCTTCTTATTCAATATTTGTACTTGTGATTACATTTTTTTTCCTAGAAACTTGGCTTGCATTTTTCAAATACAAATATATTTCAATTCCGGATGTCCCAGAAACTCAAGCCTTCATGTGTTTTCAGATGTCAAAAATACATTTACAAGTTTTGAAAGTAATTTTCTGACCATTATGTCATAAAGTAAAAGTTTCCAATATTTTCCTTGTTGGAAATGTCTGCATGAAACAAATGTGTCTGACAGTTTTACAACTGCAGGAAAACTTAAATGAAGAATTACCAGTGGGGATATATATATATATGTGTATATATATGTGTGTGTGTGTGTGTGTGTGTGTATATATATATATAGTGGAAATCTTAACAATTAAGTTAATTGTTGATGCTTGAATTGATGATGAAGTGAGAAAGTGAGAATAGAGATGTGTGGTTGATGATTGAATAGAGGTGTGAATATAGAGTGCTAATTTCAGCTATTTTGGCTCTGCTACCAGTTTTGCCTTCAACTAACTATGATCTTATAAAGCAATGTTGTCCCTTCAGTGAAATATCAATTTACAGGCTCCCCCATGATCAAGCTATTCTGTCACTTATTTTGAACTTGATACTCCTTCCTAGCATTATTATTTTTGATGTAGAAAAACTTCACAATGATGGTTTATCTCATCCTTTTCTTCTAGACAGAGGGAACTAGATTGATGGATGGAGAGAATCTGTTGCAGTTTTTCAAAGAGCTGTGTGGATGGAGGGCTTGTGGTGTTAGACATGAAGAGTTTATTGATTTCAAATGTAGTTTTGTGAGAACACTCAGAAGGCAGAGCATTCCCAGCCCCTGTGAGTCCTCCTGTATAATAGCCATCCCCTCTCCTATCTTGCTAACAGAATTCCAGTTTTATTTGTGTAGCAGTATTGATAATTCCAAGCTTTTGTCCTGCTTGGATCACTGCTTTCTGAGTGTGAGATGCTTGGAGCTGAAGTAGCCCTCTTTTTACTGCAAGTACAAAGCCCATAATGACACAGACACTCGCTAGCCTTTCTGACTTCATTGAGCTCTTGAGCCCATTTGGGAACTCACTTCTACAGTTCTTGTTATGTGAGGTAATCAAATGCCTTTCCTTGTTTTAGCCTCTATCAGTTGGGCTTTCTGATATTTGCAGCCATATGCATCCTTAAACACATAGCATGTGGGAAATCCTGATCTCTTCATTGAAGAAGTACATGTGCAATCTTTTGGCTTCATTTGCAACATTATTCTTTTCATTTAAATTCACCTTTTTATTTCTTTGTGAGTTGGTCTAGGCTTTGGAAAAACATTGATTAGCTGTTCTTACTTCCTCATTCACCTGGCACTGGGTAGAGTGAAAGGTACCACCGTTGTACCATAGTCTTTCTATCAGATAGCATAATCGTATTAAGAATTTCTAGAGTGCATTGAGGATCTTGAATGAAATAGTTTAGGTAAGAATAAATCAATTTTTTTCCAAATCTCAGTTGAAGTTGAATTTATTCCCTAAATCCCTCTACTATTCATTTATTTTTACTTTGGGGGCTGTGTTTATTGATTCTTTATGTATTTTTCTCCACTATTTTTAAATATTTTGAGTATAAAGAGTTGTTAAAATATACCCAGAATACTTCATAGCCACACTATCCAATCACGTGGTGGTGTGAGGAAAATGCAGTCAATACCAGTTTACCTTTGAGGCAGTAAGCCTGCTCATTTAAATCTATATGGAACAAGTCCCTCCCTCTAAGAACACTGATTATGAAGATGAACAATTGTATTTGCCTGAAAACCATCTCTTTCAATTGGCTCAAATTGCCAACCAACAGGTCAGGTTTGCTGAAGAAAACTGGATCTGAAAATAATGGGGACGGGAATGATCTTTGTATAAACACACTTTGCTAGCATGTTCCCTATGCCTATATAATTGTTAATATTAAAAACTTCATGGCTCAAATGAGATTCAGGATTATGTCTCAGCTTATTTGTGTCACCTCATGCCACATATTCCATGAAAATCCTCTTTAGGCTATACATGACTGTTAACCAAGTGGGGACTCAGTCTTTCCTTCTCCAGGCAAGTTATAATTACATTCACCTTACCAAAAGCTATTTCCGTATCAGTCAAAAAGTATTCCTTAAGCCACAGGCTACAGTGTCTCTCTTGAAAGATCTCGTCATACTTTCTGCATCTTGCATAACAGAAGGACCCTGAGATTTGAATACAATGTTACTTCAAAGTTGCTTCACTGTGTACCATTCAATAATCAGGTTTGAAAATTGTACAGTCATGCAAAGGTGCTCATATTTGAGGATTCATAAAGTTGATCACTAGATCTTTCTTTTTAAGTAGTGATTGGCATGAAATGACTTCCTAGAAAATCTATCCAGCAGACACTACTTTTACCAAGGACCCATCAGAGGCCCAGTACCAAGGATTTCAGCTCAGATCCTAAGTGGGAAATTATTCTTTTCATCAAACAATATGTCGAATCCCTTTCTGGTTGCTGCGTGAAAGAATGCTGCAAGTGATGGGAGAATGAATGCTTGATCAATGAACCTGGATTTAGACCGATGGCCAAATAGCTCTGATACCACGGGGCTGTTTTATAGACCTAGTAGAGCAGGTGCCAGCATTTTGCAAGGCATATCAGAGAAAATAAAAATTTATTGGAGAGACGAAATCTTTTCTCCGTATCTGATTGATATAGACTAAGTACTTAATGACATCACTTTGAACAAGTACATTAGCAAAGATCAAGAAATTTCTGTAGTCAGTAATAAAGAGACAAGATGCAGATATCCTAGTGTAGACCAGTGTGAAGGGCAAGAAGAAGTTTAGTACCCACAGAAGAGCATCTGTTTGGAACTAACACTAGCTAAGGTTCACCAAGTATGCTTTGTGAGGATGAACGGGAAACTGGCATTGGATCCTACCATATGTGCTTCATATTCTGTGTATAGATTGTAAATGAAGTTCAATTAGCATCAAAGAGTGTGGGTTCACTTTGCAGTAAGCTGAATGTAATTGTCACTATGTAGTGTACATTCCATCATCTTACCATCTTCACATAGTATTAAGTGAAATGGCTATAGTTTAGAGTTACCTGGGTTGTAGAAGATTTTAATCAGCTGAATGCTGATTTAGTTGGGAATGAAATACTTCTTTTAAGTCTTATTCTATTAGCATAAGCCACATTTCTAGTTGTCTGTGACTATGCAACACCATACAACAGCACATTCCCTGTCTTGTATTTACAGCGGTTAAATTTCTCCCTCTTCATTTTGATATCCATTGATTAATGTGCCATCTATTTTACTGTTAATTCATTCAACAAACACTTTTTGAGCTCTGTTATGCGTCTGATATTTGGTTATATGTTGTATGTCCAAAGGACTCCATGATCCAGTGTGGGAGATGATAATTCACAAATAATTATGCTACAGGGTAATATAAGCTGATTAACATTTGAGCAGGGGCCAGTAAGATTCTCAGAGGAAATGGTATTTAAACTTCACTCTGCAGGATGATTAGTTTTTAAGGGAAACAAGGAGGAGAAAGGGCACTAAGGAAGAGGGGATAGTATTGGAGATGCAAACAAGGAGTTGGAAACAGCTCATTCTGGCTGAGATACTGGCTGCCTGTGGAGGATGCATGCTGGAAAGGTGGCTTAGACCAGGCTCCTGGGATTTGACATGTAGATGAGTTGTGAGATTTGGACTTTGTCTTGCAGGTGGAGAGTTCCTGAAGGCATTTGAGCTGGGAAGAGACATGTTTTGATTTATGTTTTAGAAAGTTTTCTCTGATGGCAGCATGCAGAATCAGATCTGCAGCAAACAGAGAACACTGAAGGAAGAAAACAGACTTTTAAATGAGGATTGGGAATTGCAATATTATCTTGTTTCTGCTAAAGATAAGATGATTTGCTTGCTTTGAGATACTACAATGTCAACATTAAAGAAACTCAATGCTCATCAGCATTATAACACTCATAAGGACCACAAATATTTTAACTTAGAGGGAGAGATGTAAAAAGTTGTATTGCAGAAATTAAAAGACAAAAAGCAAAAGCAAACCTAATTCTTCTAAGCAGCAATAAGATCTGAAAATAATGCCACTGAATCAACTTATAAAGTAGCTTATATTCCCTGGGGGAAAAAAGGGAAGCTATTCAGTGTGATATAGAAAGAGGGGGGTGGTAGGGATGGGTTAACTCATAACTAATGGGTGCAGAGCACACTGTACGAGGGGAATGGGCATGCCTGTAGTTCTGGCTTGGGTGATGCAAGGGCATTATATGTAACCAAAATGTTTGTACTCCCATAATATTCTTAAATTAAAAAAAAAGAAAATAAATAAATTGAAAGAAAAAGAATGCATTGTTGAAGTTATAGGATGCTTAGACTCTGATAATGTTTCAAAGTATAAACAACTGTCTCTTTTAAGGAGAACCACAACTGATCAGCAGGATGAATTAGTCTTCAACTTAACAGAAAAACTTCATGTAATACTTCCAAAGGAAAATATATATCATTCAATCACTTTGGATGAATCAACTGATAATACTGACTTAGCATAGGTTTTATTCTTCATTTGGCTCATAACAGAAGATTTTCATTGCTACATAGAGTTACTCACTTTGGGCACTCTTGTGAACAGAACACAGGGAATAAATATCTTCAACAACTTTCAAGATAAATGTCATGAAGTTGGACTGAATTTGGTAAATTCAGTGAGTGTATGTAAAAACAGTGCACCTTCCATGACAGGAAAACATGAAGGGTTTATTGCACAAAGAAAGTATTAACAGATCCAGATGCTCTCATTTCTTTTCATTGTATATTCCATCAACAAAAGCTCTGTGCTAAAGCTACTATTTTAAATGACACTTTTCAACAAGTTATAAGTATTGTTAACTATATTTGTGCTACTGCAACATGGCATAATTAGTTTCTTAATATGCTAAAGTTGAACCATGTGATATTCAGTGTGGATTTGCCATATCATTCTAAAGTCTGTTGGCTATCACAGGGACTGGTGTTAGCCAAAATTTTATCTCTGCAAGACCAGATAGTTAAATTTTATGAAGAACAGAATCAGCAATGTGAAGTATTGAAAGATGATTTCTATGGGAATGCACCATTTCTGTGTGATATCCTGTCAAATCAAAATGACCTGAGTATTTCTTTTCAAGGTAAAACTAAGTCTATATATGATATGTGGCAAAAAATCCAAGCATTTCAAAAAAAGCTGTCTTTTTTCAAAACACCTTTTCTTCAAAAGAAAATTCCAGATGAACATTTTCTCCAGTTAGCAAAAGTCATTGATGAGCAGGATGATATATGCGAATCATTTGAAGGATACATGGCTGTTGCAGACCTATTAATTGGAGAATGCAAGGAAAGGTTCACTTTGAGAATTATGACATCACACTCAAATTAGCATTGCAGCCTCACCTGGTTGCTATCACTAAAGCACCTAAAGAACTACAGATGGAATTGATTGAGCTGTCAGTAGATGACATTTTACAGTCATTATTTGATGCTCAGAAAGATCCAGTTGAAATATGGAAAAATGCATTAGAATACCCATGCCTTTGGCAACATGTCTGAAAAAATACTTTCTTGCATTTCAAACACTTATTGCTGCAAATCTACATTCTCTTATCTAACCCAAATTAAGATGCCCTTAAGGTCACAGATGACTGATACCCATCTAGAGGATCAACAGAAACTGCAGACCTCCATGCTGCAAGCAAATATTCGAAAGCTTTCCAACAAAAAGTAGACACAGCAAAGTCATTAAAAGGTTAGTTAACTTTAAATTTAACAGATAGTTTTCATTTTTTGAAATTACTAAGCATATAGTAGTTAGATTTTTACAAAATAATGTATATTTTTAAATATATCTAATTGAAATTTCTTGAATGTGGCCTTAATTGATTACAGCTAAGAGGTTCCCCACCCTGCACTAGATTCTCACAGTGGGTGTGTTTGGGAGTGGATTGTGAGTTGGATATATAAAGTGAGAGCAGCTAAATCATTTGTGATTATACCTGGACCTTATCCAGGCCTTTCTGTATTCCTTTAGCACCTATATGCTGAGGGTACTACACCTGGACTTACCTGTATTTATAAAGTCCAACTGGAATAAGAAGATGAAAAAATAATTTTTATTTCCACTTTATAGGTAGAACTAACAGGGCTACTGAGAGTCAGAAATTATCCTCAACTCCCTCGAGCCTTAGCTTCCAGAACTTAGGTCTTACACATACGAGGAAGATGTATTACTTTCGGGGTATTAAAAATTTATAATGTAGCTCTCATTTTAAGAACAAATTCCCTTTGCCACTTTGGTTTTCTCCAGGAAAATGCTCCTTAGGCATATTCATGGGGTGAGGTTCTCTTAACAAGTAGTTGCTTCACCAGAAATTTGCCTGAGCAGTCCCCAACTCTAATACTGAATAGTTAGTCCCTGCTGACTCTTATAAATTGTGCTTTTAGTGCATAAAACTATTTCTGGTGGTTTTATTTTAACATTGTGCTCATAAATGAAATAGTACTCAAAATGAGGTCTAATAGAAAAGAATGTGGATTGGGAACTAATGCTTGAATTTTGAACAAATATTCTTTTTATTAACAATGAAGAGAATGCTTAGTTGTTTAAGTTTATCAACACTGGGGAGAGTCATTAAAAGAAAAAGATGAAATATGGAATTCATATTGTCTTAATTAAGTTATGTCATTGTGTCATTTCTTCTGTTTTTATTTGTTTTTTTAGATGAGTTAATAGAAAATTTCTTTAAGTTTTTCTTTAAGAAATACCTCAATCAAACCTTTTTCTA
>CM052445.1:41021808-41040581 GCA_028533085.1 Varecia variegata | reverse complement strand
ATAAAGAATCCATCAACATATTTTTATGGGTGATTAAGAAAGGCTGACCTTTCTTTTGCAGGTACAAATAGGTAGTTCTTCAGAGGCTGTAACTGAATGACAAGATAATTCTATCCATTTAATATTGAAGTGATGTTGATAGTATCATTCTTCTCGTGTTGGAAACAGGACAGTGTAGAGGCCTTTTCTGCCTCAGCCTGTTCTGCCCTGGGTGATGGATTTTTCCTCTGACTAATCGCTGTCACATTAACTCGCACTATTTCATCCTTCAGAGCTGTCAAGATAATGACGATAATCCAAGTGGCTCATTGTAGGTAAAGGAAATTATATGAGCAAAGTAATATCATAAAACAGTGTTTAAATATTTTAATTTCATTTGTCAGGGCTGCCCCAACACTTCATTACACATATAACCATCTCTCATCAGTGGAATTAGTGCATTATTCATTACTGTTAATTATTTTCACATAATGGCTGCCCTGATATATTTAACCTCCACATTATATCTCAGATAATGGGTCTGTAAAATTGAATTGTGTGAAGAGTGGAGTTCTAAAGCTCATTTGCAGAACATCAAAGAACAAAGAAGAGGAAAAGAATTCTAAATGGGACATTTTGCCCAGCTGGGGCCAAACATTTGTTTCTGTCTGATTTGCATACAGAAAATAGGTGGCGGAGAAGTGGCTTAGTACTGTATAGGCTGTCTGCTCCTATCACACAACCAATTAGGATTTGTTAATATCGCACGCATTGGAAACAACTTGAGAATTATAACGTGGAAAATGGAATGGTGCAGAGAGTATTTTACACAAGATGTACAAAATGGAATTTCCTTTTTGGGACAGTTGTAATGGGGAAAAAGGGAGGAAAAAGACAGAGACAGAGAGAGAAGGAAGGGATGCTGTTGAATTTCAGATTGTTTATTTATATGAATAACTTTAATAGTAGATACTAAGTTTTGAAAAGTAGTAAAAGCTGAGTGTAAAAGTCCATTTAGGTTTTAGTCATTCATTCAAAATTTGCCACTTATGTTTTTGATAACACTTTCTCAGCAACTTAAAGGCTTTCAACATTCATGCAAATAAGGCATCAATTTAGAG
Source organism: Varecia variegata (assembly GCA_028533085.1). NCBI lineage: Eukaryota > Metazoa > Chordata > Mammalia > Primates > Lemuridae > Varecia > Varecia variegata. The sequence goes on along the minus strand of CM052445.1, from coordinate 41,039,481 downwards.
TCACCAGCAACCTATGCGTGTGGGCCGAGTTTTTGCAATTTAATTCTTCATGATTGTGCATTGCTACTCTTTTATAGAGCATTTGACAAACTTAATGATCTGATTAGCTACGTCCAAACACGTCTGTATCCAGGTATATTTTCGGTGTAGTTAACTGAACCAAAAAGCCAGCTGAAAATGGTAGAATCTCAGTCAGAATCTCCCAAGGGTGGGACTAAGACATACACATGTTTTAAAAGCTCTTCAAATTATTCTGAGGGACTTCCTTTGTTCAGAACCTTGGTCTTTAGGTTAGGGGAGTGTGTGGTTCCTGGCTGGGTCATATCCTCCCTTTACTGTTTTTGAATGCCTCACTAATTTTTGTGTTTGTTAAAACATTTAAAAAATGTTTTAACATAAATGTTATTCAATTTTAAGGTGTACATTTCAGTTTCACTTAATATATTCACAATATGGTACAACCATGACCTGTATCAAGTTCTAAAACATTTTCATCACCTCAAAAGAAAACCACATACACAATAAGCAGTCACTCTCCATTAATCCTCTCCCAGTCCCTGGCAGTCATCACTGTGCTTTCTGTATTTATGGATTTACCTCTTCTGGATATTTCATATAAATAAATCTTACAATATGTGAAAAAAAAATAAAATAAAAAAATAAAATAAATGTTATTGTGCATATTTGAGGTTTACAACATGATGTTATGGAATACATATAGATAGTAAAATGGTTACTATAGTGAAGTAAATGAACATATCTATCATCTCACATGGTTACTCTTTTGGTAACAAGAGCAGCTAAAATCTACTTATTTAACAAAAATCTCTAATCTAATACAATTTTATTAACTATAGTCCTCATGCTGTACATTGGATCTCTAGACTTGTTCATACTGCGTATCTGCTACTTTGTATAGTTTGGCCTACATCTTCCTTCTCCCCAACCCCCACTCCCACCCCTGGTAACCACTGTTTTGTTTTCTTTCTGTATATTTGACCTCTTTTTTCTCTCTCTTTTGTCTTCCTCTTCCTCCTTCCCTCCCTTCCTCTCTTTCTTTCTTTCTTCTTTCTTCCTTGTTCTTTCTTTCTTTCTTTCCTTCTTTCTTTCTCTTTCTTTCTAGAATCCACATATAAATGAGATAATGCAGTATATTTTGCTCTGCCTGGCTTATTACACTTAGCATGATGTCCTACAGGTCCATTTATGTTGTGATAAATGTGAGTATCTTATTTTATTTTAAGGCTGAATATTATTTCATTGTATATATATTCACCACATTTTCTTTATCCATTCATCTATCGAAAGACACTTAGATTGTATTCATATCTTGGCTATTATGAATAGTGCTGAAATGAACATGGAAGTGTAGATGTGTTTATGAGGTGGTGATTTCATCTCCTTCGGGCATATATCCAGAAGAGGGATTATTGAGTAGTTTTATTTTTAATTTCTTTAGGAACTTCCATATTGTTTTTCATAATGGCAGCACCAATCTACACTCCCACCAACAGTGCGAGGGTTCCCTTTGCTCCACATCCTCACCAACATCTATTATCTTTTGGCTTTTTGATAGTAGGTCATACTAATGGATGGGAGATAACATCTGATAGTGGTTTCAATTTGTATTTCTCTCATGATTAGTGATGTTGAACACCTTTTCATATACCTGTTGGACACTTCTATGTCTTCTTTGTAGAATTGTCTGTTCAGGTCCTTTGTCCATTTTTTAAATTGGGTTATTTGCTTTTTTTTGCTGTTCAGTTGTAAGGGTTCTTTATAAATTTTGGATATTAACCCCTTTTCAGATATGTGGTTTGCAAATACTTTTTCCCAGTTCACAGGGTGCCTTTTCATTTTTATGATTGTTTCCTTTGCTATGTAGAAACTTTTTAGTTTGATGTAGTCCCATTCATTTATTTTTGCTTTTGTAGCCTCAGATTTTGATGTGATAGTCAAAAAATCATTGTCAATGTAGTGTCAAGGAGTTTTCTCCCTATGTTCTTTTCTAGGAGTTTTATGGGTTCAGGTCTTACATTTAGGTCTTTTATCCATTTCAAGATGACTTTTGTGTATGGTTTAAGAGAAAAGTCTAAGTTTACTTTTTTGCATGTGGAAATCCAGTTTTCCCAGTACCATTTATTGAAGAGACTATCCTTTCCCCATTTGTCCTCTTGGTGCCCTTGTTGAAAATTAATTGGCCATGTATGTTTGGACTTATTTCTGGGTTCTCTATTCTATTCCATTGTTCTGTGTTTCAGTTTTTATGCAAGCACTATACTGTTTTGATTGCTATAGCATTGTAGTATAATTTTAAATCGGGAATTGTGATGCCTCCAACTTTTTCTTTTTTAGCATTTTTGGCTATTCTGGATATCTTGTGATTTCATACACATTTTAGGATTATTTCTTCTATTTCTGTGAAGAATGCCATTAGAGTTTACTTTTGATGGTAAAGGATCATGGTTTGTAATATGTTTTTTTATTAATATATTTTTAATTGATAAATAATAATTGTGTATATTTGTGGGGTACAATGTGATGTTTTGATCTATGTATACATTGTAAAAAGATTCAGTCAAGCTAATTAACATATCCATCACCTTACCAACTTATTTTTTTTGTGCTAAGGATGTTAAAAATCTATTTTTTTAGAAATTTTGAAATATACAAAACATTATTATTAACTGTGGTCACCATGCAGTGCAATAGATCACTAAAACTTATTCTTCCTTAGACATAATGATTAGGTTTCACACTTATGTGTGAGATGTGCCTCTCTCAAACCTTGTTAGGATGTCAGCACATTACCCATCTGATATAAAAAAAAGAAAACTTATTCTCCTGGTCTAACTGAAACTTTGTACCCTTTGATTAACATCTCCCCTTTCCCCTCTCACTCCCTCTCTCTACCAACCTCTGGTAACCACCTTTCTACTCTTTGTTTCTATGAGTTCAGCTGTACGGTTTGCAAATATTTTCTCCTATTTCGTGGGCTATCTTTGTCATTCTGTTAATTGCTTTCTTTGCTGTGCAGAAGCTTTTTAGTTTAATGCAATCCCATTTGTCTACTTTCGTTTTTGTTTCTTTTGTTGCCTGTGATTTTAGAGTCCTATTCAAGAAATCATTGCCCAGACCAATGTTGGGGAGCTTTCCCCCTATGTTTTCTTTTAGTAGCTTTACAGTTTCAGATATTATATTTAAGTCTTTTATACATTTTGAGTTGATTTTTGTACATGATGTGAGATAAGGATCCAATTTTATTTTTCTGCATTTTCCTAACATTATTTATTGAAAAGACTGTCCTTTCTCCATTGTGTATTCTTGGCACCCTTTCCAAAACTCAATTGACTATAAATACCTGGCTTTATTTCTGGGCTTTCTATCCTATTCCATTGGTTGAGGTGTCTCTTTTTATGCCATTACCATGCTGTTTTGGTTACAATAGCTTTATAATATATTTTGAACTCACGGTGTGTAATGCATCCAACCTTGTAGCCTTAGGCCACAGGCTCCCCATTCCTGGTATAGACATTTTAATATACAATATTAATTCTTTTAATCCCTGATCATAGGATAGCTTTCCTTTTTTTTTTTTTTTTTTTTTTTTTAGTATATTCTTCAATTTCTTTCATCCAGGTATTATAGTTTTCAGTGTATAGATCTTTCATCTCCTTGGTTAAATTTATTCCAAAGTATTTTATTTCATTTTTTTGATGCTATTGTAAAGGGAATTTTCTGAATATTTTTGGATAGTTTTAATTGTTAGTGTATAGAAATATTACTGATTTTTGTATGTTGATTTTGTAACCTGCAACTTTACTGAATTTATTTATTAATTTTAACTTTTTATTTTGGTAGTCTTTAGGATTTTCATGTCATCAGCAAACAGAGACAATTTCACTTCTTCTTTTCCTACAAAAATGCCTTTTATTTCTTTTTCTTGCCTAATTGCTCTGGTTAATATACCCAGTACTATGTTGAATAGAAGTGGAAAGAGTGGGCATCCCTGTCTTGTACTGGTCTTAGTGGAAAAGCTTTCCATTGTTCCTCATTAAGTTGGATGTCAGCTATAGATTTTTCATAAATGGCCTTTATTATGTTTAGGAACTTTGCTTCTATACCTAAACTGTTAAGAATTTTTATCAAAAAAGATGTTGGACTTTGTCAAATGCTTTTTTTGTGTCAATTGAGATGATTATATGGTTTTTACTTGCCATCCTCTTAATGCAATGTATTAATATCACATTGATTGATCTATGTATGTTAAACTAGATTTGGTGGCATATAATTATTCATAATAGTTCCTTATGAGCCTTTTAATTTCTGAGGTGTCTGTTGTAATGTATGCACGTTCATTCCTGATTTTATTTGTTTAAGTCTTCTCTCTTTTTTTCTTAGTCCAGCTAGGGGTTTGTCAAATTTGTTTATTTTTTCAAAAACCAAATCTTGGATTTATTGATGTTTTTTTCAATTTTTTTTGTTCTTTATTTGATTTATTTCTGTTCTCATTTTTATTATTTCCTTCCTTCTGCTAACTTTGAGTTTAGTTTATCCTTTTTCTAGCTCCTTGTGACATAATGCTAGTCTATTCATTTGGGTTTATTTTTCTTTTTTAAAGAAGGCATTTATTGCTATAAATGTCTTTGTCTCTTGTGACAGTCTTTAACTTAAAGTCTATTTTATCTAAGTATATCCACTCCAGCTCTCTTTGGGTTACTATTTGCATGGAATATCTTCTTCTACCTCTTCACTTTCAGGCTGTGTGTCCTTAAAGTTAAGATGGGTCTCTTGTAGGAAGCATATAGTTAGATTTTTTAATCCATTTAGCCACTCTGTGTCTTTTGACTGGAGAATTTAGTCCATTTTCATTCAAGGTTATTATTGATAGGTAAGGTATTACACCTGCCATTTTGTCAATTGTTTTCTGGTTGTTTTGTAGATCTTTTGTTCCTTTCTTTCTCTCTTGTTGTCTACCTTTGGGGTTTGGTGTTTTGCTGTACTGCTAAACTTTGATTCCTTTCTCCTTCTTATCTGTGTATCTACCATACCTTTTTTCTCTGTGGTTACCATGAGCCTTACATGAGGCTCAGTTTTGAACAACAACGGTAAGTTCTATCTTGGGTGAGCTCATATAGCTGCCATCCATCATATGTGGATGGCAGCAACTATATCTTCTTAGTTTTTTACTATTATCATAGAGGGCAATGTAGAGAGTCTCAATAATTGCTTGTTAAATCTACTGTGCCTTTCTCAGATTTTCACTGTTGTAATTGTACTGAAATTAATTTCTGAAAACCTTTTCTCTTTTTTGGATTTTTTTAGATCAAGTCTTATGAGTGGTACTCACTGTTTTTATCACTCTGGGGTACACTTTGTCAAGGAGATCTGTAAGAGTTGTACCAACTAATATTACCATAGCAATGTATAAATATAGCAATTTTATTGTGACGTTGGCAGAATTGACTATTAACATTAAAGCATAGTTTTTGTTAACATAATACTCTAGGTAGGAAATGACATATCACTGTTTTACCAAGCATTTTTTTCTTACTATCTTGGTTGAACATTTCCCATTTTGATTTATGTTTCTTTTCATATGAATAACCTTTTAGTTTTGTAAGACTTTTGACCATTTACCTACTGATTTCTTAGTATTTTTCTTACTATATTGAGTGATCTCTTTATATAATAAATGTATTATGCTTTTTTATCATTCTTATTCACTGCAAACTTCTTTTACTATATGTTGTTTTCATTTTTTTCTTTAGCTTTTCTTGTATCAAAGTTTTCCCATTTGTTAGGTAGTCAAGTGAATTGATCTTTTTCTAGTGATTTTTCCCCCTTATCTTCAAGGCTTAAAACATTATCGCGATTGGCTCATTTTGAAGATGGATTAAAGTCTTGAGAAATTTGAAAATATAGTGGAGCAAGTCTAACAACATAATTGGAAATAAAATTACAATAACTTATTCTCCATCTGTTGCCTCATTCTTCTAATTTAAGAAATCAGGTAAGCTCCTGAATATCTACAAGAATAGACCTAGTTGGTGGGAAATAAACAGAAAAGAAGTCCATCTCTGCCTTTGTCTTCCCTCATGTTCCCATTCATTTTGTACCATATAGTTAAGTTGTTCTACAGCATCAATCCGTCATATTATTACATATGAAATAAAGTCTGAACTTTTGGCCTGGGCATTCAAATTCAAAAGAAATTTCTTTTATTTTTTGACTCCATGTAATGTTTTAATTCTACATCAATTGCCTAATGCCAAATGAACGTTGCCCAATACTCATTTATTTAATATTGATTGAGCTTCTACCGTTTACCAGCAAAGTGTTGGAAATAAGCAAAAATAATCCCTGCCTTCAAGGAGCTCATAATGTAGTCAGCTCCCACCTCCTAGAATATTCCTTGAATTCACCTGCTTCTAGGGCCTTGCTCCATATGCTCAGTATATTTGAATATCCTTAGAACTTAAATATTCCTTCAAAGCACTACCTATTTTTAAAGCTCCCATTGAAATTCCACTCTCTTTAATAAACATTCTCTGTTCACTACACCCCTGTTAGAATGAATCACTCTATTCCAAACATCCCCAAAGAATGATGTTTTATCTCTATTATGATATTTGATTTTTATGAGCTTCATAATAGAGTTATTGATGTATTCCTTATCTCCTCCAGAAGGTTATGACACTCATGACAATAGCAATTGGATCTTATTCAACTTTGTATACCTCATTGTGCATAGCAAGTCCTGTGCCCATGCTAGGAAATAAGTAAATATTTGTAGTTTTTTTTTTTCTGTTCATGAGATTGAAAGCTCAAAATCCAAGATCATAATCAGCTCCTCCAGTGTAGAATCACAATTATTATGACTTTTGCCATTCTCCAGTTTATATATTTATTAAGAGACTGTAGAGACATTATGCTTTCCTCCTGACCCAAATTTAGTATCCAGTAGGTGTTCAATAAGTGTTCTTGACTGATAAGCTGAAAGGCTGTTGTTAAATCTGTATAGAGAAGCTACACTAAGCACTCATTTATTATCCACTTAGTCTTTCATCTATTTCTGTATTTTTACAATTTTTAAAAATGGCACAAAACATCATTTAACTAGTTGTCAGTGGATGCTTGATAAACCAATTCTATGACTGAAAATCTTGCTGTAGTACCACACGAAGTGTTAATTAACATAACTTCCTGTTTTAGTCATTTGCTAAAAGAGTTTATTTCACAACTGCCAAGTGGCAAAGGGGTTTGGCTCTTTCCATTAAGTATTAATAAAACATCCTGTAATACAGACCCCCTTTACCTGGCTCATCTGGGAGTTGTTTGGAAGAGATCTATTTATTTCACTTAAAGTTTGTTACATCCTTCCATTTCTCCGGCAAATCCCAGGGCACCATCATGGCCCAGAAAGGTTGATGTTCATTTGTTTAGACACTTAAGAAAGATTACTCTTTGCTGTCAGTGTCAGGATGTGTCAAAAGCAGGGTCCCTCTTTTATTTTTACTTGGCAACCCTACGAATGAAGACAATCTGATGTTTCTAATGGAAGTGACTTTTCTAAACAAGACATCTCTCACTGTTTGCTTGACCAAACGCCAAGGCTAATCCTAGGAAAAATTGGGAAGCTGAGAAAGTTTCTTTTTAGTTCCTGCCCAACATTGTTTTTGGAGCCACTTTGCCGTCTTGGAAAGCACCCCTTAATGTGGGACTTGCCTGTTCCTTCCTTCTGTGTCCTTCTATCTGGGCTTCTACCTCTGACTTTTATTCTTTTTATTCTACAGCTGTGTCTCTATCTTCTTCCGCTTTTCTCAGCTCCTGCCGCCTTAGTAGAGAGACAAATAAGAAATGTTTTCTGATCTCTTACTGTGACCCTGGCACTGTACTAAGCACCTCACATGTATTATCTCATCAATCCTTCAAGCAATCCCATGAGGTGGCTATTATTATCACTATCATTTTTCAAACAAAATAACTGAGTCTTGGTGAGTTTAAAAGATTTGCCCAAGGTCACACTGGTGTGGCAGATGGTAATTTCCACAGAAGGCCACAACACTATCTCTCATCCTGCATGTTCTTTCCACAATGTGCTGTGCCACTCCTTCTTTTAAGGCCTTGGATCCCTTCCTTTTGAATCTAGGTGGGCTTAATGACTCCACCTAACAGAATAGGCTCATGTGATACTGCCTTCTGCATCTAGAGATACAGACACTGTGGCTTCTGCCTTGATCACTGGAACATTTGTGCTCAGAGCCCTGAACTGCCACGTGCGAAGTCTGACTCCCCGGAGGCTGCTGTATCGTGAAGGAGCCAAGCCACATGGAGGGGTCAAGTGCAGATGCTCTGGTTGGCAATCCTAGCCTTTAAGTCATTTCTTTTCTTTTCTTTTTTTTTTTAAGGAAACAAATGGTATTTTATTCCTTGTTTCTGTTGTTGAGAGGATTGATCACAATACACAGAACAGCAGTCTGGTCACAGCGGCACAGTGTGGTTAGTGTCCAGGGGGACCACGGAGGACAGGAAGGGTGGGATCTGGCTTGAGTTCCCGCTCTCGTGACGACTTTCGACCCCTTGCTCTTCCCTCTGCAGCAGGGCAGGGCGGCAGGAGCCGCTGGCGGCTCTCTACCTGCCTCCTGCACTGCTCGGAGCACTCACAGGCAGAGCAAACGGTGCAGGGTTGTCGCCGCTGCCTGACCAGGGGTCTCCCTCCGCCCATCCCAGCATGCCGCCCTGACAGAGCGGGAACCCCTCAGCCGTCGCCTGCCAGAGTCCCACTTCAGGGACAGGAGTCTGCGTCCGGATGAGCTGGGCTACTGATTGAAGTCTTGGATGCAGGGAAGGGTTCCAGAGCCCATGGGGTTCTTGCTGAGAAGACATGAAAGGGGCACATTCCCCAGGGGCAGAGTAGAAGCCCTGGGCCCGGAATTCTGGGTGCTCTGCGAAGGGTCAGGGGAGACCCCGCAAGCCCGGAAGGAGGATGAATGACCCCAGAAGGGTGTAGCTTGCCTGGAGGCAAGGCTGGGCTCACCAGCTCCTTGCTTGTATCTCCAAGTGCTAACAGACCTTCAGAACAGACAGGGATTGGGCGGCAACCGTGGGTCTTGTAAAGGGAGTGAAGAGAGTCCATAAAGCAGGACGGTGAAGGGGATGCAAACCTTCCCAGGTCCCGAGACCGCTGGAGGCTCCTGTCCGTGCTCGCGCCCTACACTAAGCCCTAAATCAGGACAGGGGCTGGACTCTCAGGGAGAAGCAGACTCCTAGGAGCGGGAGGTGATGGGGGGCCACGAGGGCAGGGAGCCGATGGGGACAGGGCTCAGCTCCTGCCCAGGGAAGTGAGTCCACAGTTCAGTCACACAGTATCATCCACGAACGAGCAGCCACAAAGACCACAGTCAACAACACACACACACACACACACACACACACACACACACACACACACACGATGGGCCAGGCTGCAGGCTGCAGTGGGGGAGGCAAGTGTTAGTTGCATTAAGTTGAGGAATGGTGTTAGAGGGGGTGGGGAGTGGCGAGGAGGACACACAAGTTCTTGGCTTCTCCTGGGGAAAGGTCTGCTGCCGAAGTGGCCGGTTTTCTTAAGCATCGACATTTGCATCTTAAAGGTTCAAGCCGCTGCCTTCAGGCTCCCGGAGGCTTCCCACCTTAGGGCTGCACTTCAGTTCTCTGTTTTCTGGGGCTCTGTTGCATTTGCAGCGATGAGGTTCTCCACCTGGGCTTCTTCATCTCCTGGCGCCCGGGGCTTCTGATCGAAACTGTACTTGCACCGGCGACTTACGGTAAGGAGGATCCCAGCCGACACCAATGCCCCATCCTCGGTGTCTCTTAGTCATAGCGGAAAGGGTCCATTTCACTCTCCTGCCCAGCTGCCCTGGCCAGGACCCAGGGGGCCAGCAGGCTGCACAGAAAGATCAGCACCACCTCCATGGTGTCTGCACAGCTGGTCCCCTCCAAGACGATCCTGTCTTTAAGGCATTTCATGTCCAGTGCCAAACATGTGACTGTGAACGAAGCTGTCTTGGACCCTCCAGACCGACCAGCTCATCTACCAGCTGAAAATCACTGAGTGGCGTCAGTCAACGCTACAAGGTGCAAAAATATCAATGAAATGAGCAGTTCCACAAATCCCTGACTCACAGAATCTGAGAGCAAAATAAAATGGTGTTTTAAGTCATTAAGTTTTGGGGTATTTTGTTATGTGCAAAAGTAACTGCAACAGCTAGGAAGTGGTAGAACCTGAATGTGAGCTGGACACTCTGGTGCCAGAGCTCTCACACTTAATTCTTAATGATGAGCAAACACCAGTAATCTGTGACACACTTTCTACCACTATTTGCATGTGCTGAATTTCTAATGGTGACAATTCTGGCACCAGTGGAAATGTTGATGGGGTTCCTAACACAAATCATGGTACTCATTACCTATTGCATTACTTGAGAGACATTAGCTCCAATCGCTGAATGCTTAGTATAATTTATTTTATTTCCTATTTATTAGAAAACATGTTTCTTAACTTTTTATTGGAGTGTAACACATACAGAAAAAGGCACAAATCATAAGTATATGATTTAATAAATTATCATAAAATGAACTCCCTCATGTAATCACTATCCAAGCAAGAAATAGAATATTGCCATCTCCCCAGAATTCCCCCTTGAGCTGCCTCCTAATCCCTTCTCTCCTCTCTAAACTGCTCCCCCAGCTCTGCCAGGCTGTACAATCTGTTAATGTTTTGGTTATTACTCTGTTGGTTTAGGGCAGGTAAGAAGCGTAGGTGGGATTATAACTTTTGTTGTAAATTTATCCAAAATTTTATTGCTGCAATCTCAAATCGGAGAAAAAAAATAGATTCTTACTTTTATTTGCCTTTGCTTTTTATTGTTTGTATTAATTATATTTGAATGCAAAGTAGCTGAGAAAAATAAAACTTAACTGGGAGTCAGGATACCTGAGTTCTGGTTTTAGCTCTGCTGCCATACATTTTGCTTATGTTGGGGAATATTTAGAGAAACAAAGAACATATCCAGATTTTACTGGCTCTTTCTCGAAGGGTCATCAGGATATGCATATTTGATTGATTTGCTGGTGTTGGGCACCTCTTTAGTCTCCAAGTCTGTGGAAGAGGAGGGGCCCTATCACCTGGGGGTTACAATTGATTGCTTTAGATATGGGTCCCTTCATTAACATCAGAATTTACATTAGCCAAATAATGCAGATTTGAAGATATCTCAGGGGGGATTTGATTCCATTAAGAGTTATTAAGGCATCACAGTTCAATAAAATGAGCCAAAGAGCTGGCATATCAGGACTATGGATTTAATTTCCTTTCTCCCATTAACTCTCTGTAGAACAAACCCTGTGTGTTCTAATCTTTCTCAAATCTTCAAATACAGCTGGAAAAATGTTGACTTCCCTCAATAGAATATTCTAGACAGTAGAAATATATTGAATATTTTGCCCAAGAAAAATATGATGCAATACACATACATAATTTAAAATTTTCAACAGCTACATTTAAAAAGCTAAGAAAGGTGAAATTACTTCAAAATATATTTTGTTTAACCCAGTGTTTCCAAAATATAATCACTTCAACTTCTAATCAACATAAAAATTATTAATGCAATGTTTTACATTCTTTATTTTACTAAGTTTTTGAAAGTTGGTGTGTTTTTTACACTTAATAGCACATCTCTAGTTAAATGTAAATTTTCATGAGAAATACTTGATCTGTTTAGATTTCCAAAGATTTATGTTGAACATTTTACCCAAGTCATATTAAACATCTTTTAAAGTTTTTAAATCACTGAATTTAGCATCTGTTTTCAAATTTAAATTTAACTCAGTTAAAAATAAATGAGGCCAAAAATGCAGTTCCTCTGCACTAGCCACATTTCGAGTTCTCATATGAATGGTGCAGGTTTAAACCATATGCATAAAAACTATATGTATGCTCACACAAAAATCCACAGGAGTAAAAACTTCAGCCCTGCAAACGTATAGGGAATACACTATTATTTTCACATTTTTTCCCCTATATGGCATAGTATTTATCCTTTAACTACCAAAATTCTTTCTAATTCCAGATAGACTTTTTGTAACATACTTTATAAATTTTCCTGACTTGTTAAATAGACAACACTGAACATATTCAAAACTTTTCTTGTTGAGCTAAGGCCATAATTATAAACATCAATTATGGTATTGTGTTTTACAATAATACAGCGTTGCCTTCTAGGATCATTGAAGTACACCATTTGACTAGACCAGGGGTGGGCACACTACAGCTGGAGACTAAATGTGGTTCTTTATCTACTCTTGTTAGGTAATTAGTGAGGGATTCTGGGTCTCCTAGGGACGAGAGTTTGTGGCTTACCTTGGGGCAATTGTGCCATCTGTGAAGAAGGACAAGGGTGATCCTCCGGCCCCCACCTTGGTGCTGCCCTGAGCTACTACCATACCTGGGGAGGAGGGATTACCCTATGAATCTGCCAATCAGAACTTAGCATGCCAACTGCAAAAGAATGCAGAGGACTCTCTAGCTCACAGGCCAAGCAGCATAGGTATGACAGAGTCAGGAAAGTGACCTAGAACAACCTGCATGTGTAGTAACACTCAGGCCATGTGACTCCCAACTGTCCAATCAAAGTGGCTCCATGGTGACCTCTGAACCACTAGGGAGGTCCCAATCCGGGCACTATAAAACAAGATGCAGATCATAACCAGCCCTTCCTTTTGCTCTTCTTTTCCTGCGACAGTGGGTCCCGTCCTCATCTGTGGTGTATGTATCATGCTCTGTAAACCTTTATCTTGCTCTTGCTCTATAATCCTATCTTGCTCCCCCTCCATAAATTTCATCTCATGCTTTCCTTACTTTGGTATGTCTGGTCATTGTTTGGCCATGAGTCCACCAAGAACCAAGAACACAGAATGAAACTAAACCTGACACTCTGTAAATAAATTCTCATTGGAATAGAGCACACAAATTCATTTGTGTATTGTCTATGCCTGTTTTTGTGCTACACTGGCAGAGTAGAGAAGCTGTGAGAGACACCACATAACCTGAGAAGTCTAAAATGTTTACTATCTGGACTTTTACAGAAAAAGTTTGCCAATCCATGGAGTAGACTACACTAAAAGACCCAGAGAGTGTTAGGTTCTTAATCCTGCTTTTTATCATTCTCTTTATTCCTGTTGTTAGCAAGACGTTGTCTCTTCATTGCTATCAGGGTCCCTATGTATAACAACTTATTTGTTGCTTTACATTACTATGGATTTAGAAAAAAATAGCAACAAAATGTGGTAGATGTTTCTCATATCAGAAGCAAATTGACCATCATCGATTCAGCTTTGCGTTTGGTGGCATCTATTTGGGTATGCAAAGACTTGTATTCTCATTTGCAAGTTCTCAGACATGGTGGCCTCTGCTTAGTCTCTGTCTCCCTCTGTCTGTCCCTCTCCCTTCCTCTCTTTCTCTCCCAGTTTCTCCCTCCCTCCTAGCCTACCTCTTTCCATCCCAGAATCCCAGAACAGGCACAGAGAAGAATCAATCCATAACAAGAAAAAGAACACTTCTCTGAAGGAAGCATAACTTGCAGAGAGCCAGTGCTATCTACACCAGAGGCAACTTTACATTATTACCACCCAGAGCAGTTTAGCTCTCTGTAGCTGCTAGCCTCAAAAAACTCCATTTCAGAAAAGGGTCTTGTCTTTACATTTGAAAATGGAAAGGACTCTTAGGTTGATTTTCCCAGAACACAAGGAACAGTCTGCCCCCAAAAACAGTATTCAAAGAGTATTAAATATTGCTTTTACACAAAAATTTTCCAGCTACTTTATTTAAGATTTTAAATATCTTTAGGGCTTAGTTTTAACAATGGCCCCCCCAACTTCTTATGGGAGAAGAGTGAACCATTGTATAACATGTCTGTTCCCAGGAGACTTTTTTCTGTTGTATGGTGAATACTCCCAGGAAATATTAATGAAAGAATATAAACAAATCCCTTTGTGATTTTTGTCAAAAATTTGCATTGAATTAAAATTTTAGTAAACCCATTTATTTCTTAGCATGGAGAAGAAATTCTGTCTACATGGAAAAATGAAACATCAAGCTGCTGGAGAAATGCGCATCCAAAACAAATTGACATCAAGAAATTGTAAGACAGGTTCAGTGTCAATGACCGAGTGCATTCTGCCTGGAGAGGCAACTTCTCAGAGTGTATCTTAGGATTCTTTCTAAATAAGTAGCCTTCTCATCTCTAAATCTCTACATATGGTTGAGGATCAAAGTCAATGCTCAGAGGAGACTTGTGATCTGAATACCACCATTTTCAGGTTATAAATAATTCCTTATTTAGATCAGAAATATAATAGATATAATAGAACAAAAAGGTTAGAATTGCTGATCTCTATAATCTGACACAAAGGAAAACCTCATTCTTCAAATTGTTGCTCACCTGTCTTTTAGATGGAGCCTGGAAGATTTTGTTTGCAAAAAGCTGTTGAGAGGTTGGAAGGTCATCCCTAGCTACAAAGCTCCTTAGGGTTTTCAAAGTACTTAGCCATTCCCTGAAGGTGCCCTTTCCCTGGGCAATGTTCAAAGCCTCCCTAGAAGATTCTTCAATATTTCCTTTTCTACAGTCAAACTAGGCTCATTGTTTAGAAGAAATGGATTAGGTGAATGTCTTTGAACTGCATTTTGAATGGACTAGGAAGTCAAGTGGCCGTAAACAGATACATATAAGCAATTTATAGTTAAAAAAAAGGATTTAAAAATGTTACCTGTCATGATGAGGGAAAGAGGTGGCTGAAGAGAAGGCATATTATGTCAGTTAAAAAGCAAACATGTCTTCTTGAGAGAGCTGGATTTCAAGGTCTTATCCTGCATTTTCTGTGTAGAGTTTGATTTCAAGATATAGGCCAACTCTGCCTTTTTGAAGTGTTGCTATTTAATGTGTAGTAGCTCTTACATTCTAACAGTTACACGGACAGAGTAGAGATTTAAAGCAATACCAGGATTAGGCCAAAAGATCCACTGCTATCAAGTAACTAATCAGTATATCTTTATAGAGTACAAATTGTGCAAGCCAATAGTGTGCTTTGTGGCCTTGTTTCTCTAAATCAAAGTTCAATTCTACACTTTTTCAAGGCTTGGTGTAAGAAAGATATACCTCATTTCTATAATTAGAGACAAATTGGGCCAGTTTCTCCAGGAGCCAGTTTTCACAGAGTTGAATTAGAGCCGAGATGAGTATTTACACCTGCAGCTCTTGAGGGTCACAGTAATGCCTCTTCTGTGAAATGAGATAAATCAGAAAAGCTTTATCCTTTCTTTTATTGCTCTACTTAGTGTTGTCACATACACTTAGTATTCCTAGGTATTAGAAGTTAAAAGAATATATGTAAATGGCAAAAAGTGAACTTTAAGCTAATATCTACCTATACTTTTAGCAATTGCATAAAATGGAAGAAATTATTTTACCATTCCAAGAAGCCCAGACATAGTTTTAGAATACTTACCTAACAATTTCCAGCTTTTCCCATTATTCTGAGCAGATTTTACTCCCTCATGCATAAGTTGTGGTTGATGTGTGTGTACACATACATGTGGACATGCACATGAACACACACTGGTTCTCAACACTTTCCATGGAGACCGGAGATGGCAAGGAAAATTAGGGACTAGTTGTAGACTTATCGAGCCAGAGATCATTTGTTTTGACTGTCTTTCTGTTTAAGAACCTGAAGACTGACTTGTACAAAAGCAGTTAATTATTCCTGGGGACAGAACCAAACCCAGAACCCAGATGTCCTGAGACTCCCAGTTAAGTTTGACTTCTCTATACTACTTCTCATTCAAACCCACTTCACACAAAAAGTAAAATTCATGGCAAAGAAAAGCCAGAATCCATTTCTAATCGTTTCCGACTTGAAATTTTTGCAATAAAATTTTGAATAAACTGACAGCAAAAGTTATAATTCCACCTATACCTCTTACCTGCCCAAACCAAAAGAGTGATAATCAAAGCAGTAACAGGTTGCACAGCCTGAGCACCAACCAGTCGGAGGGACTGAGGCAGAGCTTAGAGGAAAGTTTGGGCAACCACCAAATCTCTGAATTATTTCTTACCTCCCACAATGTTGCTTTATATTCCTTGCCTGGAGTTCCAGACGACCTCTACAGAGCTGCACTGAACCTGTAGCCATTTGGACAAGAGCCCTGAGAAATTCTCTCAAGCTCTCCCAAGATCCTCCTGCCAGGGTATTGAAGCTAGTAGTCATTGTCTCACGACTGCCCCCTTCTGGCATGGGTCTTATACTACACTGCTCGTCACCCAGAACCACAGCGCTGCCTTACTGCAGTACTACCTTTCATGAGGACTTTGCCCAAGACAGTTTCCCATCTGTCCCATTGAATTCCATTTTTCCCACCTTCACTGTGGCTGCGCAGGTCTTTAACCCCGCTGGTGTCCTCATAGGGGCCTGTCCCCATCCTTCCCACTCCATCCTTCACCCCATAACCCCCATATTCCTGTTATGCCAAATCTCAGTCTCCCTCAAGTCTGAGTCTGCCTAAATTCTAACAGGTCCTCTCAGTGTGTGACAACCTCATGCGCCTTTATTGTCATTTGTCTGTGGGAAATAAATAGATTGACATTACATTTCATTTAGTGGTTATTCCTCATATGTTATGTTCATTCTGTATTTGTAACTGGACAAAAGATAACTTTTTAAAACATTGTGTTTTTTTAAACCTAATATCTGTGATTAGTAGACTGAATTAACAAAGACTAGATTGTGATATATTCGTTCTATGGAATACTATTGACATATACCCAAGAATAAATGAATCACAACTACCTGTAACAACATGAGTCAATTTCACAAACATAATATTGAGTAAAAGAATCCAGACTCAAAATCATATTTACTGTATGGTTCCATTTATAAGAGGTTCAAAAGCAGCCTAAAGTATTAGAAGTCAGGATAGTGGGGTTACCTCTCAGGGGAATAAGAGAGAAGAGATTAGAAGGTGGCTTAAGGTAGAACTCTGGGAGCTGACAATATTCTATTATACAATATTCTTGTCCTGGGTAGTGGTTACATGGGGGGAGTGCACTTTATGATACTTTATCAAAGCATACACTTATTTGTGCATTTTGTATGTGTTTTACACTTCAGTAAAAAGTTGAGAATCTTATGTTTTCTAATAAATAGGAAATAAAAATAAAACAATCATATTCAGTATTCAGAGACCAGAGATAATGTTTCCCAATGGTAAGATATGTAATGAGTACCTTAATTTAATTCGAGGAACCACATCAGCACTTTCTGATGCTGGGGTTAGAAATTTCATCCTTAGACAGTTGACCCTCGGGGTTAAGGCAAGATCCTGTTATATGCAAATAGTGGTTAAAACTGTGTCACTCTTGGGGGATTAGTTCACTCTTAGAATGCAGGAATTAAGTGGGAAGACTCTGGAGCCAGAATGTCCAGCTCACATTTACTAGCTGTTCTACCATTTACTAGCTGTTCCAGTAATGATCCTTTGATGAAGAACCAATGAGATCCAGATTTGTTCTTTGTCTGAAAATTCTCCCACATAAGCAAAATATATGGCAGTGAGATCCATATTTTTGTTGTAGA
>CM052445.1:40918063-41021308 GCA_028533085.1 Varecia variegata | reverse complement strand
AGTTGCTCTCTTTTAATCCACACTGAAGAGGGTGGTGATAAGCTCCAGGCACCGGGAGGGAGGTCAGCCGACATGGAATTAATGCTGCTCAACTTCCCCAGCCAGGACTTGACCCATATGCTGCTTTTTCATATGCATACTGCTCTGAAAGAGTTAAGCAATGGGACTCAGAGCACCCGAGCTACAACTAAAGACAGGGAATTTGGGATATCTTTGTCAAGTTGGGCTCAGAGAATTCTGAAAATTAGTCAGATAATAGATTTTACCAGTTTGTTTTTATCATAATGTTCAGAGCCAACTTCTTGCTGAAATATTAATAACCAGTTTTGAGGGTCACAACACTCCTTTCCCTAAAACGCTTTCTTGGTTTCTTTTTGACTTAAGGATCTCATTCGGGTTTCTTGAAATGGCTCACGGTCTTATCTCTATCTCTCCATCTCCTTTTCTTACTGTCCCCACTTCCTACCTTGTGATCCTGCCTGAAATTCCCTGCACAGGCCATGCACTCTGCTTCCATGACTGCATTTGATATTAGCTTTGTCTTAAAGACTCTTTCACTGTTTGTCATCTGCCAAACCTAGCTGATCCTCTTGGAAGCCTCCACCACTCTCCTAGAACAGGGTTAAGGTTTCCTTCTTGGTGCCCTTAACCATCCAATTCATATTCCTATTAAATGAGACTCAAAAGATGTATCACATTTGCCTTTTTATTTGTCTATATCCTCCACTAGGGTAAGGACCCTGTGCTGTCCATTCTGTGTATCCCCAGCAGAGTTGCTTCTAGGGCCAGCAATGAATGTCAGATGCTAGCAGAAGCCACAGCAGGGGCAACAATTAGCCCAGGGCTTCTTGACTTTAGCCAAGTTTAGTAACTCTTCCCTTACTCCAAAAAAATCAGAAAAGTACTAACTAGAAATTTTTCTAGATGCAGAAAGGTAAAAGACTCTTTATTGACCTCAGGGTTCCTTTGGGCTCCTAGAAAATGTACTTAGAGGGCACGGTTTGGGAGTACGGTGTGATGCTTACCTGATAAAGAGACCCATTTTACCAGAATAGGGAGATCTCCCTTTGGGTCTTGATGCTTTGCTTGGCTGGTCTCTGGGCCAACCCTGACCGTCATGCCTTAGGTGAGCCATGCCTCTTGGCCTGAATTCTTGCTGGGGAGTGGAGTTGAGCTGCCTGTGACATTCTCCCCTTTGCTCTTTGGGCTCCTTTCCTGTCAACATTGGCACCCTCACTTCCATAACACTTACCCCTGTCTTCCATTCTTTTCCTCCCATAGATTCTGGTGATCTTCAGTTATGACATTGGAAAAGAACTGTTCTGCATGCCAAAAATTGGCCACCCTGCTAAGAAAGAACACATATGTTTCAGGTGCCAGAGCTGTGTTTTTTCTGCTACGTGCAGGCCAGCTTGGGCTGCAGTTCTGTTATGTCTGGTTAAGAGCTTCCTGTCCTACGCAAGGCGAGAAAGGGAATTTGTTAATATGTCAGCCCGAAAGTGATGCTTGAACTGGTACTTGCAGTGTTCCAACATCTATGGTGCTTTCTCATTTCAGTTTGCTTGGCAGTTGTTAGGTTAAGTGGAGAAAACGTTCAGTCCTTGGCATGATGTGAAAGGCCTCTTATGATGTGCTTGCCTGCTTTTCCGACCTCATTGGTGAATGTTTCCCTCCTGCAGCCCACCTTTTTATCTGCTAAGTCTCAGCTCTGTGTCTTCTCCTTGGGGGTGAGGACACATGGGGGTGTGTCCTATATGCTTCCATAGAACCCTGTGAGTATTACCATCCTAGCACTGACAACAAACACCATATTGTAATTATATATTTATTGTCATTTCTTTTCACAGGATTGTGAACTTTCTTGAGAGCAGGGGTTGTATCTTATTTATCGTTGAATACTCAGACACTAGCACAGTTCCTGTTTCAAGGTTAGCACTTACTGAATTCATTTTTTTTTTTTTTTGAGACAGAGTTTTGCTCTGTTGCCCAGACTAGAGTGCTGTGGTGTCAGCCTAGCTCACAGCAACCTCGAACTCCTAGGCTCAAACAATCCTCCTGCCTCAGCCTCCCTGGTAGCTGGGAGTACAGGCGCTTGCCACTATGCCCGGCTAATTTTTTGTTTCTATTTTTAGTTGCCCAGCTAATTTTTTTTTCTATTTTTAGTAGAGATGGGGTCTCACTCTTGCTCAGGCTGGTCTTGAACTCCTGACCTCAAGTGATCCTTGCACCTCAGCCTCCCAGAGTGCTAGGATTACAGGTGTGAGCCACCACACTTGCTTCATTTTTCAAAAGATTCATGAATAGGAACATATTATTATTTTTAGTTCAATGTTAGATTTTTATATATTAAAGCTTTAAAATATTTTGGACATTCACTTATCAAATATTTACAAATTAAAATTTTTATCATAAAATTGTTTTAGAAATTATCAAACCTTCTGTAAAATAGAGAAAAGAAAAACAAATCACCCAGATTCCTATTTTTCTTCTCCTTTTAGCAGTATGTTTAAATACTTTCTCAGATGAATTTCAGAATATTTGTGTCAAATTTGCTTTCCAAAAATTCTTACTGTGACTGGAAATGCATAAAATGTGTACTAGAGCTGGGAAGAACTGTCAATGTTTACAGTTTCTGGTCTTTTCATTAGACACATAATTCCTTCTGCCAGTTTTGCAAATCTTTCTTATTCTTCTAGAATGTTTGAAAGTTTTCTTCATGAAGATTATTCCACGATATATTGTTTTCAAAGTTTTGAGACCAGATTAAAAATACCATGGCCTCAGATGTTCATAGTTTCCACCAACCCAGCTACTGAGGTGCAAAGTCTTGTGCCTCCCTCCTGCTCCCAGCTCCAGTCTCCTCGTGGGAGTGCCAGGATGCCAGAGGAGTGCAGGACAGCTGTGGAAATCCACAGGGCTCCTGTCCCTTCATCACCACCCTCTTTATTATCAGTTGGAACCAATATCAGTTCATGAGTTCTGGACTGTTGTCCTAGCGAGTAAGGAAGGGGTCTATAATGGGACGATTTTATGGGATAAGGAGTAACGGATCCCACTCTCCTATTCACAGGGCTGGGAAACAATAAGGGATAAAGAGTAGGGAACTAAT
The DNA here is from genome assembly GCA_028533085.1 of Varecia variegata. NCBI lineage: Eukaryota > Metazoa > Chordata > Mammalia > Primates > Lemuridae > Varecia > Varecia variegata. Next base: position 41,018,199 of record CM052445.1, on the reverse strand, counting down.
ACCTTTTGTAACAACCTGGATGGAACTGGAGACCATCCTTTTAAGTGAAGTGTCACAAGAATGGAAGAACAGACACCATATATACTCATTACTAAATTGGAAGTAATTGATCAACACTCATGTGCACATATGGTAGTAAAATTCAATGGAAATCAAGCAGGTGGTAGGGGGAGGAGGGGATGGGTAAATTCACCCCTAACGGGTACAAAGCACACTATATGGGTGATGGACGCACAACTTTGACTCAAACTGCACAAAAGCAATTTATGTAACCAAAACATTGGTACCCCCATAATATTCTGAAATTAAAAAAAGCAGAAAATTGGTGTCCCAACTTTGGCAGTCTGCTCTTGTTCCTTTTCCTCCAAAGCTGTCTACTATGTATTGATGTGATTTTTTTTTAGAGAGAAAAGATTCACTCTACTAAACAGCCTGTATTTTGCAGGCAAGTGTAGTGGCATTGTTATCAAATCTCACTTTCTTCAAAAATCTTAAGAGGTTATGCTATGACTCAGACTTGCTTTTCTAAGGAAACTGTTGAGCCCATCCTAAATTGCCATTCTGCAGAATCATGAGCAAATAAATAGTTGTAGTTTTAAGTCACTTGAATTTTGTGGTAGTTCTTTATACATGAATAGCTAACCGATGCAATTTTCTTATGTCCAATCACCTTCCATAGTCTGTGAGAATAATAATAAGACAATATTTGGAAAGTAGGGACCATTGAATAAATGTTTGTTGAATAAATAATTGAATGAGTGTTAAAATGAATGAATGAAACAGTATAGTCATTTTTTTCTTAGTTAAATTCTAGGCTAAAAAAAAAAAAAATCCATCATGGTACCTTGAATGTTGGTTTCCTTCTCCACTGCTGTATCAGCTGGCACACAGACGTATAACAGCAGTAATTGCACTGAATTCCAGTTATTTATGCTCATGTTTCATTAGATTATGAGCAATTTGAGGGCCAGACCTGTTTACTGCCCATCTCTATGTTCTTAGTGTTCATATACTCAGTGCTCCCCCAAAGTTGATGCTTTTAGAAATCTGAAGTATTTGGTCTTTAGAAACTGGATGGCAGCTCTGTAGGTTTCAGTGATTCTAAATTCTGGCTGAAAATGAAAATAATCTGAAGCTTTTAAAAAACATCAGTGCCAAATATCATTTCAGCAATCAATTCAGAGTCTCTGAGAGAGATAATACTAGTGTGCAATCAGGACTAAGAAACTTTGGGCTTACACATTCTCCAAGTTTATTAATATTAGCAGCTAAGAAATGATCCTCTCCAGCAACGAAAAGGACCGGTTAGGAAATGATTTGAAATCACTAAATGTTCTAACTTTCCAAGTTAAAACATGAGTGGTAATCAAAGTGCTAAATATTATGCTATATTATGAATGCCTGAGTCTGTATAAATTGCATAGGGCAATTCATAACAAAATTGTGTTGTTTATTATTTGACATAGAATTGTCTTTTATTTTTCCTTTAGTTTTTTTCATCAAAGCTATAAAATAGTTCCTACAGTTTTGGAGTATTTTTATGTTTACAAATGCTCGTTTTATTTTTCCATTTTCTTCCCAATCAAGAGTTTTAAGACATGTCAATGTTCATTTTTTGGTGTTGATTTTGAACATTTTAAAATGACTCATTTAAATTTTTTTTGTTCAACAATTGCCCATTTAGAACAAATCATTCAAGATTGTCTCTCACATGAATATTTACACTCCAAGGTCTCAATTTGACAACATTAAGCTCTGTACCTTTATTTCTTAAACAACCAAAACATATTTGTGGATTGATTTTAATGCACTTTTTTCCCCACTTGAATTCACTATGATTAAAAGTTCACACCCTTGGTTACATTATATAATTTGAGAAATAACCAACAATGTCCCTAGTGATTAAATATTCAAGTTTGCAATTATTTTGTAACTTTTGTTCTGCTCTTCGCTCACTCTAAAAATTATCATAAAATTTTGAAAGATGTCCTCAGTGTAGAATATGTCCATAAAATATTAAATATTCAATTTTCCTCTATCATGGCTTGAAAAATTCATAATTACATGATGATCCACATAATAACTCATTCTGAAAAGTCATATATGGCACTCCCTCTGTGACTGAGTTAATAATTTACTGCTGTGTGGGATTTTCACTCTGCACTGTTAGTCTTGGGAACATTTATTAAGCAAATGTTCATTTGCAAAGATCAGGATGTGAATGAAGAGGGTAAGAATTTAATGAGGAGTGACAGACAGGTGAACTGATTCTATATAGAACTTTAGTACAAGGGAAAGCAAAGAGCTTTATCTTTCGTTGCCTCGATAGACACCTGAAATGAAATATAGAAGACAGAGGGCAGGAGAAAAAAATGATGCTCCCCTGCAGGGGCCAATGGAGGGATAAATCAAGGGAAGTGAGGAATACAATTCAGGTCATTTGAAAAGATGCCACCAAATGTGAAGGTTTGAGCTTATACAGCAGAGGGAATGCTGACTTTTTATTTTAAAATCACCAAATGCTGCAAAAGAGGATATTTCGTGTCCTCTTTTTTTCCCCTTTTGGTTTCCAAATTTTCATTGACAATAGCTTGAGTGACCAAAGCATGTAATTGAATGATAAGCAGACAAAGAAGTTTCTACAGAACTGATTATTTTAGGGCTTGCAATTGCTCACAGAGACTTATAGGAAACCCATGTTACTTAAAGGAAGGACTAAAATTGTTATGCAACACCTAGAAATAAACCTGAGAAATGAATAATATTCTCTTATTTGGGTTAGTTCTGTGGAGATAAAAGTGACATGAATGAAGCAAAAAGTTTGTGTTTAATTTATTGGATAATTATAATACATTATGCGGGTAATTATAACTGCACCTTTCCATATTGCCTTAGGCAGATCTTGGAATATTCACAGAAGTGATGGGTCACCAGAAGTTATCAGATGTGACCAAAAAGGAAAACTGCCCAATTACCTTATTATTATATTAATTTTTCATTGATACATGTTGAGGCTTGACAAAAGGGGTATGGAACCCCTATGCTATCTTAAACTTTTAGAATGTGGTGAGGGTTAAATAAATACATAAATAAAACTAAAATAAATTTACAATAAAAAATAAGGGGCCACATTACATACCTATGATTTGAAATTTATTGAAGATTTATCTGCAGTCACCAGTTCTAATATCTCTACACATCAGTGTTTTTTTTAATTGGTTAATATTAGTTATGAAAGTGGGCCACCAAGGAAGATGTAAAGAGAAAATCAAACTGTGTTGATCAGAAATAAGTTTGACTGGTTTTGTTTCCCCTTAAAAGCAAAAGTTACATTTGATGTCCCGGACAATGTTGAACTTCACCTGAGCCCTGTGTCTCTGAAAAATAGTGAAGGTTAAAATATATGTATATGAAAGCAGACTCTGGTTCAAGTCCTGGCTTTGCCATTTGTTGGCTGTGTGACCTTAGACATGTCACAGCTCTGAGTTTGTAACTTCAGCTGTGAAAATGAACATTGTGGGCAAGAGAATCTTTTCAGAATTTTTATAGCTCTAAAATCCCATATTTAGAGAATGATGATGGTGTTTCCATACAGTTTGATAGAGACAATTCAAAAAATCTTTTTTTTTCTTTTTTGCTGTCCTATTTATTCTTTTAGAGACATATATTGATAGGTCTTCAGGTTTAATTTAATTTAATTTATTTTTTTATTTAAAAAATTCACATTATTGAGCTATGACTGATACAAAAAGCTATACATATTTAATGTACACAACTTGAATTTGTAGATATATACTTGTGAAATCCTCACCACAATCTATGCCATAAACATATCCATCACCTCCAAAACTTTCCTTCCTCCCTCTTTATTATTATCAATATTTATATATGTGATAAGAAAAGTTAACATATAGCATGGTCCGTATAGTTAATATAATGTAATATATACTTAGAAAATTTGTTAAGAGAGTAGATCTTATGTTAAGTGATATTATCAGGTCTAATGTTTCATTATTTTTTATACATATTAAGAGGTAATGGATTCTTGAATTTGAACACTTATTCTGAGGGTTAGCAAGAAATATTGGAGCTAAAATGTATCTTTGGGCTTCCATTTTATTACCTATAGATGTTGGCCATTTTGACCACTAATAAATACCAGAGATTTCCCTCCTGTACGTTTGTATAAAACTGGGGCTTCAAATTTATATAAAGGTTTGGGTAAGATGCCAAGGTGTTATGGTTTCAAATACCCAGTTACTTTGAAGAGCATGTCTTCAACATTCTCCTCTTGGTGGAGATGTTAATGGAAACTGCCTTGATTGGTACTCAGTGAGAAATCAATGAAATATTTTTTCTCAGTGTTTGAAAAGATATGAGAAAGATTTAGCCTCTGTTTTTAACTGAGGCCCAGCTTTTAGAACCAGGTTGTTCCTGTTTTATAAATAGAGAATAATAATTTTTGTAGTAGTATATTTTACAGATATTTTCCATGGAACAGAGAACCCGCATTCCATTTTGAATGCCCTAGGGGAGTGAAATACATAAATTGCTCTATTCTATGTGTATTTACTTAAGAGAAAATATCTGATATTAATATCTACTTAAAAGTCCAAATGGATGTAGTCTTTTTTCTTTAATCTCTTGGCTTTGTCTTCATTCTCTTTCTCAGCCTTCTCTTCCAAATATTATGGAATCTAAATTCTAACTTGTCCTTGCTGAAACCTACACTGCACCAATGGTCAACTTGCTTATACTCGTGACGACAAAGTCACCATCCTAAGAAAGGCTCAATTTTCAAGATTAACAGAGATTGGAAAAGGATTTATAACCAAGTTCTTCTTATCATAATAAGTCAATTTCCTCATCAAAAATATTACTTACCAAGGTCTAAATGAGGTCACTTTCAAATGCCAGGCAGAAATACAGTACTCAAAGGTTTATCCTAAGTAATTTCTGACTATAAATTTAGAGATGGAGGAAGGCAGAACTTTAATCATAGCACTGAGAAAACTCAAACTGATTGTATCTCTACTACAAAAATGTTAAAACAATAATAACAGTAACAGTGAATGCTGGAGAAACATTTTTATCAGATATCAAATACAATGATTTCAGCATTAATATGTGTTCTTGCATGGTAATACAAAAAGCATGAATGTATATATATAAAATATACACCCCCCACATATATATCATTAAAAGTTGCCAACAATACAGAGTATAAATTTTGTAACTGCCATGGCAATATTTTGTTGGATATGTAAATTGGAGGCTCCACCGAGTTGCTCAAAAATTATTTGGTTAAAGGGTAAATACACCTTGTACATCATAATGAAAGTCTTATAGGTAGGGGTGGAGATTAACACTTCAGGCTGTCTACAGAATATTAATAAAATTCAATATATTTTCTAAAAGGTATAATTTATATTTTGTGGAAATGAGACCCTTTTCTAATAAAATTCTTCTGTCCTTCATTCTGTTCATATAATTTTGCTATAAATCATCCTGTAGGAATTTTTTCCCCTAAATATTCATCTCAGGGAGAACCTATTTAAATAAGCCCTCTTAGCAAGATCTTTCAGAATTAAAATTACACCATGAGCAATACTTCATCTAATATGTTTCCTTCTATAGAATTTTCTTATGCCTAAAATAATATTTTTGTTGAATTACATTATGTTAAAATTATTGATTTGAGGTGGCTTTGATAGTAAAGAAACCCTGTGTGAAAAGATCGACAAATTATCCTTAGTCTTTTTAATTGCACCGTCTCTGAGTCTGCACGGTTGCAGCTCCTGTCTGCTCCCCATCTACATAGATAGTGAGAAAAACCTAAGGGCATTATTCTCAGCTTCACCACAAAGAAAGAATAAGAAAGAACAAAAATTGCTGCTGGATATACGAGGTTTCCTTGGTTTCTGGTAAACTACAACATTATGCTTTTATAGTCATTTGAAGCTGATTTTACTCTATTGTCTGATAGCTGTTGGAATAAATTCTTTTATTTTATTCTTGATATGATTATAAGAAGTAATTCGATTTCTTGAATGTGAGGTATAATATGGAGAATAGATAGACGTATCAGGCATTTACAAGCACACATACACACACACACACACACACACACACATACATGCACACACAGGTCCTCTTCCAGGTCTCACATACTGGGAAGTGTCCCTTAAGGGCATTTTAGGAGGCTTCCATGGGTCAAACTGATGCTGCAGGGTTTTTGAGGGTATAATTAACTCTTGCTTTGTAAATTATCAGGTGACAAATGAATATTCAGAAGCTCTAATTCATCTCTTTCTGATGTCCTGTGAGGTAGGTGGAGCAGGCCTTATTATTTCTATTTTCCAAGTGGAAACTGAGGTTCAGTCAGGTTACCTGACCTCCCAAGTTACACAGTGCATAGCACTTTTTTCTAATGCAGAGGCCAGGGCTCTTTTACTGACTGTTACATGACATAACAGAAAGTTGACGTTCTGTAAACTAACCTTTTTCTCTTCCTGGGCTCTCAGAGAGCCCTCCCATCATCTCAGCCCTAAGCATCAAGCAGGAGATGAAATACGGGCTCAGATTAAATGTATAGAGGTATTGTTTGTTGTGGGATCTACGTAAGGAGCAGTAATGTCCTTGCAAACATTAGGCACCTGATAATCCCTCTGTATGGGCCATGAGGCACCATAGATTATAGCATAAATATGTTTGGGAACAGAAATCACTGCCCTTATAATCTGTGACATCAAAAACCATTTAGTTTCCTGGAAAAGAGAATAGACTAACTGGTAGTGAGAGTCCTTCAGTATAGTTCACAAATATCTATTGAGTGCTAATAATTCGAATACTAATTAAAAATATATTTATTAGATGCTTACTATGAGTCGGACATTGTTCTAAATATTGGTACATGCATAAACTCAATCCTCATAACCATGCCATTATTATTATTATTATCCATTACAGCCATTATTATCTCCTCCCCTTAATAGGTAAGGACACTGAAGTGCACAGGATGTGGTGGAGCCAAGATGTGAACCAAACCAGAACTCGAGCTGCGCTGCACTGCATCTCTGTGTCTCAGGAGCTGTGCTAAGTGATAAAGGTGCAAAAATCAGTAAGGTTTCTCTCCTAATAAATCCATTATCCACATGGGAGGCAGATATTCACAAAGTGCTGTTCTGTGTGCAAGCTGCCACAGGAGAGGCACAGGCAAGGTACAGTTAGTGCACAAAACTGAGCCCACCATTCCTTGAGACTCCCCGCGAGGATGCAGTGAGGCTTCAGTGAGTCAGGAAGTAGGAGTGGGGGCTCAGCAGCCTTTTTTCCCCATCTATTTCTTTATCTGTATATATTCCTGGGGTGCAAGTGAGGGCTCAGCAGTGTAAGTGCATGGGGAAGGTGACCCCAAGTATTCAGAATATCACCTAAGAAGCACAGAAGCAAAAAATGACCCAGTGAGTTCAGGAACTCTCAGATTCAGGGTTATTGGGACAGGGAGTGCCAGACAGTGATGGGCAGACACTGAAGCTGAAGCAGGGGCCGGACCATGAAGGGCTCTGTAGACTGCGCACAGTAGGTTGGACTTCATCATGGAGACAATGGGAGCCACAAGAGTTTGAAGTAGCAGAGTCTCATGAGATTTATGGTTTAGTAAAAGACTCCACACTGGTGGAGGTGAAGGATTAGAGGAGGTGGTTGAGATGAGAGGCAGGCAGACTGGTTGTTGCAACTTGCTATGAGAGAGGATGAGGAGGTCCAAACCAGGGCAATGGTGGTGAGAAACTGAGTGAGTGAGGCAGCTTTGGACTTTTGTACTTGTTATTCCAAGTGTCCATCTTATTAATATCAGTAGATGTCTTTAATCTTGTGCCCAAATTAGCCAGGTTATTCATCTGCCTTGAAAGAGATTAGGAATGTTACAGAAAGACAGCACATTAGTCAGGAGGCTTTCAATTCCAACTAGCAAAAACCCAAGTAGAAATGGCTTAACCAATAAGGCAAATTTATTATTTCACATATGAAGTTCTGATTTAGGGCACCTCCAGGTTTGCTTAATTTCAGTAAGTAGCTCAATGACAACACCCAGGAATTATCTCTCCCCATCTATCTGTTCTACCACTCTCAGTGTCGCCTGTCTCCCCTATGACAGGTGCCCCCACGGTCTCAAGTTGGCTGCCACAGGCGTCATTGGCAGACAATAGCAGCAAATTAATTAGGGAGGAGTTCAGTCTCCGGTGATGCACCTGGCTGCATGATGCAAAGTTAGGGCTCTTGTGGTGAGGAAGAAGAAAGGAAGCCTCCCAAGAGACAATGAAAAGTGTCTGCCCAGAATGCGAAAAGAAAACAATGTAATATTTAGCTTCTTGCATTCAAAAACAGGATTTTACAGCAAGAACAGAGCCCTGTGTTAATTCCTTCATTTTCTCTTTTAGCATTCCATTAAGCAGGTTAGCAGGTGTGAGTTTCACGGAAAGGAGGTTCAGGCTGGAGAAGGAAGCAGGGAAGACAGTCTTTTTTGGGCCCAGGAGATTGTGGGAAGAAGGAGAGAAAAGAGGAGAGTGAGATGTCCTGTTTTCTCTCCTGGGGTTTGGTTTGAGGACGTGGTAGTGGTAGTGTGGTGTAGGGAGGGGTGCCGGCGTGAAGTAGGTGACAGGGAGCAGTGAGAGCACAGTGCCCATGGTTCACTGCCCCGTTTGGAAATCTGGAAGGACACCGATCTGCCCAGAGCCTTACTGGGAGGCAGTAGCAGTGTAGTCAGAGAGAACAAAGATCTAGCTGGTACTCATGGCAGAGAATTGAGTGGACGATGAGCCAAGGGACTAGACAGCGGCCATGTCGGAGACCCAGAGTTTTCCCAGGAGCCAAAAGAATAACCACAAGTTTGCCACCTGCAGGATTCCCAGCTGATAGGTGGACTCAGGACTTCTCATCAGAGATGCGGAGGTACAAGCCAGGCCAGGGCATACCAAGGAGCAGCACGTCACTAGTGCCAGTCTCCACCCCCAACCAGTACCGTGAAGCCACATACCCCTTCCTATTTATATGTGGAAGCTGTATTTGGGATAGAAGCAAGTAAAACATTAGGCTATCTGAGAGCATGAACTAACCAAGATGAAGTGGGAGTTAACATTTCAACTTGCTATGGTTTGAATATTTGTGTCTCCCCTCAATTCATTTGTTGAAATCCTAACCTCCAAAATGATGGTATTAGCAGGTGGGGCCTTTGGGAGATGATTAGAGCATGGGGTGGAACCTTCATGAATGGGATTAGTGCCTTTATGAAAAAGGAGACCCCTCAGCCCTTCTACCATGACAGTGAAAAGACAGCCATCTGTGAAACAGGAAGTTGGCTCTCACCAAATACTAAATCTGCCAGTGTCTTGATCTTGGATGTTCTAGCCTCTGGAATTGTGAAAAACAAATTTCTGTTGTTTATAAGCTACCTGGCTTATGGTATTTTGTTATAACAGCCTGAACAGACTAAGACACACCCCCTCTACATTGCCTATGGTGTGGAGTAGCATTTGGGAACACGGTTTCATAAACATGGTTTCTTCTTCATTGAACTCTTGGTTTCTCTAATGTAGCATGACAAGTGAGATATATACATGTCTATAAAATATCTGCTTAGGAAAAGTGGAAAAATGTTTGATACTCCTATATGATCCCTACTCTTTCCTATAAGAGTATTTTGTTCATTTCTGTTTATAAGAAGGAAGTACTTAATACTAATGTAGTGTATTAACAAAAAGAAGTGTTTGTGCTAAGGAAGTCTTTACTAGAAAGTATTTTCTGAGATAAGTCTTAATTCTTTAATTACCATTAATTTGTACTCAAATAGTAGGCACTAAAAACTATAATGATTATAAATGAAGGAAATCAAGGAGATGAGAGGTCTGGAAACTCTGGGGGAATTTTACTTGCAGAAAAGAAGACAAAGTTAAATCTTAAGGTAAGTGGGGAAAAAACCGCTAGCTATGAATTTATAAAGGGTTATGTTGATAAAATCAGATTATCAACAGAAAATTGCTTTATAAAATCTAAAGCATTACAGAGATGTTAGCTCTTTCTATTTTATTTTATTCTCTAGTTCCAGACAACATCAGTAGACCCAATGGGTCCAAAGTATGAGAGAGCAGATTGCTTCTCCACATATGCCATTATGAGCTACCCAACAGTGGGATGTACAACCTTGAAATCATGAGCCAAAATGATTAGAGGACAGGACAGATCTCTCTTTGGGGCTAAAGTAGATGTGCTTTCCAACCCCTGTAAGGTTCTAGGTCTCTACTGTTTTGAGAAACAATTTCTTAACTTACTAAAGCATTTGTTCATTTAAAGAGTCCCCCCTCCCCTCCAAAATTATGGAGGCTAAATGGCTTCCTCGAGGGCACGTCTCTGGGACGCGGTGGGTGAGGATACCTGCCCAGTCACTGAGCGGCAGCAGTGGCTTGTTACTGAGCAGGTGAGCAGGTTGGAAAGGCAGACTCCTGGCCCCACGCCTGAGATTTTAAGGCAAAACCTACATGCTCACAGGATCTCCAGGTGATTCCTGTACACATTACAGTTTGAAAAGCACTGAGCTAAACATTTTGGAAACTCTTATAACTGTCAGACTCCCAGGGGGACCAAGAAAGCTCAGACCTTGGAGGCGTTACAGTTCTCTGATCCAGAACCACTTCCTGCTTGCCCTTCTGCCAGGACAAGTGACCAAAACCTCAGTGAACCCAGTGGGGTTACCTGGGGTTACAGTCCGTGGTGCCCATTACAAGGATGAACACAAATTTTAAAAAAGAGGCTTCATTTTATTCGCTGAAAATGAGGAATGAGATTCCCCTCCCCTCCTTTTTCTCAGTGCATTCACCTTGGAAAACTTGTCATTGCACATACTTCCTAATCTCTTTTTTTTTAATGTATATTAAACCTTTTGAAAACTAGATGGGCCTTTTGTCAGCTTTATGACTTAGGGGTGTCTTTCTCAAGGACCTGGGAGGCATCTCTTTGAAATGTGCTCGTGGGGAGCCAGCGTCCCTATCTACCAGTTTCTGTGGGAGCGTAGAAGCCTAACTAGGTGGGCACCTTGTTCCAAGTTGCAAAACTACTTCCTGTCATAAAGACATGAGAAGTTTGTTTTCCCTCTGGATAAAGCCACTTAGCTGATATAGATAGCAACCCACAATTACCAGTAAAGTGAGGATGAACAATGTGACAAATGATACCGTCCTCTTACTTGAGGGCTAGTTATTGCTTATCTTGAGAACATGTATGTAATGGACTGTATCTGCTTGGCTGTGGAAATCCTTTACTATTTGTGCAATCTCTTCGTGGATTGCCTATGATGCACATCACATTCTGGTTTAATACTTATTCCATAATAAAACTGTTTTCTGTCTCTACGACCTTTGTGGAAAGGTTTTCTGAGTGGAAGAAGATTTCGTTTTTAAATTCTATTTCCTCAACACCATACTGTTATACTGATAAATTATTAAGTATCTTATTTATTGTTCCTGTATTCCTGTACTGCCACAGTCCCCTCCCTGCCTTTTCTCCTTCCTTTTTACCTCCCTCCCTCTCCAGCTGTCTTTCATCTTTTCTTTTGGTTTTACTTTTTCTCTTTTCTAAATTGGCATTGAAAACTATTCCTCTCCAGCCAAATTATTCAGTAGAGATGAAATAGTAGATTTTATGACCGGATATGTGTCACAAATGTTCTGCAGAAAGGTGATAGCATGGACCCAAACAATTAAAACAGTGGTTTAATCCAAAGTATGCTTTTCTTTGCAGTGAGGAAATTTTAGGACTGGGCCCTCTGGTGTTTAACCTTGAGAAGTCAGAACAAAGGAAGTTCCCGACATCACAAAGGGAGATATTGAATTGAGGAAACTGGTAAATATAAAAAATATGGACTCCTAATTTGGAGAGGTGTTAGGTTGGCAATTGTAAGATGTCATTATTATATTATATTATCTGCCAACTCTATGTGTATGTATGTATATATAGCTCTGTATTAATCTATCATATCTAGCTATATGTCAGAAGCCATTTTATTTGTCTTTTTTGGGGTGGAAAAAACATTCATTTGAAATGCTATGACAAATTCCATGTGCAAGCAGACAAGGGAAATGCAAATTATCACCATTGTTCATTTCTAAGGCATTGTTCTTTGGTTATAAAACCTACCCAAAGAGCATATTAGCAAAACAATGTGTTTAAAAGTACTCATTAAACAAAAACACAGAACCTCTATAACGATTAAAACAAGTGATATTATGATTTTATTTCTATTCATGCAATATAGAAATTGATGAGCTAATGTTGCTCCCTAAATATCTGGCAGGGAGGAAGTTCCTAGGGGGAACACAAGAACTACCTAGCTTAACCTAAAATCTTCACAGCATTTATGCCCCTGAGCTTTTTAATAAGCAATAGCAGTGGTATTTCTGATTGAATGGTCTCCTTTGTCAGTATCAATAAATACTTAACCTTTCGAAGCCAAAATATGCATCTGAAGTAAACAATGAAATATCTCCTAATTCTGTAAGAAGGCTTAGACTCAAATTGTTTGCACATACTGGGACTTAATTTCTGACCGTTACCTTTTTCACCTCTAATATTTGATCCTGTCCTTGCGAGAGAGCCACGAAGCACCTTCTGACTAAAGCAAAACAAAACAACACAACAACAAAAAAGCAAATAAAAACTTCACACTTTGCATAATCATAGATATAATTTCACATTGGACAGCACTATTTAGTACCATCCTAGGTTTACTGAAGAATGCTATTTTTTTCCCCACAAATTCAAAGCTATCTGGTGTTACTTTTCTTAATTAAGCTGGGCTGCTCTCACAATTCAAACAGCTTCATTTTTTTTCCTGCTTAAATTAAACTCCCTGTGCAATGCAGTGACCAAAACAAATAATCTATGACCTACAAACAAGACACTTGCATTCCCTGAAGAATTACGTTCTTGTTTCCTCTAGGTTATACATCTTTGAACCTCTCTTTGCTGTAACGACCTTCTGGTGCTCATTAGCATGCTGATTACCATTAACACAGCTATAATGCAGCAATTTTCTTGGTGTATGTCGAGGAGAAATGCTCATCTGAATGCAGTCAGGGGACAAAATTAACTGCATAAATCTACAGCGCAAACTGGATCTCGTCCAACTTTGCACGAGTCGTCTTTCCTAGTTGTGACATCATCATCTAGATTCCCACTGACGGCTTAATAAGTATCTCAGGGTTTCATATTTAATTTCCTTTCATCTCCGTATATTACATTTCAGCTTAATTTCAGGAGTGCCTGACCACCTTATTACTATGTCTTATAATATAATATATATTTACCTTTAATCTTTTAGCTATATCCCTTAATGGCTCTGTTAGGAGATTCCTTTCTACTCTACTTTTTACATCTTTTTTTCCCCCGCATTCATATCTTTAAAAAATATTGGCTAACTTTAATCCTAGAGTAGGATTTAAGTACATGAAAATACACACACAGATACATTTCTAAAACGCAGAACAAGATTGAGATATGTAATCTCTGTGTACTTTTTGGAGGAAAGCACACATATTATTCTTTTGCAAGAGAATTGTATGAATAGTCAGGTAAGGAGGTGAAGTTTTAGCAGAGAGAACAATGGATGGATGAGACCTGATTTTCTTCTTGCCTCTGTCACAGACATTCAATGGTTTCTTGATGACGCTGGTCTCCACGTGTCAACTGAGCTTGCAGGTTATGAAACTGACAGGAAAGCTCATGTGATCCTCTAAAATTCTTATTCTCAACGTTCTATTTGAGGGTGGTATTTTAAATATTATAGCTAATAAAATGAACAAATGGCATCAAGAAGATTTTGCCATTTTGTTCCATTAATGCTTATATAATTGGAATTACAGGAAATGTGACAGAATCAAAATCACGTTTAAAATAAAACAAGATTTGATGTGACTACAAAATAAACAGCAGTATGAATAATCACTCTACAAAAGGAGGAAAAAGTTATGCATTTGATAATCAAGAATGGGCTGACATTCAAATTTATATTCTTTAAAAATGCTATAGCCATTTTTAATTTTTAAAAACATGAAATAACATCAAGAGATGTTGAGAACCACTCCTTTGCTACTTCAGGATGATTAAACCTGATGGTGAGTAGCCTCCTGGTAACTTCTTAGCACTTCCCAGCACAGAGGGAGCCGATGAAAGGGTGGGGCACAGAGAAATAAATGTCACTAGAATGTCACTTCTCATAACACACTCTGATTCATTCCACATTAGGAATATGAGCAAAGTGCTGTGGATGCTCGTGGAAAAGGAAATTAATTCTGATTCCTCTCCATGAGCATAGGTAGAGTTAAGGGACATGACAGAGAAGATGTGGGGTAGTAGCAAGAAAAAAAGGAACTATATGAATGAAATTTTGAAGATGGGGTAGAATTTCATGTGATTGTGAAGGGTGGGAGAGAGAACCCTCTCTTCTCACTTTGATTATTACAACTACAGAAGTAGAATCACTGGATAGAAATGCTGGAGAGAACTTCGATGATCTGTTCTGTACTACTCACCAACTTACAGATGATGGGAAGCACTACTTTTTCCTGTATCTCTGACCTGTTGGTGGGATAGAGGATAGGTTATTAAGTTTGCAACTGTATCACTAATGCAAAGAATAAGAAACTTTTTAATATTCCCAATTTTCACTACCATATACAAATTAAAAACTGTAAAATGATGAAATAAAGATGAAACTCCTATTTGTCATTATTCTCATACAAAATACTTGAAATTGGTGTATATGAGCATTATACTTTCTGGAAGTCATCTCAATAAAATGCAAGTTTTGCTTTGAAAAAGATTCTTTGAGTAAATCTTACAATAGTCATTGCTCTAAAATTGATTGCTTAATTGAGCCTAATTCTCTTTGTATGACACATCCTTCCTGTGTATATCCTCAAAGGTTAAAATAGTCTTCCAATATTCCCAACTGATTCCCAAGGAAAAAAATTCATCTCCTTAAGCAAAATCGCTACACAAATGCTCATCATATTTTATACACTGTTCAGATCACCCAGGCAAATTCTCTGTAGCTTAGAGAGTTGCACAGATTTGCTACATGGCAATCAGAAATGGTTTGCCCCAAACTAAAAATCTACAAACTGGTATGTGTCTAAATTGTGAAATTTTAGCTATAAATGTTTATTGTTCTATCTACAATCATTCAATTATTCATTCATTCAACAGCCAACCTCTATCTGTTACATTTCTGTCTGCTATATTCCAGTCACTCTGCTAAAAACTAGAGTTATAGAGACAAATGATCAACTGTTCACATTGAGAAGCATTATAGTATTATAGAAAAAAAAAGTCAGGATTTAAGTGCTGGTTCTGGTATTCAACAACTGTGTCAGTCTGCTTGGGCTGCTATAACAAAGTGCCATAGATTGAGTGGCTTATAAACAACAGAAATTTTATTTTCTCACAGTCCTGGAGGCTGGCAGTCTGAGATCAGGATGTCAGCACAGTCTGGTTCTGGTGGGGGTCTCTTCCTGGCTTGCAGATGGCTGCCTTCTTGATATGTCCTTACATGGTGGGTGGCGGCAGGGGGAGAGAGAGAGAGGGAGAGAAAGCCGGAGAACTCTGGTGTTTCTTCTTATAAGGGCATGGATCCTATCATAAGGTCTCACCCTCATGACCTCATCTAAACCCAATTACCTCCCAAAGGCCCCATCTCAAAATACCATCACATTAAGGGTTAGGGCTTCAACATAAGAATTTTGGGAGGACACAATTCAGTCCATTGCAACAGCTGTGCTACTTTGATAAAATTTTATAACCTCTCTGAGAGTCTACTTCCTGCATTATAAAGTGAAGGTAATACTGCATGCATTTGAGGTTATTTGATAATAACCTCAGGTAGTATCAGTAAAAACACTTACTGCAGATGGTACCTGATAAACAGCAGGGACTGAATAAACACGTGTCATGACCCTCTTCTCTCTGCTTTTTCCCTGCTTAAAGCTCCCAGTGGTAGGAATAGATTGTAGAGTTGGGGAAGGGAAAATAAACTGGAAAGCCACCTGTCATAATGCATTATGAGTCATTCTGTATTAGCAATATGAAAAAAGTGCTGTGGACGCTCATAAGTGGTAGAAATTGTTTCTGATTCTGCCCTCTGGGAGTTGCAAGGGGTGTGGCAGAGGGCCGTAGAAGAGTCTAGAAAAGAGGAGATATTTGAATTGGGTTTTGAAGATGGGATAGAATTACCCTAGGCTGAAAAGGTGAGGAAGACCTTCCAGGCTGAGCAAAGACAGGAATGCATGATCAGGCACAGTTCACTAGGAGAGTCTGGTTGGCATGACTGACACCATCTGTCTAAGGAATTTCAACACACTCTAAGGCAACTTGCTTTTTTCCTTCTAAAGCTGCCCTACCATCTCATCTTCTCATCTTAATAGTTTGTCATCTACAGGTAAGGAAAACACAGGCCATCTATTACTGAGTACAAATTGGGAAGATTGTAGCACTCTGGGTTTTGTAGTTGCAGATATAAAGATATAAATCTCTTCACCGGGACTTCCAAATGCAAGGAGGCACTTGTGAAGTCTTCGTCTCAGTCTTCACTCTTCTCTGAGCTTTCGAGCAGCTGCTATTTTATGTCCTTGAAAGGATGTCTGTTAAAAAAAATCCTTTTCCTTAAGAAAAATCCCATCCTTAATGCTAAAGTTTCCTTTTCTAGATAAAAAATCTTTTATTTATTTTTTTAAATTAAAAAAATTTAGGGAGTACAAGTGCCTTTCATCATGTGGATTAAAAAAAATTCCTTTATTTCACAAATAGAGACCAAAATAATAGAACCATTTATATTCACAACTTGAGGTATCTAATTTTTCTTCTAAAATAAAATAGAACAGAATAAAATAAAATATAAATGCCCCTTTTTTCTTTACTACACTAGAAGTCCATGTTCACTTTAAAAACTACAAAACATATAAACAAGAACAGAAATTTCACTTATACTGCTACTACCTAAAAACAGTTAATGTTTAAATTCTAGGGGGTCATACATTCTTTAATCTTTAGTGTATACTCATAATACATTACTTTTCTATACAGTTTTACATATGATTTTATCAGATATTTCTAGATATAAAATATTTCTCTAATATAATTTTTATAGCTATTTAGAATTTTAATGTAAGGTTGTGCCATAATTTGTTTTCACCAATTTTATATTCATTTAGCTTGTAGCTTGTGAATTTTGCATACGCTAATGTTTCTTAGGATAAAGTTCTAGAAGTGGAATATTTTAATTTGCAGGTATTATACATATTACAGGCAGTTGATAAGTGTTACAAGTTGCTGACCACAAAGAATGTACCAATATAAAAATTTGCCAAAATTTTTTGAGAAAATCTATGTCTCTATATTTTTTCTAACATTGGACACTAGTATTTTTTTTTAAATTGCCCATTTGATATCTTCTTCTTTTCTTAAAAAGAATAAGCTTTAATAGGGAGGGACTACATGAACTTTGAAAGGGGGAGAACTGGGGAGAATGGATATAGAGATAGAAAAAAGGACTTGTGAGTCCAAGGGTGCAGCTTGCCTAGTTTCTGTTTTTGCCTGGGGTTAGCCCTGACTTGCAAGATGGGTATGCTGAATCTTAGCCGAGAAGTCATAATATACTTATTTGGAATTCTTAAACAAAAACAAAAACAAAACCTTTTCCCATTTCTCTATTTTTCTACAAACATACCCCTTCTTTCCCACTGGTGTTGCCTCCACTACTGCAGGAATTAAGGGCAAGTAGCAGAGGTTAGACTTTGGCTTCTCTGCAAGGGGCATCCACACCCTCCCCAGAGACTGCTGTGGAATGGGACCACAAAGATGCCTGCTCTGCAGGCAGGGTTACCTGGTGGATTTTTGAGATGTTAATTTTTATTTATTCCATGATGTAAAGAAATTAGAATTTTTATCAGATAAATTGTTGAGGTGACCATGAAAATAAAACCAACAAAAGGTAATTTTAAAAAAGTAATGTTGGCCGGGTGCAGTGGCTCATGCCTGTAATCCTAGCACTATGGGAGGCCGAAGCGGGAGGATCACTCGAGGTCAGGAGTTCGAGACCAGCAAGAGCGAGACCCCCGTCTCTACTAAAAATAGAAAGAAATTAGCTGGACAACTAAAAATATATGGAAAAAATTAGCTGGGCATGGTGGTGCATACCTGTAGTCCCAGCTACTCGGGAGGCTGAGGCAGTAGGATTGCTTGAGCCCAGGAGTCTGAGGTTGCTGTGAGCTAGACTCTGTCTCAAAAAAAAAAAAAGTAATGTTTTCAGGAATGTCACTTTACTCACTCTTACTACACTAAATCATCAACCTGGTGCTGAGTATTAACAAATGGCTTTGACCTTGAGCTTGACTTAAATTGTAAGTAGCAGTAGCAGTGAGGTCAAGAGGACTGTGTATGGCCTAGAACCATGTGGGGAAGAGGACTGGTTATAGGGTAGGACAGAGCAGTTAGAGGACTGGTTGTGAGACAGAGACCTGAGTTAGAATCCACTTTCATCATTCACTAGCTGTGTAATTTTGGCAAGTGGCTTAATCTTCTTATACCTGAATATCTCATCTGCAAAATAGGGATAATAAAAGCCCCTGAAATGGTGTGGGGATTAAATAATATACCTATGAAGTACTTAGTATGTACTTTATATACCTATAAAGTATATACCTATAAAATACTTATAAGGAGTGGTCGACTAGGTACAGCTGTGGCTGACTGAGAGCCTGACAGCCTAACCATTTCACACTACGCTGTAGCCTCATCTGTTAACGCTGTGTGAAATGAAGAGGCTACATTCCATTAACTGTTTTTTTAATGTATAGTTTTAAAATTTTCAGAAAGGATAAAAACAAGGGGAGGAGTAGACATGTACAAAACTGTTAAGTTCTCACATAAAGGGAAAGATATAATGTAGATCATAGTACTGCTAGTTTATTGGGATTGGTCAAGCCCATTTCAACCAGAAACTTGATCTCAGCTGGGGGAGAATTTAAAGATTGTATTTGTGGTTTTATGACAGGCCAAAGTTCCTGTAAGCTTCTTGGATTGAGATGAAAGATGGCTGATTTCTTCTCCCTGGACACAGGTGAGAAGATATTAATTCAACAAGAAATTTATAAAGAGGTTTATCCATTGGTATCTCAGGAAAGTGAGAATTTTGGCCAAATGACAAATCAGATCCCAGAAAATGAATCCAGATACGAAGACCATTTAATAAGAGGCTGAAAACAATTGATGAGCAATTCAATGATATCTATCTCTAGATTAATGAATCAAGGTTACTGAAGATGGTGTAATGAATGGCTAGATACCACAGTGCTTATTTATTTATTTTTATCCTCTCCCAGTGTCTAGCAGGGCTCATATACATAGGTACTAAAGAGCTACTCATTTCTAATTAATTCAAATGCATTAGATATCATTTTATTACCATGCCTTCAATATTATATAATACTTCAGGATAGAGAGAGTGGAGTATTCTGTATGTACCAATTAGGTTAATGTTTACTTCCAGAAAAAAGCAGCTGTTTTTATCAAGTGTACATTCTCTAAAGATGGCAGGCTAATGTTTTATCAGACAGGTGACCCTCCAGAGATAGCTACCTCAAGGTGTATAGTAAACTACTTATAATCCAACCAACACTTGAGGTAATGTTAATTAACATAATGACTGTCAAAAGTAGGTTCTTATTTGTGAAATTAGCGGATTTTTATTTGATATGTTTAATGTCAGAGATGGGTTCTCACTGTGAAGTTAAAGTATACAAAACATGTGACTTGACCAAAACATTTTTAAAATATCCCACCACCTTCCTTCCCTTTGCATGAACAAGGATTAAGAATCCTATACTGTCTAAATCTCCTATGTTCCCACTCATATGTGGGAGCTAAATATTAAAAACATTTGATCTCATGGAGATGGTAGAATGATGGTTATCAGAGGCTGGGAAGGGTAGCGGGGAGGGGGATAAAGTGGGGATGGTTAATGTGTATAAAAATGTAGTTAGATAATTAGGTAGAATGAACAATAATTTGATAGCACAACAAAGTGACTATAATCCACAATATACTTTTAAATAACTTAGAGAGTGGAACCGGAATGTTCCTAATCCAAAAAAATGATAAATGCCTGAGGTAATGGATACTCCAATTACCCTTATTTGATTAATTCACGTTGTATACCTGTATCAAAACAGCACATGTACCCTTTAAAGATATACAACAATTATGTACCCATAATAATTAAAAATAAAATTAAAAAGTCCAATATTGTCTGTAGCCAGTATCTTTAAACACAGGATAGGAAGCCCCAAATGGCCCTGAGCTCAGTCATTGGTTTAAGAGGATTATTGTTTTCCTGTTATCAACTATAAGGGTAATGGAGATATGCTTCTAAAATATTTCGGAATTGCCTAACAGGATACCAGTCTCACAGAACAGATTGTACAAAGTGTGTTGAGTCTTCCTTGACAATGAATGCAGAATGTGTGAAAGAATTGGGTTTTGTGGTGGTTTTCATGGGCCAAGCTGTGTTATGTGAGAGTAGTAATGGAACCCTCTCACTCACTTCGAATTTCTACGGGGACAACCAAAAACAACCCAAGAAATGTACGTGACCAAATTGGCTTAAGTAAAATTCACAACACACTTATTTGCTCTATACATTGTCCTTTTTATTACGTTCTCTGATTTTTGGAGGAGCTCCTACTTGTTCAGAAATGTCCAGAGCAGATTATGTAGATCATTCTACCATCCCTAATTATCATTGCTATTATATTTAATGTTTTTAAAAATTTCAATATTGTGTTCTGTTCGTTTCCTCTGCGTATACTAGACTCAGTGACATTTGGTTATAATGGATGTGTAATATATGGCCTTCAGTTTTCCACAAAGGAAATAGTGGCAAAAGGAGAATAATGGCTTCCTCTGTCTGCACAAATACAATGGTGCAGGATAGGGCCTGGCCCAGGGCCTGCAGTGGGAAGAGGAATGGGCACAGTGTAGGCCAAGGCAGGAGTCTGGAGGGAATAACAGGAAAGCTTGTCTGTAAGAAGAGCAATTATTTTTAAGATGACAGCTTACTGAGGACTTAACGTGGGTATGGCAATGTGATAAACTCTTTCAGTACAGATTCGGATTTGGTCATTTAAAATCTCTATGAGGTAGTTATTATTATCCTCATTTTACAGAGGAGAAAACTGGGACTACGAGATGTTAAGCAACCTTCTCATAAGCGGTGGGAACAGAAATCAAACCCATGTCTGTCCGATCCTAAAACTTGTAGCTCTGCTACTCAGCCAACCAGAAACACTCCTTCATGCTTTGCTTTTCAGTTTTTAAACTATTCAATAATGGAGATTTCTATATACTTTTGAGACAATTCTGTACAATTTCACACACCATTTTTTTATCTTATATTCTTTTAGTAATTTGATTACTGAATCTTATAATTGCTTCTTTGACACTTGCAAAGGTTCTGTAACAGGGAAAGGAAAGGAAGCAAGTCTCCCATTTTTCTGGTGACCTCCATCATAGCATTCTAGCACAATTTTGAGTATTTTGGAGGAGCTCCTACTTGCAGAAATGCTGAGAGAAGATTATAGAGATTATTCTACCATCTCAGAAGCAGATGAAAGTATTTCCTTTTCTTCCTTTTTTTTTTTTTGGAAATGAGAAATCCATGCTTAATATAGATATGTTAGAAAACAAAACAAAAAGACAAAAGAATCAATAATAATACCATCACTCAGAGTACACCGCTATTAGATTTTTGGAATATATATCTTTTAGGTATTTTTTCCCCAGTGCAAAATAGAAGCACATTATGGATATGGTGTCATAACTTGTTTCTTATTAACAACATATTATGAACCTCTTTGGGTGTTACTAAATATAAACATGAAATATATAGTCTTTTTTTAATCTTTTGGTTACATTTTATGTCTTTGTCTTACCCAAGAAATATATAGTCTTAATTTAAGAATAATTGGTTTCAACATCACTTCCCACTCCACCCCAAGAACTCTTAAAATCTCCTTACTGTACCTGTGTTGGGAGGGTATGTATGACATTGTTACCCAAGAGGAAATAAAAGTTGTTTATCAAATGTGTCTATACTATTCTCCCCCAGCATTGTTTTGACAGGAATTATAGTATTTTCAACAAAAATATTGGCACACCCTGAAAATCAACTTTTCTCTGATGATCATAGATGGCATAACTGAAGCCATTTGATGCTGCCATGTATAAATTTTGGTACAATTTGTTCTGGGAATGGGGTCAATACGGCCATAGATCGAAGCGTGGGCACTTTGGCAGTGGTGAAATCAATGCTGTTTTGCATTTTCTTTATTGACAGGCTCTAGAGGACCAGACTTAGACCCAACTCTGCATTATGTTTTGATAAACACTTCTCCAAAAAGTAGATGTTAACTCTTTGACATCTGACAGAAGTAGCAAGCACAACATCCCTCTTTCAAAGGGAAAGAATTATAAACTATCAACAAAAAATTTTCCTTATTTTATTTCTTAGATTTCTGTGATATTCTACCCCATTTCCTCTCTTTGTGCACCTGATGGTTATGATTGTAAATATGAAGTCATCAATATGCAAAAATATACATATATGTCTCCACATTACAGTTTTTTAAAATCATAATTCTTTACTGTTATTACCCAAATAAGGCAGATAAGTCTTATAGGTAAAAAAAAATATATAAATGGGAAACAAAACTCAGATCAAACAAGAACACCAAAAAGAATTCAAGATTTTTATCTCCCAACTTAAGAGGAAGGCAAGGCACTTCGTCAGTCTTGCCTTTTGCTGGTGTTTGGTCTCTCAGGCCCTCCTCAGTTTTATGAACCAAGAGCCACCAGAGGGAAATAGAAAGTTGAAACATATTAATATGTCAAAGTGTGGAAAGGTGAGTCTCAGCATTTCCCATGTGGATGTGTTTTGATTTCACGTCGATTTGCTTATTTCCTCTCTTACCTGAGCTTCAGAGAGTAAAATTGAAAGTGCAATAGATCCTGCCTGAAATGCTAAATTCCTCTTCCAGAGGAGACGACTTCACATAGCCTAGTACCCCAGCATTCAACGTATCTCTGGTAAAGGGCAGGTTTTTTTATCTGTCTGTTTATGTTTAATCCTCAATTCATCATGGACTAATATTTTGGTAAAATACAAAACTGTGCTCTTGGTTGTCATGTTGATGCCAAATCACTATAAAAGTTTTTAAACACTTACTCTCAATTTCTGGACCAGTAAGAAACAACTGGAGTAGTTCTGGTCTAGTGGACCAAGCAGTAGTCTCACAGTTTCGAGGTTGGTACTAATCTCTGGATGCTAACTGTCCATATAACCAAGTGAGATCATTTAACTTTTCAAGGATTCTGTTTTTTTAGGTTTTAAGTTTCTCAGGGTTGTTTTGGGGTCATATGAGATATTAGATGCTAACGTCTAACTTTGATTGAAAATGTTTCGAGGACTGCACATAACCTGACGGGAGAATTTGTTACCAGTTCATTTGGTGAACGAGAGCAACTTCAGTGCATCTGATTTCAACATTTGCTGTGGAAATTTGTTTCTTAACTGAGCTGCTGGGAGTAATTGCTAATAATGGGTAACGTAAAACCAAGAATACACACACACACACACACACACACACTCTCTCACAAGTAATACAGCCATCATAGTGTGATATGTGATATGTGTGACTTGGTGAGAAGTGGTGCAAGAAACCTGAATGGGTCTAGAGAACATGAGATTGACTGTGTCTTCTTTTAAATTCTTTTAGGTTTTTTCAAAGGAAGGTAAATTTTCTTACACAGAAAGTGGATCCAGGGATCCTGGTTATGTTAACCTTAGATAGGTATATGTTAATATTTTTTTTCTCCTTACTCTGAGGCAAAGGCTATTGGAGAGAAAAGGTATATGACTTGGATGAAATGCATTTATTATAATTTATAGTGAGAAACACGCTGTTTTTTAATTGGGGAAAACTCCAATGTATCTGAAAACTTTTTGAACCCTTGTCCAAGACAGGGCTACAAATCCATGAAATGTTTATAAATATATTGCTCTTGGGGTGTTAGGCTTTTGTGTGCTATCACCTCTTCTCTTCCCAATTTGTATTCTACAAACAGCCCGGAAGTTTGCCTAAGCTGACTCTGAATAAAAAAGGTGAGCAGATTCCATCCAAAAACATCAGCAGCCAAACAGATGTGGTAAGAATGATGGTTCGGATGTTATAAGGCACCTGGCTACCACTGCTCCCAGCTTCAGGAAAACTGTACCCAGAGAGTTGCTTTGGAAATGAGTCAAATTATCCATGATGGGAGAGGCTGATTTATTTTTCTAAATTTAGGCAGAAGGCATTGAAACTACCTCCACTCATCAAGGTTTATGCAAGGCCTTTACAATATTTCCACATTATCTCTCCCTTTATTAATTCATCCAGGCAGTCTATTTGCTTTTTTGGCCCGATGTAGCCCATCGAGCAGACATCTTAATTGAGTTGTTCATAATGACGCCTAGATCTTTTTTGTGAGAGGTGCCAGCTAATTCAGAGCCCATCAGACCCATTAGTGTGTGGGAACTTTAAACGATCTTTTCCAGTATGCATTACTTTGCAATGAACTACTTGGGAGTGCATTGGCCGTGCATAACCTAATCAATTTCTCTTTCAGTTTCTTTGGGAATACTACAGAATCACCCAGTGTTTCAACTAGCCTCGAATGTAGTGTTGTGATCTTATGGTTAAATGGGTCAAATTTCAATTCTTTCTTTCAGGATTTACATTTTCAGAGTTTGTTTGGCTACCACAATCTTAAGGTTTTTATTTCAAGCCAAAGTTATGTTTGAAGTCTTTTTTATTCTTTTGTTTCAAAGATATGTACTTGAAAAAAGCCTTGGGCATTACAAAGCTCCATAGAATGAAGGAAATCAGAATGTGTACGCCTTGTGATGAAATCCTATGTAGAGGAAATACAGTTTAATATTCAGTTATAAAAATGGATTCCATAATGGAAACCACATCTCATAATTCTGCATATATTATTTGAATCTAGCAAAGCACTGATTTTTGTTTATATTCTATGATTTGAAATTAATTGAAATCAGTTGGAGGTTTTTTTTTTATTTTTAAAAATTCTCCCTCAGTAATCTTAAGAATTTAAGACTGAAAACAATCTCTAAGTTCTATCTTCTTTTTCTTTTTTTTTTTTTTTTTTTTAGAGATTGGCTTAAGTTTTTCTGAGGAGTTAGGCATCCAATATATAATAAAAGAGAAAGAATTATGTTCTGTGATATGATGACTCCTTATTTCATCTGTATTTTTACAAATATAAAGTGAAAATCAATCATAATATTTGGTCCCTGGAATGTGGAATATTTAGATTAGTTACAAGGCCAACCTACAAATTAAGTCTATTACTCTTTCATGCTTGACTTGATAATCTCTCAAAGCCACATGGAAAATAATTTGGGATTTTTCAAAATTGTGATGTGGTTATCATAGAGATAAATTCTTACTCTGTGGAGAAATAGAATTTGGCTGCAGCTCTATTGACCATCACGCTCACCACCCCTAGGTCCCAACATTGGTTGGGTTCTTGTTCTTAGACTCATGTTCTTAGACTTATATTATAATGATGAAAGTAAATGCTGATTATGTGATGCCTTTGATTTAGTTAATTCTGGTTGACTTAATATTTCAATACAAAATTAAAAGTAGTAGTAGCAATAATAGGCATTACTATCTGTAATGATATAAAACAACAAATATATTTGTATTTTGAGAATAACTTTTTTTCCAGGTGATAAAGTGAAGGCCAATAGGAATCATTTTATTCTTCAGCTCCAGACTCTTAAGTATAATTTTGACTTGAAAGTGGCAAAAGAAAACCATTAATACTGTATGTGTTGATGACAAATAATGCCAGGAGTCCAATATACTTCATCAAATTCAGACATGCCTTTGTAACCACTGGGGGATTCCAATCACCAAGGATGATCAAGTTGAGAAGTTGGTTATTGACAAAAGTTTCTCTTGGTGGATGGAAGCCAAACATCTTGCTCAGTTGGCTCTTTAATAAGTGATTTTTATGATAATGATATCAATTTTGCCTGTGATGAGTGTCACCATTTTTAAAGTCAACTTTGGCAGTTTGCACCCTGGTATCTTTCTGGTGTTATCAATTACTCCCAGAAGGCTGGATACTCTCAAACTCCATGAAGAATGATTGACCTCACTGGCAACCAGTGTCATTGCAAAAGAACTAGCAACAAAGAAGATATAAAATGACCTTTCAATGATTTGACTCTAAATAAATGTCTATGCCATTGTATATTTAATACAGATGTATTGAGAACTCACAAAATTATATGTGAAAAAAATAATACTTTTCTGTGATAACACTTTGGTCCACTTTTTCTCAATTCAAAATCATGGAATTAAAAATAGAGTAGGACCTAAGAATCCATCGTTTCAATAGTGAACACAGATAGATACTCAATACTTCATCTCTGACAAACCAGAAATATAGACCCATTTTATATTTTATGTTCTTGGCGGTTAAGTCATTTGAGGATAAAATTACTTTTTAATGTATTTTGTGAACAACTCTTGCAAGAATCTGAGTTATTAATATATTTTGAATGGGAAAAAAGTATCTACATGGAGAAACAGCCATTGCCATAAAAAGCTAAATATCTGATGCCTGTGTGGTGTTAGGGCAGAGAGACACAGAGCTGTTTAGTCACTTTCTTCTTTGGTCCAAGGATCTTGATTATTACATTTGGAATATTTCCACAGTCTCCAGAGTACACTGTCATTCATCCTGCTCAGCACATATGTCTATGGAATAAACTACAGCAGCATGTATTTCATACCCACAGCAGAAAGAAAGTAGTTAATATAAACTAATAGCATCAAAAATTGTGGAAATTAAAATTGGGTAATGAGGAGAGTGAATTTGATGTGGTGTTAAAGAAAAAAAAAAAGCAAAAAACCAAAAAAGCAAGAATTAAAGGAATATCATAAGGAAAAAAAATCTTCAAGTTGGAAAAGGCTTCTTCTAATGTCTATAATGTAGTTCCTAAGGGTGATTAGAAAAGAAGGAAAAGCTGATCAGGTAGATAAGTGTAATGAGAATAATATTTCAATGGCATCCTATGTATGAGTGCGTATGTGTGTGTGCGCATGTGCATGCATGAGTTTGAATGATTTCAATCAACTTGATTGGGGTATAATTTACATATAAGAAAATGCACATACGTTAAGTATAGAGTTCAATGAGTTTTGAAAATATATGCCCCTACGTAAATCCCACACAATCCAGATATAGAACATTTCCTTTTAATTTAGGACCTTTTCACTCATTGCAGGCAGCATCTGGAGGAGACATAGTAGCTGCTTTGAGAAAAGGAGCAAAGGCAAAATATTTATATTGTAATCTACACATTTGTCCCCCCATAATATTCTGAAATAAAAAAAATAATGAAGAAAAAAATAAATAGAGTTTGGTAAATCTTAACAGAGGGTATTGGTTTCAGAAGGGATTTTGGCTCAAAGGTTTGGAAGCCAAAATTCTAATTAGCCAAACAAAAGGCTTGGGAAGAATGCTGCATGAGCTTTCTATGGGAATTTTTTCCTCTCTTAATCTTGCATAAGAATTTCTTGGGCTGTAGAGATGAAGGTGAGTCAGAAAACTAAGATTTAGCCAATTAGCTCCAGTGTTACGGAGCAGGAGGATGGTAGAAAAAGTGATGTTTTCGGTACAGAGGACCAGTTTCTCAAATCTCTAGCAGTCCCAGGAGTGGTGTGTGAGGGCATCCAAAAACTTCCCATTACTTCAAAAAAGGAAGGCAGTGCCGGAGAGAGTGCGTGTGGGCCTGGGGTCGGGGCGCAGGCGCACTGATATCAGCTGGAGGCTGATGGAACCACAGGTGTCAGCTGTGGGTGCGGAAACCAAACAGCTGTGTCAGCAGACAACCAGGAGTCTGTCTCCTGCCTTCTCTCCCAGTAGCCTAGCTGTTATCTAAGTCTCCTAGAACTTGAACTCTGTGGAGAATGGGGAAGGGAGAATCCTGAAATGTCAGATTTGACAAAAGCACCAATTTGACAAAAATTAAGTTCTCTGCTACAGTGTAGAATGGGGCTCAAAGCAGACATTAGGTTGAATTGTAGGGGAAAAAAGTTACATCTCCTTTCCTTCTTTTTTTTTTTTGTATATCTAAATTTTGAGAAATTTGTATCCACTGTATAAGCAGAATAAGCAAATCCAATATCATATTAGAACCTAAAAGCAGTAATGAATGAACATCGCTCAACCATATTGAGTAACTGTTTGTATGGCACTTGAGAGTTGACAAGTGGTTTTATGTACTTAATCTTATTTGCTCCACTCAATAGCCTGCAAGTAAGCAAGTCAAATACCCTTCCTATACATGAAAATATAGACAGTTATGAAATACCATCCCTGAATATTCATTGATTCAGTTCATCCAAGAAATCAGTGAAATGCCATGTACTTGTCTCCTACTTGACATCCCATTTTCCCTGGAGTGCATTTCCAAGGGGCTGTGTGGGATAGACAGCAGGGTCATAAAAGCATCCTCAGGGAAGGAATATGGTACGACCAAGGTGGGACTATGCCCATAAATAGAAGTGGGCATAGCGAGTAAAAAGGATAAAAGAGTGAGTTCTTGAAAATTTCTGTTAGTGCTGCAGAAAGGAAGAAGAGCTCCAGCTGGTGATATCTTAATGCCTGGTAGTGGTGATTTAGATGGTATGGAGAAGAAGCAAAAGGTTCACACATGGAGATTCCTTAGTTATCTGCCTCATGAGGCTGTGGAGGAATCAGTAGCCCTGCTTGAAGTGAGGAAGAACCTGGACAAGGTAAGAAATGAGCTTGGAGAAATGAAACTGGGTTCAGAGACTAGTCCTTGTATAGGGATACCAAGGGCTATGGCGTCCTTGAGCTTGGCCTGTAGCTGAGTAAGTCCAGACATACAGACCTGCACTTGTTCTCCAGGGAGTGGGTGATATCAAAGCCTGGCAGTTGGCTGAGGAGTTCATTCATATCCAGAGCCCAGCCACTGGCTGAGATGTGGAGATTCATCCAAGCAGCTCAGGGATTAGAATAAAGCTTCAATTTCAGCTGCAACTGGAGCCCTGAAGGAAAATCAAGGCAGTAATCCTGTTTGTGGACTATGCCAAAGGAGAGGGGAGCAGGTAAAAAAATAATGGAAATGAAGTCTATGGAAGCAGGATCCCTTCCTTGCCACCGTGGGCTGAGACTGCTGCTGACCTCCTGATGCCGTTGGTGTCTAGAGAAGACAGGGATTGAACATCATGGCACCCATGCAGGGTAGAATTTGAGCTGCACTGGAAAACCCAGTTCAACAGAATATACTAGTCATCCATTTGGCACACTACTGAGATGTGAAAGAGGTAGTTGGAAAACAATGCTTTGACTGGAAGGCCATTTGTTAAAAAACAAACAACACACACACACACACACACACACACGCACACACACACACACACAGACATAAAAGCCTAAAGTAGTTTTAACCAGACACCTAAAGAATTTCGATAGTAATTTGTAATTTTAGCAGGATTTGAGCACAGGAAAATTTTCCTAGATAAACAGCAGGAAAAGTGCCATTTTCCAAGGCAGACTCAGGAAGTACATGAATAGCAAGAAAATTTCTAATTACTTCTGTTATATATAGGCAGTTCATTTGGGTGTTCATCTAACAGGCCTGGTCTTTTAGAGAACTGGCCAGCCTAGTCCAATGATTTCTATTTCTCTTGGAAGTCCTTACATTCTGTCAGTCAATTTTGATAGAGCCCTGGGAGGGGCATTCAGGAACAACTGGTTTGTTTGTTTGTTTTTTGTCCTTTATTTCTGTTTACTTGGAGAGCTTCCACTCTCCAAGCATACAGAACAGAAAAAAGCATAAATTCTAGAAAAATAGGAGCAAGCTCTTTTACACCTGTAACACCTACAGCATCTAGTAGAGTCTCTGTATGGCTTTAGAAACACCCAATACACCTGATAATTGGTCTTTACTTCCGTTTTTAGAGAATTTTGAAAAAGATGTTCTTCTTAAGTGCCTTGTTTTTCCCTTTTAGCAGAACTAATGATGATAAGAGAAGAATAAACACTCATGAAGGTGTACTGAGTCCTAGGTACTCTTTAAAGTGCTTTGCAAGGATTATGTTCTCTGACTGCACAGCAAACTTATGTGGTAGGTATTATTCCCATTTTCCTGGAATTGAGAAAAATATGCATCAACAGAATTTTAGAGCTGAAAGACAAACATGTTAACAAACATGTTGCCCTATTTTGCAGTTAGCTCCTATGCCACACCAGTGTCTCACACAAATAAAAATGAATGAGACACCAGTGTCTCAAAAGAGTAAGACCCTGAGGTCCAGACCACTTAAGTCTGTTGCCCAAGGGCATACTTTTGTTATATGACAGACCTGGAATAAATTTAGGTCATTTCATGTTCATTTGTCTTTCAACTACACCATGCCTTTTCTTAATTATAATTAAGAAAAACAAGTAGGACCCCTTAGAAATACAAATATATAAAACAAATGAGGTCTGGTACCTTGATTAAATAAATGAAACTCTGTGTGACCTAATTATATATAATGTGTGTGTGTGTGTGTGTGTGTGTGTGTGTGTATGGCCTTTAACAAAACATCAGGAAAGGAAATAAAATAGTGCATAGAGATTTCAAATCCTTGAAAGATCATCAGACTTCCTGATAACCAAGTTTGTGTCAATGGTTTGGAGCCACTTTGATCTCTGCTCCTACAAGAAATCCGAAGAAGGCACCTATTAAAATTTCATAGGTCATAATTAATGATCCTGCTCATAAAATTGGTTCTATTATCTCTGGCTCTAGATAGACAGTTTACCTGCAGGGAGAATTTTCTTTGCAGCAACACATGGAAAATCATAAATTGGCCTGGTTCATTAATTTGGTGGGTCTTGGAGAGCTAAAACCTCTTTTTCTTTTTAAATTGATGATTTCACAATAAGTAATAAGTTTACTACTACAAGAAATGAAGAGCTTGCTATACACCTGCTTTCTCAATTTACTACCATGGCCTGAGGTTGTGAAAATTTGAGGAAACTTTTGATTACCAACTCTTATTGCTGTTGTCCCACTTCCATGCCCTTGTGTCTGCAGGTCATACTTCCACAGCTATGTAGTACATGTTGTGAGAGCACAAGAAAAATCTGCTTCTTTTGTGACCTCTGCTGCCTGCAGTGCAGTGTGGGGAACAAGGTGTCATTCCACATTTGTTGGACCATTGAGGCTCTTGCTTTCACCTACTTTGTTCTCTTCATCTACTATTTCTCCCTCTTTCTTTTCCCCAACCTCTAACCATTACACATCAAAAATATACCCCCGACCCCTAACAATTTCTTAATTATCAGTGTACAACTGAGCCAAGAAAAACACTGGCTTCCTCCAGCATCCCAGAGATCTCTTTGGTTTCTCCTCCACTGTAGAAGAAATGACCTACATGGATTGAGTGGTTTGAGTGTGCTTTCCAAATGCTTATCAAGTTTAATACTTATACTTGAAATGTATAATTATAAAGGAAAATCTACTAGGAGTAAACAAGAAAATCACATTTTAAATTAAACAGTCAGTCCAATAGACCCATTTGGCATTTTGGATTATCTGCATCTTCAGAGCTTACTGACTGAACCTAGAATTTTATCTGAAATAGTTTTACATCCTTCGCAGACTTTTTGATGGCGATGTAATAAAAGCTATTAGTTGTCAGAAAGGAGAGCTATTAAATTTTCTTTAAATAATAGACCCAAGGGACACACCATACCAAAAATGTTGACTTGGTTTTCTAGACCTCATGGAAATAGGCTAAGGAGGAGGGTGTTAAGTACAAGGGTGAAGATATAATTTTCACTTGGTTATTAACTTAACCAATGTTGTCAATAGTGTATTTCCCTTTTGCCTTGGGGCTAGCTGGGAATGGTAAAATTATCTCCAGTTCAATCTCTGGCACCTGCCATTCACAGTGTGAATAATACCATGCTTAAAACTTGATAGAACAACCCATCTCATGTAGACTTTCAAACGTCACCACTTGGAAATTACATCTCAAGAAACCAGAATCAAATATGACACGTCGACCTGAAGTAGGCAAGGGTCAATAGCCCATTAGCAGGTCCCCAGAGAGTTTGTGTTATAAGTGACCTTCCCTTTCTGCTGCCACTCTTATCCAACTGCATCAAAGCTGCTTGGAGAAGAGACAAACTAATCACTTGCATATACTAAATTTGCTGCAGGCCATTGTGTGATAAATTGTCCAATTTCACTAAGCAAGGTAGCTTTGAAAAAGAAAGAAAATTCAGTCTCACAGAATAGAAAGTCATTGTGTGGTCAGGTCTTCAGTTGTAATGCAGGTCTAAAAATATCTATGTTTTCCGGCAACCTCTCCAGCCTTATTGGGTGTGTGGTGCATGAAGGGTGTGACTGTTTATAAAACACTCACCAATGAATCTCCCTGTGCAGCAGGATTTGATTTAAAAAAAAATTGGTATGTTATATCACTGATATGGGGGGTTTATAATTTTGTTCTTATAAGAAACCAAAGCATGGAGTATGAACCCTAAGGCTGAGGTCAATTTGGAACATACTATAATATGTGACTAGTTAACTTGACAACCTCTGAAATATCTTTCATTAGCTTTAAAAATATTAATAATACTTTGAGTTACAGTGACATTTGAAATGATGATATAATATAATAAATTCTACTGCCTGATATAAGGGATAGGTAACCTGGGAAAATTCTAGTGGTATTTTGATGTAAAACACATTTAAGTTTAACATTTGTTGGTAATTTTGTCCCAATGTTTCTAGGCTTTATTTGCTGCTCTAGTCTATTACATCTCAAATGTGAGTTCCTTTCATTTCTAGAGAAACTCAGACAGGCTTTGCCAAAGAGTATGCCTCACAAAACTGGTGCAAATAGCATGCACACAGCATGCAAAGAGGTACTACTCCAAAACATGAAATTAAGTTGTTTGGGAAATTCTGGACTAAAGGCAGTGAAATAGGTACTTTTCTATAGGACTTTTCAGGGCTTTAATTTACTAATGTGCATGGAAGCTAACCAAGAGGATAGATAATATGTGGCATTTGCCAAAATTATTTGTTCAAATTATTACTTTTAATCTAGGAGAATTTTGTGGGACTGATGTTCTATGGAGGATACTTGGCCAAACCATTTAATTTGCTCAATTTTAAATCGATGCAGTCCTTAAAAATGATCTGCAATGCCTACCATATGAACCTACTACAAAAATATAAATATAATTAGGATGGCAGCAACATAGAAAAGGAAAAATTCAATGTGAACTGCCACCCTGGAGTAGTTCGGGAAAAATTTCAAAGTGGTATACAGAAATTCAAGGGAAAACAGGTATGACTGCCTCCTGCCGCCCTCACCTCCCACAGCTTGCCTGATCAGCTTTCAGGGGTGACAAGAGATTGAGAGATGCTTCCACATCTGTGAAAGTTGGGAGGAACATGACAGTCTTAGAATTTTCATTCTCCTGTGACAAAGCAGTCCTGGGAATTGCAAGTTGGCACGAAGAGGAAGCTCACCAGGGATGAAATGTAGCCACATGGGGCATCATCCTGGTTAGATGGTCCTTTACCCTGCAGAGAGCATCTGTAGCCCCAGAAAGACCTCTTCTCTCTGGGTCATGCTTAACAACCAGATACATTCATGACCAATCAGCATTCTCATTAGCATGGTTTACCTGGGTATAGGAAACGTGCATATAAATTGTACTTCCTTATTTTTAGGTTAACACGAATAACTTGGAAAGCCACATAATTAAAATGCTCAATAGCACAAT
The DNA here is from genome assembly GCA_028533085.1 of Varecia variegata. Classification (NCBI taxonomy): domain Eukaryota; kingdom Metazoa; phylum Chordata; class Mammalia; order Primates; family Lemuridae; genus Varecia; species Varecia variegata. Next base: position 40,984,197 of record CM052445.1, on the reverse strand, counting down.
AGAATCTATCTTATTATTTATTTAAATATTTATAATTTTATTTATTTTTAAGCCTCTTAACAATGACCATGTCAGCTATCTTCTAGTCCTTGGCTTCTTTCTGTCCATAATTTCTGTTCCTAGACTTCCCTGATCTTCCTGCCCCTGCTTCCAGCCCCTGACACACGGCATCAATGGATTGGTAACGAAAGTACCTAAAAGCATCACACTGACAAGAACACAGATAGATAAATCTCCAACCAAAAAGAAAAAAAAAAAAAACGTATATACTTTTAAAGTGCAAGCTGACTCAAAGATGAGAAAGATTCAATGAGACATTTTCTACTTCTCGGGGGAATAAAGACCTTATATCATAGGAATTATGTGCTCTTATTTGGAGAGAAACTTTTCAATGGCTAGGTTTCTGAAAATGAAGCTGATATGCATTAGCAACTAAAAACAAACCATAGATAAAATAATGTCAGAAAATATACATTTTTACCCAAATTATATAAAATTCCATTTGAAACATGATTATATCAAAGTGCAAGTAATACTTCAAAATTGTGTTTACTAGCATTTACGCATAAATGTATATATTTCTGAATTTTGTAACTAAGTCAATTATTGTGGGTTTTTTATTTATCTAGTTGAATACAAATGTCTTCTCCAAAACTTCTTTGTGCTATTTAATACAATGAGGAATAAATTCTTACATTGCAACAAGTCTTATGAGAATGAAGTGAATACTAATTTTCCTGTTTTACAGGTTAAGACATAGAGTTTGTAGATGTTCTTTGCCCCAAATTCAGGATCCTATCTATCAATATATACTGCCACTTCAAAACATCGAATGTTTTTAAAGCCAGAAGCATCTTGTGTATTCATCATTTCTCACCAAATATAAGAACTGCCACAGAAATGCCGAGCTTTTAAAATTCTATAGCGGAATTAAATAAGCTCAAGACTAAGCAGCAAATAAGAACACTGAAGCTAGAAGGAGAAAAATGAATATAACTTAGCTTGTTTCTGCTGACAAACCAGTTTGTGGTGCTCTGTTTAGGTCAGAGTGTTCATAGGAAGCCGGGTGCTTCCAGTGGTTGCACTGGAGTCTCGAGCCCCAGTTGCCGAACTGCTTTGGAACTGAGCACAGCTACTTCGTCCACCTGATGGGGGAAATGTCAGCTATCCTTCTCACTGAACATCTGAGATAGCTCATCAGCAGTCATGGCAAAGAGCAACTAAAATGAAGCCTCTATTTCACCTTATCACACTCCAAGGCAGAGGGAATGAGGCCAGGGTGTCAGGATACTTACCCAAGGTTGCAGAGTCAAAATCAGCCTTCGGGTCCCTGACATCTCGACTAGCTGTGATGCTCATGGCCCTCTGTGACGATGTCTCTCAAAACTCCACAGAGGGTACTCATCATGCTATTTTCGGAAAGAGGATTCTTGTTGTCTCTATTCAAAATACCTCACCAAACAATCTTAAAGTGTTCCATGGAGAAATCAGCCACAAAATGCTGAGGATAGGGGGTGGTGAGAGGAAAGCATAGAGAAGTTGCCTCTTGTCTTATAACAAAGGAGCCGGGAACAATGCCCTAGGCTTAAAAGAAAGATCTCCACAGCAGGAGGGGTTGTTAAAGCTTGCAAAGGTCTTAGGGAAATGGAACTATGCTTCAGGAGTGACAGTTAATTCCAAAGGGAATTTCTTTAAGAACTACAGATTCCTGGTGTCCAACTCTTTGTGATAAAACCATCTCAGATTTCAGAGGCTCCCAAGCAGATTCCAAATGGCCCCGATTAAATTTGAGACATCAGTTTAAAAAGAAGAAACTAGTCAAGAACATAGAATTCTTCCAAAAGCATAAACTTTCTGGGTAAATTTAGAATGATCATTAGTAAGTTGGTAATTTTATACAATTTATATTTGATGCTATTCTGCTAATGTTCTCTATGTCCAGAACTCCTTTAAAAGAAAATGAGGAAGATTTTATTAGATCCAGTACGCAAGTGGTTTTGACTTCCTTAGCACCTAGAACATTTTCATCATTATTATTATAATTATTATTTAGAGATGGCAACTTATTTTAATACAATTGATTCCTACCATTCTGTGCAGGAGCCTCTGGAGTCATGATCCTTTTGAGCAGAAGAGGAAGGTGAGGCCTGAGAAGCTCAGTGATTGATTAATCCTCAGCATCAAAATTGGCTCCTTGACTGGGCTGAGATACACCACAGGTCCGTACTCACATGAAGTATTTATACTTTTTAAAGGTTTTAAATAAAATTTTTTTGCTTCTCTCCACAATATTCATTAGTTCTAATCATATGATGGTCCCAATGTAGCTATTTTAAAGTGAAATTAAAAGGCAGCCCAGCTTTGGATGGTAAGAGTTATTGAAAGAGGTGTCTGGAGAGCCATTTAAAATTTTCAAGTAAAAAGGAGAGAGAGAGTGTGTGTGAGAGCTGTTCTTTTCCTTTTAAAAATTAAGAAATCAAATATAGAAATAGTCTAATTTACATTAACGATCTGCAATCTATGAAACAATTTTTAACCATTTTAAAGTGAAAAGCTAGTGATTATGTGGGTGAGTAGATGGCGATAATAACCATAAATCTTTGAAAACTGTGGATGTGCGAGGTAATAGTATATCGAAATGAGGTTGGCCAGGCTGCTGGCCCGAGTGAGAACTTTCAAAAGGAAAGCCTGAGCCATCATTCTGAGCTCTTGAGAGTGTGGGACTTACTATTTCTACTTGTTCTTACACTTGAAGGGTTGGCTGCTTCCTTTCTGTCATCTCAGCCACCCCAGTGGGCATGGCGTGGGGTATAGTTGGGTCTGCAAATGCTGCAGATGAGCACTGGCTCTTCTTGACCTCTCTCCCAGGGAGATCCCAAGGGAAGTTGTGCATAATAAAACCCCTGCAGAGTGGGAGCCTAGGTGGACTCCAAGGAGAATCCACCGCCCCACACCCCCATCACCCATGTTGCTGGGGATCGGTGTTCTTTTCTCCTAACTTGTATCACAAAAAACCTGGTGTGTATCAACTGCTGAAATTCTGTTCTCCTTCCTTCTCCTTCCTACTAGGCCCAGCCTCTCTTAGAGAAGTAAATATTATTGTTTCGTGGGGGGAGGGGGAAAGGACCGAGAATGGAGAGTGGAGGCATAGAAGATGAAAGTGGAGAAGGAGATAGGTCTGAACCTATCAGTGAGTAGAATGAATCTCAGCTTATGTGCAGAGGGAAAATTAGTGTCCACCAAATGATTCTGCTAAGAAGCAGAGGCAGTCATGAGATGTGCAAATTGCTCAGATGTGCTAATTGAATTATACGCTTGATTGGAAATCAAGTCTACTTGTCTTGTTTCCCAGTTCTGGATCCCATATCATCATTGGAAAGAACACATCATGGAAATCCACATGTAAAGCACAGTGGGAAACAAATTGTGTATGTGTGTGTGTGTGTGTGTGTGTGTGTGTGTGATTTTAAACATATTCATACTTTCAAATGCAACATGAACAAGCTTTAAAGGAGTTCCCCTTTATTACTTAGAACATATAAGTGTGAGGAAAAGTATGCTTGATTGTGTTTCTTAATAATTTTAATATCTCCACTGTATCCCAAGCCTCTTAAGATAAATAGTTAATGGTGATTATTTGTAAATGTTATACTTTAAGAGAGGTCTATTGCATGAATTTGGTTTTACCTGACAGGTCAATACTAGGAAAAGAATTTCAAATTTCAACTTTATTTTTAAAGATAAAAATGGATTTAAAAAAAAAGTCTGTGGAGGATTGGCTGTAGCAATGCCATTATGTGTTATACATACTAGAGAAGGGGGCACAGCATATACTCAGGAAGTTTTAGAGGAAATTAGAATGCTACAAATGATTCCCTTTTTTGAACCCTAAAAAATTCCGCTTTGATTTAGCACTGGTGGAATTGTTAATAAAAACTTCTTTGCACATCGCATATAAACAGCATAGCCCAGCCTGTATCAACTTTATGCTCCAATAAACAAGACAATAATGACAAATTATCAAAGCAGGCCTCAGATGTGACCCTCAATTGGGAGAGCAGCAATTTAATGAAGACAAAAGCTAGGTGAAAGCTGCTAATATCATTTACTGATAAACAGATTTTCTCGAGAGGCTCCTAGCTGAATCCCCTAAGGACCCATAAACCTGCATAATTCCATTTAAAATATTGTGCAATTCACTAAATTAGTCTTTGAACATCCTTACTATCCAATTACGAAGCCCCAGCATGGACAGAATAATGAAATTTTTCAAACTGTGGAATGCATGTGGTCTTAACAAACTTATGACAAACACCAAAATTAGCTTTCAATTTTGAGGCCAATGTAGCTCCCTTTAATACCTCAAGTCAGAGTGGCAACAATAAAACACTATTGCAGGGCTAAGCAGAACAGAAGAAAAATAAATCTTGACTTACTCAGAATTCTGAACACGGTCTACCTTCAGGAAAAAAAAATCATAAGAAGTTGAATGATGTTTTGCATTTGCAAGCTATTTGGTCGCTTAAAATCTAGTAAAAGCTTTACGAATAAAGGGTACAAAATACCTCCTGGACAGTTCTATCTTCCAGGCAGGCAGGAAAAGGCGAGAGTTTGAGGAAGTGAAATTTATTTCTGTTCAAGCATTGCAAGCTGCATTATTAAAGTCATTTGTCATGGTTTGAATATTTCTGCCTGATTCACCATTAAATTGGCCTTCTAATTACCAACTTTGTCATGAAAAGTGGTCTGGCTGTTTCATTCACCAGAAAACTTCAATTCTTTAATCATCACTTGCTTCATATTAAAAAAAAAAAGGAAAAAAAAAAAGGAAAAAAAAAACTCTCCAGAAAACAGACTATATATTTTTATCTTAAAAGATAATGTCAACAAAATTATGTTTACATGGTCACATAGCCACACGTTTTACAGATGTTGATAAGTATTTAGGAAGTTAGTTATTATTTCACCTTTATGTAGAAACTTCACAACATAAACCTATTATCTGGTCACATAACTCAGTCTTGCTGTTGACCACACAACTTCTTGCAGATGGTTTCAGAACCAACAGGTACCAACTATAATAATAACGTGCCAGACGAGTTATTTCTCCTCACATTTTCTAGCTTCTTGGTCTTTCTCGTTGTTATACTTGATTCTTTCCACAGAAAAAGATCTGGAATCCATGGTTTCTGCCAGCAGCCTAGTAAAGTTGTTGACAAGTTTACTGCTTGTCCATGCTTTAAGATAGACAGGGATAGGGAAGTGTGGTGACAATCACATAGGTATAGCATCTGTCCTTTCATATTCAGAACTGTTGGTTGTGATAATGTTACAACATATACTCGTTTTTTAAGGTACGTGGTATAGCATTGTCCAGTTTTTTGGGGAAAGAAGACTAACCTACTCACATGACTCCAGCAAAGGCTTAGTTGTCATATGAATTTGGGAAACATTCATATAACAAACCAGAGACTGGCAAAAATGTTTTGATAGAAAGCACACAGGAAACTAAAGGCATAGAGTGGTTTTGCGAGTTTCCCAAAGGTCATACAGCAAATAAGAGGCAGAACCATAATTTGAATCACTCTCAACCAGACCTTCGGGAGCCCATGAATGTAACCGTCTCCCACAGTGCGTGGAAAGCACTTAGCACATTGCCTGGGATGAGTGTGTGCATCAAATCTCTGAACAAGTTAATATCTATGTTTAGGCTATCTTTAAATATATGCACTTTAGCCAGTTTCATTTTGGGCACCTGAGGTCTTAACTGCTGAAAAGCAACTGAAGGTAAGTCCAAAGAACTTGAAGAGTACATCATTGGGATTGACATATTAGCATCTCATGATCACCCTCATAAATGCCTTCTATTATGAAAGCAATCTTTTTGGATAAACATTTTCTATTGACCTATATGAGTAGCAAAAGTGAGTTAAACATCTGAATAAAGTTTATGGGCATTGAAAACTTATTTTTATATATTCTTTTTAAAATCATTGACTTTACTTGGAGGAAAGTTGCATCTGTTAATGAGAGGCATAATTATCTCATAGCTTCAAGATAATCATTTTTTGATGATTTTATGATGCATAAATTTTATGATGCATTTCCAGATGCATTTTCCAGAATGTATGTAAGTTTATCCACTAGTTTCATCATGTTTTTTTGACATTGAACAAAAATAGGAGAACTTGGTTAAGAATCTTAAATGTCGGCTGGGCGCGGTGGCTCACGCCTGTAATCCTAGCACTTGGGAGGCCACGGTGGGTGGATCGCTTGAGGTCAGGAGTTTGAGACCAGCCTGAGCAAGAGCGAGACCCCGTCTCTACTAAAAATAGAAAGAAATGATCTGGCCAACTAAAAATATATATAGAAAAAAATTAGCCGGGCATGGTGGCGCATGCCTGTAGTCCCAGCTACTCGGGAGGCTGAGGCAGGAGGATCGCTTGAGCCCAGGAGTTTGAGGTTGCTGTGAGCTAGGATGATGCCACGGCACTCACTCTAGCACTCTAGCCTCGGCAACATAGTGAGTCTCAAAAAAAAAAACAAAAAAACAAAAAAACAAACAAACAAACAAAAAAAAGAATCTTAAATATCATAAAATATGAAATTAGATATATACCTTTTAAAAATAAGTAGGACACTCGAAAATAAAAGAGTCTTACTAACAATTATGCCAAACAATAGAGCTAAATCAAGACTGTTCAAACAAACAAGGATGTCTTTCCACCCTTTATTAGAGTGTTTATAATCTGGATCTCTCTTCTTGATTCATTCCTTACTTTTTCTGAAAAATAACCTGCAGTGGGTTTCTGAAAAATAGTGATGCTGGGTAACATTTTTGGAGTCCTAATATGTTTAAATATATATTTGTTCTACTATCAGGCCAAGTTGAGAATGTTTATAATATAAAATTTGGGGTTTATAGTCATTTTGCCTTAGACTTTTAAAAGCAATTTTTCCTCTTCTTCTAGTTTTCAATGTTGCTTTTGAGAAATCTGATGCCATTTTGATTCTGTGTTCTTGATATAGGGTCTGTTTTTTTGTCTTTTGCTTTTTTCTTAATCTCTTTTTTCCTTCCTTTCTTCCTTTCTTGAAGTATTTAACATTTTGGGTTTATCCTTGATGTTCTGAAAATTCATGATAATATGCTCTGGCTGTGCCTTGGTTTGGTCTCCTTTTTTGTTTATTGGGCTGAGTACTTAATATTCTTCTAACTTGGAGACAAATATCTTTCAGTTCTGAATGACTTTCTTGTGTTATTTCTTAGATAATTTCATTTGCTCTGTTCTCCCTAGTCTCTCTAGACCTTGTATTAATATAAAATATTGTTTCTCAATTGACTATTATTTTTATTTGTCCACTTTCAATTTCTTTGTCTTTTTCATATATTTGGGGGGACATTTTCTTGCCTTTATCCATCAATGTTTCTGTTGCATTGTCATTTTGTTGATCCTATTCTTAATCTATAATAGCTCTTTCTTGTTCTCTGATTGCTCCTTTTCATAGCACCCTGTTCTTGTTTTATGAACACAATATCTTTTCTTGACTCTCCAAGGATATATTTTTTTTTGAGTTTTTTTAAAGTTTCTTCTGTGTTAACATTGTCTGCCAGCTCTAAATTGCTCTGTTTGTCTGATTATTTTTATAATCTTTTTCACAGTGGAGGCTTAACCAAATGCCTGATGACCCCTTGTTGCCTGTAAGTGTTTATGAGTGAGGCACTAAAAATAGACTGGAGACCGGGCGCAGTGGCTCACGTTTGTAATCCTAGCATTCTGGGAGGCTGAGGCAGGAGGATTGCTAGAGGTCAGGAGTTCGAGACCAGCCTGAGCAAGAGCGAGACCCTGTCTCTACTAAAAATAGAAAGAAATTAGCTGGACTAAAAATATATACAGAAAAAATTAGCTGGGCATGGTGGCGCATGCCTGTAGTCCCAGCTACTCAGGAGGTTGAGGCAAAAGGATTGCTTGAGCCCGGGAGTTTGAGGTTGCTGTGAGCTAGGCTGATGCCACGGCACTCTAGCCTGGGCAACAGAGTGAGACTTTGTCTCAGAAAAATAAAATAAAATAAAAAATAAAAATAAAATAAAAAAATAGATTGGAGGCTCCATCTGTGTGGATGGGACTTGTTCACTGAAGGGCTTCACTGTGGACCCATCAAGAAGTGAGGTGACCTTTTCATTGGGAGATCCTTAAAAATCAGTTCAGTTTCTCCAGAGAAAATTCCTTCAGTTCCATGCATGTGGGTCCATGGGGGCATTCTATGAGTCTGCTTTCTCTTAATGGAAGCACTCTGTTTTCCGCTCCACACCTCGACCCTGACCACTCTTGTTCCGTTGTACCTGAATTTGGAAACTCTGCTCATTTTCTCCCAGAAAATACAACTCTAGACTTCTTGGGAGATTCAATGACTGTACATAGAATTTTAGCCCAACTATATCTTTTTGGCTTTGCCCCCATCAGGATACCTGATGTTTCCAAGTGCAGAACTGCTCAGGGGTTTATGGGACAGTCTAGCTCACCTGTGTTGCTGCCCCATCTCTGCCAGCATTTATGTCTTTGTTTCATTACCACCCCTCCATATGCTTTCCATCTTTCAAAATCTGATAAAAACTGTCTTCACATTTTTACAATTTCAATCTCAGTGGAACATATGCTCTAAAAAATCAGGTCTTACTCTGATTACTAAATTCGATGTATAGATAATTCAATGGGATGAATATATGTTGATGTCCAAATTTTAGCCATTGCTTCAGAGGCAACTGAAAATTCAGAGCTTAGGCAAGAATCCAGATCTGAGTTCTTACTTTACAAGATCCTTACTGAAGTATCAAAGCAGGTAGCTCCAGCAAATAGGATATTGTGGATCATGAATCAGAAAAGAAATTGGAAAAGAAGTAGTGAGCTTGCAGAGAAAAAAAAAATTAAGTAAAACACAGACCTGCAGTGTTGACATTAAAAAAAAACCTTAAATGATGAGCTTGTGGTTTTAATATCACTGCTCTATCTAACCCTCTACATCTTTTTATCATACCTAAAGAATTGTTCATTCATCTTTCAGGAATATATTAGAGCAGGAGAGTTTTCCCACAGGCAAAAGCATTATACATATTTGCAAATGTCTTACATAATGATGCAAATACTATGCATAGAGATATTTTGATGAAAGGTAGAAACAATGCAGCAATTTTCATTTTGTTTCATTAGCTATCATAGTTCCAAACGGAAGGAGTTTTTCTTTGTTGTTTATGCTTTTACAAATGTTAAAAAGGCTGATATTTAGAATTCATGGTACTGGTTATAAATAGGAAACTTGGTTGTTATCTGATGGAAAATATTTGTTTCTTAATACAAGTGTTTCATCTCATACACATATTTCTGGTCATTATTTCTAATAACTATTTAAAATATCTGCTTATTCAGAAAATAAGGCCAGTTTTTTATTGGACTTCAAGAGTATTTTCAATATAACATAGAAAGAAAAATAAAACTGTTTATCTCAGCTGCAGATACAAAATAAATAGTTTTTCTTCCCCCCTTGTTTTGGTCAACTCAGGTTTAAAATTTTATTTTTGCAGTAGAAGCTTAAATACAATTACTTACATTAGAACCTAGTTTTCAGTGTAAAAAAAATAAACAAAATTTCCAACCATTTAGTGCCTGCTTTGCATCTACATAAGAATTCCCCTTTCAATATAGCCCTGTTACTGGCAGCTTATTAAGGCCATTGTTTAATTTGTGCTCTGTTTTTACAAATGACACTTGTACAGGCCTCTGGGGGCAGCTGATAGAAGCCAGGGCCTTCTCTTTCCCTGGTGTCAATTTTTTTGTGAACCTTTATAATTAGCCACTTAACAAATTGAGGGAAATGAACCTTCAGCTGCAAAGTATATCCTGAAGTTAAGTCAACCATATGACAGGCAAAACCGATACATGAAAATCTCCTTAACTCAATTGTTGAGTTGCCTCAAGGGTTAAGAGGCATTCTACCAGTAACAGCCTAAAAGAGAAGCATTAGAAGTGATGTTTTTGATGGTTCACTATCTAAATGCCTGTTAGCCTTCTCAAGAAACAGCACACATTAGAGAAAGGCACATATTTCAAAGCATTTTGGCTACTTCTTTTTTAAACCTTTTGTTTCGCAGGCGAAAAATGTCAAAAGTCTGATTTTGAAAGACACAAGGCCCCCCAGTCTCAAACTTACAGGTTAAATGTAAAATAAGGCTTACATTTTCCAGGCTGAAGTATTTAAGTACAGAAAATGACATCATGTAGATTAAGATATTAATGTATTTGTTTTCAGAATCTATAATATGGACCCTAAGAGCAGGGTGCTATCATTACAAACTCTTCCCTTTTTATTACTAATTAGACTTCTAAATGTGAGTGCAAATGTACCTCAGAGAGTATGTATTAAAAAGTTGCATATGCATAAGAGATCATTTCAAATTCAATTTCCAACAAAAACTTCAACTTTGATATTTTCTCATGTTCCCATTTATACCACATTAACATAGTCTTTTGTATTTAATTTCTAAATTCCATTGTGATCATCCTATCAAGGTATTTACTTTTGGGAAGTGTCTGATATCTTAATCCCCAGTTTAATAACCAACAGTCAAGTATTATCAATTTAATTTATCCTATTATTAATCAGTGATTCTTTTTCAGGTTACACATATATTGTCTCTAATGTATGCAATGGAATTTATCTGGTTTAGTGGCATATCCAAATCAAAAATATATATGATACCTTTTATATAGAGCTGGGGAGACATAAATGGGGTTTATATTCAATCAGGGTTTAAAATATTATAATATTAGAAGATAAAAAATTGTAAGATGCTGTAACATTAAGATACTAATAGAATCTTTCATATCTTGAGAGTAATAAAGAGCAAGTAACACTTCTGTAGTGGTCAGTGAGATTAAAAAAAAAAGACAAAAAGTTTCACTTTCCATAAGCTCAAAGTGTTATTGTAAACAAAGCTTTTGTTTTTAATATAATATGCATCTTAAATATCTTAATTATAGCTTATAGCAGCCTGCCATTTGTTTTATAGACTATTAAATTTTCTGTTGTCTGCTGAAGTCATGTTTGACATTGCTCAGTTAAGGCTGCTTCTGTACTGGGACTGTTAACTCTTCCATGCCTACCTTTTTGATTGATGCTGGAGTGAGAACAAGCCTTTATTATTAATATATGACTGACGGTGTGCTGGGTACTGTTCTGGGCATTTTACACATATTAATTCATATAATCTTCATTGCAACCCTAGGGAAGGTATGAGGTAGGTACTCTTATCATCCCATTTTACAGATGAGGAAACTGAGACTAGGGAGGATCAAGTCACATGAGCAGAAAGTGGCAGAACTGGGATGTGAACCTGACAGCTTGGCCCTGGGGCCTGTTCTCTTGACCACCAGGCTATGATGATTCATTTCTCTGACATTAATTGTCTAGCTCTGTTGGCCAAACTGACTAGGTTTTTATTTATTTATTTTTATTTTTTATTTTTTTAATTTCAGAATATTATCAGAATACAAATGCTTTGGTTACATATATTGCCTTTGTACTGCCCAAGTCAGAGCTGCAAGTGTGCCCACCCCCCAGACATCACACACTGCACCCCTTAGGTGAGAATTTACCCATTCCCTCTTGCCCCCTCCCACCTGCCCGACTAATTGATAAAACACTTATGTGCACCTATGGAAGTAATAGTCATAGGTGACTAGGTTTTTAGTATCGTGTAACTAGCTCAAGAAACCGTTCTAGCAGTTTTCTTTGGCTAGAAGTATTTTAACCTATCAGAAGCCTTCTTTCCCAAATTGTTGTTGGGCTTAGAAGCCTATTATTCAATGCTGAAGTCAGCTAGTATTAATGTGACCATATAATTTATTGTACCAGTGGGACACTTTTAAGAAGAAAATTAGGTGCTATTAATAATTATACACCTGGACAACTGACGAACACTGGGACTGTCCACGGCAAATCTGGACATAGAGTCACCCTAGTGAAGTACCTCAAAGTTGGGAAGCTCAGCTTTCTTATGGTACAGACAGGAGAACAGTAGGCAATGCTTGCCGGTTCTCCAAATGCCCTTGAAAGCAAATAATATATACTGAGAGAGTCACCTCATTGACCTTATATTTCATACATCAGAACCCCACTTTAAAATCAGTTTGAGAGTGCTAGATAAGCCTACCTTATAGAGACTGTCTAAGGGAGCCAGGACTCTGGCTGCCCCTAAAGGCAGTCTTAGTTCCCAGATTACAAATGGGAAAACATTTAACAATCTTTGCAGGTTAAGGGGCTTAGTAGGGGCTAATCTTTGGTCAGTAATGCCTTCTGTTATCTCCTTATAACTGTCACTATTATCCACTACTCTCTGGTGACAATGGCTTTGGACAATTGCCTGGTCCATTAATACCATCATAGTCACTAGGTGGTAGGGAATACTAAGCAGCCTTCCCCTCAACTCACTGGAACTGCTTATGGCTTAGCACAATGCATGATGCATAGTAGGTGCTCAGTCCAGATTGCAGATTAAATGCATGCGTGAATGAATGAATGAACATGGGCAAAAGACTATTGCATTGGCATTATTGGTAGCAGTAACATACTGAACTGTTAATGGGATTAGAGGTGGTGTTTTCACAGCCTTTCCTGTTTTAGGGAATAGATTATAAAATATTCTAACTGAAAAGTTGCCTATAAAAAATAGAAAATCTATAATCTTTATGCCTGGATGGCCTATTAGAATAGATTAATTTTGGAGATAGGGCTATTAAACACCTATCATTTGATGATAATGTTCCGTATGTTCAAAATGTTGTTCCAACTTTGACGGCTTGAGTAAGGAAAAGTGCAACTCCACGAACACATGAGCCTGCCTAAGGTGCTTTCATCTCTGAACTTTTGTTGATTCCTCCCCACTTACAATGACTTTATCCCACTCCATCCAGCTGAGAACTGATTTTCCTTGGGAGTCTGGCTTAGGTTTAGCTTCTTTTTTGTTTGTTTCCTCCACTCCCACAACCCATGGTGAACTCTCAGGCACCTGAATCATGTAACATATTCTACCTTTTCTATGGTAAAACACACAACAGGTGATGCTTGAATTGGTAGGCACATATTTATTTATTTAAAATAAATTATATAAGAATGTTCTTACAGAACCGATTGTATGTCTATTTTTGTCTTTGCTTACTGATAGATATTGACATGTTTTGCAAGACTAATTCTCAGACTTGCTTTCATTGTAACATACCATCAAGTAGCAATGTTTTGGGGGAGAAAACTTTTAGCCTGCACCTACTTCTAACTATCAGAAGTTATATGTATCTACTCAGAAGAACCCAATAATTGTGAATGCTCAAATAGGCTTAGACCACAAAAAGAATATTAATAAAATGCAAAGAGACTTAAGTGTTATAATTTTCTCATCAATAATGCTATACTATTGCTTGGTTTATATGTTCTAGATTTATATCATTTATTTCTATTAATGGGTGATAGGAAATATGCATCAATAATATATACTAACTACATTTATTATATAAGTAAATACAATTGTGTGTAGCAATTTAAGGCAGCATATGTACTGTTTATCAGAATGATATAAACAATAAGTAATAAAGGAGTTTAGCTAAGTGGTAGAACACTATGGATTTTAAAGTTCTTTCCTACTACTAAAGCAACTCCTAAGGATATAAGAACTTTTTCCAAATGCCCACTTAATATGAGAGTGAATAATTTTACACTGATTATAAATACAGTCCTACTGCTCTAAAATAATTAAAGCATTCCCACGTAAGTCCAACATATATGAGGACTCAAATGAAAATAATCTGTTTGATTTTTGTCCTGGGCTCTCCAGCTCTGCTAAGTGAGAAGGAATAGCAGGATAGACCGAGGCAGAAGGATGTTTGTTACTTTCACAAAGGAAACATAGGCAGGTTTCCTGATTCCCAGATCAGTGTTTACTTCTTTAGGATGTTACAGAATGAATTTACATTTTCTAATGGGTAAGGTACATGGAGGACATTGGCAGGAAGAAGATATACCTCTATGTTTCCCCCTCTGGGTCCCCTGTCTGCTGTCTCTAAGTGGTGATAGTCAAACTTCAAATAGCATGATGATAGTGGATGGAATCACAGTCCTTCTGGTAGCATCTTCACAACACTTTTCACATACAGAACTCAGTAAGTATTTTCTGGTGATGCTAATGAAGAATTTATATTCTGAAGAAAAGTGATTTGGTAAGGCATGAATGAAAACCATTCTCTTCTTCTCTAATAACTACTTTTTCTGAATGATGCTGAAGGGACCGTGAGAAATTTTTCAGCCTGGGCATGAGAGACAGTCTCTTTTGTGTTGGTAAATATAGAATGTGGGTGTGCAAGTGTGCTGATCAATCAAGTTCATACAAATGAATACTATATCCAAGGCATTACATGTCCATGGGAAAAACAGGATGCAAGAATGTGTTACATCTTTTACAAATATTATGCCCAATAGCAGTTTTATAAATTCTTCTGTCAATTTTATATATCATTCTTCCCAGTGACAAGTTGAGATTTTAAGCATATTGTTCTTAACTACATGATTATGATGAACAGAAACAAATTAGACATGTTACTCTATGTAGCAGGCAGTATTGACCTATTCTAAAATGCATTATTGGACCAATTTTAAACAGAAGAATCAAACTAATTGATTGGTGGCTGCGGGAATGTTCTTTCATCAATATTTATGTGTATTTTGCATTCTTTGTATGCAGTTAAGCAAACCTAATTGAAGTCATATAAGCATGATTTTTGACACAACAAAATCAGAAAAAATATTCTGAAGAGCTATCTTTAAAGCTGTATCTAATATTTCATTCAAATAAAAATTAAAAATCCTTGTTTACATTAGTATAAAATAATTTTTTATCTTCTAAATAATTTGTAGACTATTTCTCACCTTTAGAAAAATGTATTTTAGAAAAATTTCCAACTTGAGTTTTCAAGAACAATGACAAATATGTAAGACCAATTTTAGACTGCCAAAACTTTAAGAATGTAAAAGAAGAATGCAGGAATGCAAACTTTAAGAATGTAAAATTTTGAATGACAATTTTGTCAACCTTTACAAGAATCACTACTTCTATATGTTACATACAATATGCTAAATAACTTCATGTTTATTGTTTCTACTGCTTTTTCAATTACCATACTCCCAATGTATGATGTATCTATACTTCAATTTCTCTATAATGCTCAAGTTACTTCTGCTTAAAGTGTCACAAAGAGCAAGCAAATGATTTCTTTTTGATTGAGTTGAAGCCAACTGAAGGGAAAATCAAGACATATCTACTTGCATGTGTCCAGTGTTTTTGGCACTTGCACACAAAATAGCCATAAGATTGAGAAATGAAACCAAGCTTCCCACAAATTGCATGAAAAATTCTTCTCTAATGAAAATTCACTGATTACTGTCATGGATACTTTGCTTCTCAATTGCCCCCTGTATTGCTTTCATGGTTGAAAGATACTCATTTTTCTTAAGCAGATTTGGGGAGCCACTGAGCACAGAGCAACACAATTGACATACAAAGTCTATTTGTTGATCTCTTAAAGCTCAGTGTACGTGATGGAAGTCAGCCAAGCTATTCTTTTCCACTCCGTCACTTAACAAGCATAATAATAAACGAATATTTAAAGCAGCAGCAAATATATTAACTGGAAACAAATAGATTTTATTTGTAACAAGTGCACACAGGTTAATTAACAAGAAGGAGCTTTTGTGTTGAAACAAGGCTCCCTGATGCTGTTCGGGCAGGTGCCGTTAAGGGCCAATTGAGCTCTCTAGGATAATTATGAAGTACCAGCGTGTTCTTCCGTTTGTTAACAAAGTGCTGCCCACAATTTGCCTAAACCTATAAACCATCATCTGTGATCCTCGGCTGCAATTAAACGACAAACATCTCCTCATCAGAGACCAGGGAAACAAAAAGAGACATGATAGCATTTAAGTAGCCAGATGGATATTTTTGAACATTAACTAGAAGACCTCTTTTTCCATAACAGAACATTAGAAAGAAATGTATTTTGCACTATGTGAAAGGGGAAATACCATGGTATTTTTTAAAGGGAAATTAAAATGGGCATATTGAATAATTGAAGCAGTACATATTTGAACAGCTTTGGTTTTAAACTCTTGAAGTGTTCAGCAAACTTAATAGATGCTAGAAACCTAGTTCCCCTTCTTATAGCACTGTGTAGTCACTTTTTTCCTACCATTATAGCTACTCGAATTTGAGGGGTGGTGGGCTATGACGAACATAGGAAAAGTTCCCTTGAAGTATGAGGGTGGAAGTCTAACCAATCTCATGCACCTTCTCCAGGATATGAGTCATTAATTAGTTCTTTTCTAAAAAAAAGCTTATTACTTAAAATGATATATCAGCACAAGAAAAGTAATTTTAGACCTAGAGATCACCTTCTATCACAAACTAATTGATCTAGAAGTTGTGAGGATGTAATATTTAAAATGCTTCTGTAAGCATACCAATAGTTCCAGGAGCTATAAACCTAAAAAGGCACTGCTCAGTTAATTCAATTAATTGTCTGATCGGAAGAATCTCTAAAACTTACAGAAGCTCTTGTTTTTACAGTTAAGGATCTTCTGGGCATTTAGTTGCTGACATTAAACAATGTTGCCTATCTGGTTTGCCTAACTGGTAGAGCTAAAAGGCTATTCCATAACAATAAAAAATACAATTATAAATGTATGAGTTTCTCTCAGTCAGAAGATACTGAATTTTTTTTCCCCAATGCCAAAATAACAGTATTTACAAATGTTTTCATGAACCGTGAGAAGCTACTGCTTAGTGTGTTTTAATGTAGTGTTAGGTTAACAGCTCTCTGGAAAGAACAAAACCAACCCAGGGCCAAACAGGCAGATAGGCCTAATTAAACACTCCAGAGTAAGAAAAGCTCTCAGAAAACTACAACGGACTCGACCCCTGCTTTGTACTTCACTGGGTTTCTCTATACCTTTGCCACTTTCCTCTGGATTTATTTTTTTATGAATTATTTAAACATGGCCATTTCACATCTACAATTAATTTTCAAAGAAAAGGCAACAAGAGAAAATAATCATAAGTTAAACAGCTCGAGAACGGGTCCAGTTTTGGCAGAATGTAAAAGACCTGCCTCTCCCCTTCAGAGCCTGCCTTTGGTGGTGGCGTCCCAAATCCTCTTCGTTTAAGTCCCTTAGATTCAGCCTACATGACAGCCCACACCCCTGTTTCCACCAGGGAGGAGATGCAAATATCAGAAAGTAGCTTTTCTAGGTTACCTTCCTGTGTTTCTTTTATGTAAGTGGATGGGAATTCGTGATCATAATTTCCATAGCAGGAAAAAACAGACTACAAAGAATGAGAAATTTTTCATTGTCTGAGGAATAACGATCCATTGAAAAGTGGAAATATTCACAACACTACCCACTTGCAAAAATGGAAGTGCTTAACAATTCTAGTCATCACTTCCTCATCAGCACACAGTACTCAGTACTGGGGTAGCAGGGAATAGTCTCCAAAAATCAGGTACCCTGATGTTATTCCTTATTACAGAAACATCCACTTGGAACAGAAGTCAAGGGATCATTAGATCCATCCTTCTGCCCTCGGGTATGGCTACACTCTGCTAGAAGTCATCATATTAAAATATAATATTAATTGATATAATAATATAGTATAATATAATATGATAAATATACTATGCGTTTCCTCTACCAGATTAAAAATGTTTCCAGAGCAGGAGCTGAGGCTCAATCATTTGTTATTCCCAGAGTCTGCTATATAACAGATCCCCAAAAACTCTGTACAGGAAAAATTAAAACCCTAAACATGCAAAAGATATCTTTCTTTTGGAGAAAAGAAAAATCTTCTGGTGGAAAAAAGACTTCAATATCTACTTGCTGTTCCTTTCTGATCATTTTGATATTTCACAATACTCCCTCTGGCGGTATTCTACATAGCTAAACAAACAGCAATTTCCACTTCATTGTTATCAGCCCAGTGAAGGAATTACCTTGAAAATCAATTTTTCTAAAATGCATGTGGACTGAATAGTGCCACTAGTATTTAAAATTGGGAAAAAGTCATGTCATTAATTTCTTACATGGGTTAGAAGCAGATTGCTAAAATGCATGACTAGAAAGAGTTCTATCTGGCACAATATTAAAGCTATTTAAAATTATGAATTGGCATTTATTAAAGAGCTACCACTTGCCAGGTCCTCAATAAAATATTATTACCAAAACTCTCACAACAATATTCCAAAATAAATCGTGTCCTTCCCAACTGACAAATGTGGAAGCCAAAGCTCAGGGAGGCAGGTTAACTTTCCTAAGGTCACACAGCAAGGAAGGAGAATAGTGGAAGGGCCAAGGTCCTGATGCTACATCAGATGCTGGTTGTCTGACTCTAGACTGGGACCACTGAAAACAACTTCTTCTCTGTGATTGTGTAAATGCTAAATTAGGATTGGAACTTTCTTCTCTAATTTGGAGGCCCAAATACACAAATGGTCAATGACCTGGCCAAATTAACTGGGAGGAGAAGGGTGGCACCAGTCCCAAGTTGGCTCACACCAGCACATCCATAATACAGTAGGGTGCCATGTACACTATGTCAGGGTTACATACATGCACAAAATGCCAGGATGCTTTGGGTTCTCTAGAGGAGGGCTCAACAGGATCCTTTCCTCAGTGCTTTGGGCATGACTTGCAACGATGACAAGAAAAACAGTGAGTCCTATCCCCACCATCTGCCACCATGGAGCCAGCATATGAAGCACTGTCACTCCTTCCCCAACTTTTTTCTCCTGATGAGAAATCTTTAGTTAATCTACCACTCTGTAGCATTAACATGAGAAGATGTAACAGGAGAGGAGAAAAATTCAAATGGGCTCAATTTAAATTTTCCCTATTTGCTAGTAAAGCATCTCTGATACCAGTGATGTGGCCAAAACTTGGATTCTAAAACCAATGGCTTATCTGATAATTTCATGGGATACTAGTCATAACTTAACCACTATCACTATTTTATGCACTGACAGTTAAAGCAGAAATATGATATGTTAGTGGAAGCTATTTGAAAGTGACTGGGAGAATGTCTAAAATGTTAAATGAAATTCCAAGAAGACCAGAGGCTTCTGGTGATTGGATTAAAGGGGAAGGAAAAGTCCATGATCTGCCATAGGCATAAAAAGCCAGAGCTGCAGCTAGGACAGTGTGTTCCCTTTTCTGCAACTTTTTGATCTCTGTTGTTTTTTGAGCCTAGGAGTGAACAGAAGATAAAGAGGCACTAATGTGTCATTATGATCTGCATTTTACAAAGAACTGAGCCTCACGGTGGTTAAGTATCTTGCCTGCATTACAGAGTGAGGATTCAAATTCAAGTCCAAAGCTTATCGATGTATCTATTAGGGAAACCTGTATTATTTCTCTAATTAACAAATACATTTTTCTAGGGAAGCTACCTCTATTCTCACTTCTCCCTGGCCACTTCTCTTTCTTGGGTATCCTCTGAGAGCATCTAACCAAATGTTTGATCCACAGTAGGTGCTTTGATCGAATGAAATAGGTTGTTCCTTGAAAAAAAATCCAAACTACAGTCATGTGTTGCTTAGGGACAGAAGGATGATTCTGAGAAATGTGTTGTTAGGCGATTGCATGTTGTTTGAATATCAGAGTGTCCTAGATGGCACAGCCTACGACACACCTAGGCTATACAGTACAGCCTATTGATCTTAGGCAACAAACCTGTGCAGCATGTTATTGTACTGAGTACTGTAGGCAATTGTAACACAATGGTAAGTGTTTGTGTATCTAAACATAGAAAAGGTAATGCATTGTGCTAAGACATTACCATTACGATGCTTTGTGATGATACAGCGTCACTAGGCAAAAGAAATTTTTCAGCTCTGTTATAATCCTATGGGACCACTGTTGTTTATATGGTCCTTGGTTGACCGAAATGGCATTACGTGGTACATGACTGTACCTGAGTATATTTTCCCCTTGCTGACCCTTATAATAAAAATATACTTTAAAAAATAATGATAATATGTGAATTTATGCAGTGAAAATTATATTCCATACAAGATAGCTTTCAAACACCATGAAATAAAATACTACAGTACTTAGAACTAGGAGCTATTAACCTAATTAGTATACTAAGCAGGAAATATAAATGATTGTACTATATTGTGAAAAAATAATTGAAAATAATGGCTAACCACATTTCAGAATTATACAAATGATACAATTATTTTATCTTATAAATGTTAAGGTGACAGGAATATTGTTAAGTAAATGAATTAAAAAGATGACTTTTAGGGAATCTTGTAATTTCAATATTACCTGCTGGATTTGAGCATAAAGCTTTGAGTATAGTTTAAACTGGCCGCTCCAGGTTGGCTAGAGAAAGACAAAGTTTGCCTTACCCCACGCCGTAGTTTATTTCAAGGACTTTCTCCTTCTGTTAGCTTAATAAAGACAGCAGGTTTAGGAGTTCCAGGGAGAGGTTAAGAAACACAAATAAATAAAGGGCAGGCCAACTACAGCTTAAACATGCCTTTAAACATGGCCCAAATCCCAGTGTTAGAAACAAGAGGGAAAAAGCCACGAAGACCTCAGAATGGAGATGCTCTGTAAGGACAAAAACCATGTGTGCCTTTTTTTTTGTCATGTGTGCCTCAAACTAGCACAGCATCTGACCTAAAACAGTCATTCAGTGAGCAAACAGTCAATAAATAAATAAAAGAATTAGAAAAGGATGCTGAGCAGCAAGGATCCTTGTAATATGCAAATCTAAGCACATCATTGCCTTGGTTAAAACCTTCAGTGGCTCCTCATCCCCAATAATAGAATTCAAATTCCATAGTGGGGCAAACAGGTTGTGACCCAGCCCTTGCCTCTGTGCACCTACGTCCCTCGCTATTGACCTGGTGCCCCAGCAATAGCTAATGGGTCCTTGGGAGATGCCTCTGCAAACTGCCCACCTGTTACCCCTCAGTGTTCTCAACACTGCCCCCCTCCTTTTGCCTGCATGGTACACTTGTGCTCCCTTGTCAAGACTCCTTAAGGTCACCCAGGTTACCATATTTTCCCCTTGGTTTTTCTTCTTTTGTTACACTTAGGAAGCATACTCTGCTAGAATTAGTTATGTGCAGCTTAGACTGGGAGCTGAGTCTCACTCATCTTTGAATTCCCAGCAATTCACATGGCTTCATTGTAAATGGGCCACAATAAAAGTTTTTTGAGTGAATGCACAGAAGGAAGAAAGTGCTGGAAAGAAGAGAAGAGAAATTTGAGGCTCAAATAGGAAAGGAATCGGTTTGCAGCTGGGTATGCAAAAAGGGTACTCTGGAAAGACATGGTTTCCAAATTCTATCTTCAATGCCTCAAGCTGGGTCTACAGGAGACTAAAACAACTTGCTTTTTTAAAAAAATTCAGTTACCCGTTATTGGCAAAGTAACAGTTACTTGTTATGACCCAAAGATGTGGCAGCTTTGTCAATTTTTTATTGATTTTTTTCCTTTTAAAAATGTTAGACTTTTTGAAAGGTTGAAAAAATGATAAAAAGAATTCTTATACACACATTGTCCTATTATCAACGTTTACCATATTTTTTATAGAATAATTTAAGAGTTAACTGTAGGGATGAAGCCCCTTTCCCTCTAAATAGTTCAGTTTGTATTTCCTGAAAACAAGAATTTCTCTAATGTAACCACGATACAATTAACACAATCAGGAGACTAACATTGAGACAATACACCTATCTAAACAAAAGACCTTTATTCAGGTTTTGCCAATTGGCTTAATGTCTTTTATAAGAAAGAAAATACAAGGTCATGTGCTATGCTTAGCCATTCAGTCTCTTTAAAATCAGGAACAGTGTTATACTCTCTCCTTGTATTTCATGAGGCCAATATTTTTTAAGACTGTAAGCCAATTCTATTACAGAGTGCCTCTCGTTTTGGGTTTGTCTAGTGTTTTGTCATGAATTTAGATTTAGGTTTTGGGATTTTGGCAGGAATATCACAGAAGTGATATTTAATTCTTCTCAGTGCTTTATGTCGGGAAGTACAAACTAAAATTTGTGCATTTGCTGGGGATGTTAACTTTGATCGCTTGGTTAAGAGGAGATTTACCACATTGCTCCACGTTCGAGTCTTTATTTTGTGGAGAGATACAATGAGAGTATATAAACAATCCTCAAACTTTCACTGACAAGTTGTAGTGCCAATTAATGATACTTCCCTGAATTAAGTATTATCATGGCTGCCAAGTGGTGATTTTCTAATTTCATAATTTCTTTCACATTTATTAGTTGCCTTTCTATTGTAAGAAGAAGCTCTTCTTTTTCATGCATTGGTTTATGTGTTTATATTAGCATGAACTCATGGAATTTTACCTTAGTGGGTTACAAACTTTTACTCTCATTTATTTTGATTGCAAATGGCCCCAGATTTGCCTCGTGGGGGTCCCTCAAGCTGGTTCCCGAGTCTCCCAGATTTTTAATCCATTTTCAGGTGGTTCTCCTTGCATCATGCATGCACATCCCTATCAATTGCATACTTTGATCCTGTTATTTTAGTTTTACAGGAGATATTTACTACAAAGCAGCTACGTCTACCCTGCAGTGAAGAATGTTATCACAGCAAGTAATTAAAAATTGAGATACTCTTTAAAAAATTATCTTTGAAGATTTTATTCTTCATAATCAAATTTTAATAGGGTAAATCCTCATATCAATTTGGGGCAATGATTTAGGACAATCACAGCAGCTCAATTTATTGTTTGTAAGTCAACCTGCATTTTTCATTTTTTTCTAATTACTCCCTTCACAGTCACTTTATTTGTAGATTGTGAAATGGTTCAATTTGCAAAAAAATTGAGTTTTAATCAACATAGGCAAGGTGAAATAGAAAGTTGAAGAAATCATAAGATCATTACAGTAAAGTCCCACTTCCTTCTGTGAACGAAAGTATTATTGGTTTTCTGTTTCAGGACTGTATGCACAGGAGCAGAAAGGTGGGCAGCAGATGGAATGAGGAAGCGTAGTGTGGCATAGGGCTGCCTACCCAGGAATGTTAGCAGCCTACACTGACAAAGTATAAAGAACAATTACTCAATTAAGCTTATGCTGTCTCTATAAATATATTTGCCTCCATAGATACACTTACAAATATTATAGGATTTCAAGGTTTCTAGGGCTAAATTTGATTAAGACATACAAAACCCCCTAAGCAATGCACATGGAAAACAAATGTCTTTCCTTTGTGACTACCTTTGCAAACACTAGAGTTTCATTTGCTAACTACAGCAGACACATGCACAAAATGGGTGATCATGGATGCTCCAAAAGTCCTCCAGCTAAGATGCCCAGTTTGGTAGGAAAGGTGTATTATTATCCAGCTAGGACTCCAAAGGCCATGATACCAAAACCTATCTGACTGAAACTATGGAGGAATTTAAGCAGAAGACAATTCCTCAAATCATCATTTAGTCACAATCGCATGTTAACAGTTGTCCAAAAATTAGCTTACATGTTTATTATTTTGCAGCTTTGCAAGCACGATGATATAATATATTCCCATATCTGCTTTCTCTGACTGGCAGAAGCCTTGTTTCGATTGCTGGAGCTCCATTTCTCCAATTCTAAGAGGTTCAGAAAGCGGCAACCAGGGAAAAGACAGGCAACCAAATCCTCCTGCTCTCCAAATTGCAGTATTGTCTGTGCTTGTGTCTGGTCTATCATACACCATTACAGTTGATCAAGCTTAAAAAGCAAACTCAGATTTTCAAGCCGAGAAGTCACTGGAGTACATTTATGGATCGTGTTCTCATTCCAATACAGTCCCCAGGGGAGAGAGTGAACAGCACAAGGAATGCGTCTGCTGTTTCCCTTCAATATAAGTTTTGCATAAAACAGAACTGCTTCAGTTTGTAAACAATATGAGCACCTGCCATACACATGGCAACCAGAAGGTGGCACGGTCTTAACATTGACCGAGGGCTGTCGGTTCCACTGCTGAATCCAAGCAGATTTATTTGTGAAGGTAACTGCTTCACGTACTGTGTACATTCATTTATGCATTTGGGTCTGTCCACTACAAACAAATCCCTTCCTGTGCCTGGAAACCGAGAACTCTTTGCTTGTTTCCATTTTCTTTTTATTCTCCCCCAACCCCCTTTTTAAGTTAATATTGTTTTGCTTTATGCTTTAGAGGACTTGAATATTTCTCTGTACTTATCTTACCGTTAGAACTTGGTTAATGAAATCTAAATAGAACCTCATGATTTGAATCTTGCTTATGTCTTATTTGTAACCAATTTCCATCCTATGAAGATGACCTTAATTTTATATTCATTCATTAGAAGAGTTTAGTTGAAATGGTAATTAATTCTTTGGTCAAAATTAGCAAAATGAATTACTCATGAGGAGTGGTGTGCATGTGTATAATTTAAAAGGACATTCTACATTTCAGATGTGTTAAACATTGGATTTATATTGCAGATTCCATTATAAAGAAGGGAAAAGGCCATGAATGCACTAGTATTTTTCTTTCATTAAGAGAAAAGAGAACATGCCTTTGTATTTTATGAAACTGACTTTACTAAAATTCATCAGAGGCCTTAACAGTCAAGACAAACGATGTTTAAATAAGTCAGCAATATTTCATGGCAACTTGTGAGTGCTGGCAAGTGGGCACCATTTTGACACTCAAGAAAGTACCTTTCTCAAGGCCACTGAGTGAACTCTCTAAAATTCATCAGCCTTCCATTGTGAATAACAACAATTTCCTTGATATTCATTCTTGCATTTATTTCCTTCTTAGTCATTTAGGTGGAAGGTCTAGATTGAAAATAGACTTCCTGTTTTCCAGTATTCTGTGCAGCTCCCCTCACTGACCACCTCTCCATGCATCCACACTCACACTGTCTCCCCAGATGGGGATTTCTCTGTAAGCTCTTCCTTTCACTTAGCCCTCAAGGCATCTCCACCGGGTGTCTGCATGCGATGTCCTTTCCCCTTCTTCCCAATCCGCCTGTCAAGAATGCTTACTGGGAGGGGTGACTGTCTCTGACTGGAAGCTTATTTAGCCTTGCATAATAGGCAGCATGTAACATTAATTGAACTGAACTGCTACTTGGCCATGTGGAGTTCAAACAGCAACACAAAGTCTATATTTATTTATTTTTTAATAACAGCATGAATCTTGTAGCAATGACTCATTCTCATGGGCATCCCCTCCAACTAAGTCTGCCTCAAAAAAAAAAAAAAAGACATCACCAATCAACCAGATTCTAGATCTTCCTCTGCTAGGAGTACATAGAAAATAAGCTTAAGAAAAAGCCAAGTGGATGCAATTTATAAATATAGAATCCTTTTTCATTTAGACATTTTTAAAGCTTATTTTGTATGTATAAACAGGTCATACCTCCGAAAGCCCAGAAGTTTTATTTTATATGTTCTAACCTCAACCTTCTATGCCTTAGAACCAATAATGCATTTTCTACTTCCTCCCGGTTCCATTTCTACTCATGCCATAAACAAGAGAAATGGAAGCTTAACCTCATAGTGGCTCTATGACATTTTGACTCTCCCCTCAGGGTCCTGAAATATCCCAGCATATGCCCATTCTGGCATAGATCAGGGAACAGCAGGCCCCGGGGACACCATATGGCCAAGAGCCTGCATGTTACACTGGGGCGTGCTGAGGTTTCAGGTCCCCCTAGCCAGGCTTAGATCTGGTGTTGGTCTCAAGGGCCAGAATTGAATCCTAAGAAGTCCTCTGGGGATGAAAGTCCAGTCCATGGAAGGCTGAAAATAGTTACTTTAACCTGGAAATGTTTTAAGAATCGATATTAATTGAGCTGAATTGTCATCCTCTTATGTGAATCTTGAACTATAGCCTCTTTTGCTTTAGGGTAAATGGTAAAGTGAAGACTGTTGTGTTGGGAAAAGTGGAGACGGATTCCCCACTCCTCCCTGGCGTAGCCTGGGATGCTTTAGGACCCAGGAAGTTTTCCTGGTCCTGACTGCCTAACCCCAGAGTGGTTCTAATAGAGAAAGAATAAAGTCTCAGGATTCTCTTTCTGGTATACAGTAGGTGCTCAATAATTTAAAAGTGAACAAATAAACTCTCAGTTTCCATGAAATTAAACATGGTAAATCCTGAAACTCTCCCTTCCGTTCCCTCTTCTCTCTTCCTCACATGTTATCGATTCTGGTTTTCTATTTATCTCCAGTGTCTGGATCAGAAGTCACAGACTTCCCTTTTGGGAGGTGTTGGTGAGGGTGAACATGCAAATGAGTGTCTCCTCATTTGTCAATGTGTACCTTCTTCTGAAAACTGTCGTGGAGATTATATGAGTCAGTAGGTGAAAATACCTTGGATTGGTACATGGCATATGGCAAGCCCTCACAGAGGGTAGCCATTATTTTTTTCCTATGGGCAAATTAGTATTATAAAGATGCCATATTTTCACAAATTAATTTTTATATTTAACAACATTAGAACAAAGATCCTAGGGGGATTTGAAGGGAGAGAAATCAATAAAATTATTAAATTAATTCAAAGGAATAAAATAAATAATTAAGAATATTTTAAAAAGGAAAAAAAGATTCAGGGGACTTCTTTGCTTGTCATAAAACAAGATTAATAAAACAGCAGCAGTAAAGGAAGAATTACAGGAAAATTAGCAAATTGAATATATGGTCTTTCAGAGGACCTAGTATAACTTCTTTTGCAATAAGGAAGTATCACATAGCAAATGGCATTTAAAATAATTATGTGGCAATATCTTGGTGCCCTTTTTTGGTCATTTACCATATGCCAAAGCTCGTATGAAGTCTCCTTTCTCCCCCACTGTCAGGTAGCCATATCTTTCTGTTTGTAGGTGAGGAGATTGAGCTTCACTGCTGTGGTACTCTTTCCTTTCTGAGGTCCCACCTGAGTTTGCTCTCAATTAGCCTTTTACAGATGAAATCATTTTAGTTTAATACTCAACTGGCACTATGAACCACAATAAGTGTGAAATGGATTGGTGATTTAAATGGAAAACCTGAAACCAAAAACAGCTAAGAAAATATAGGTGGCTGTTTAATTGATCTCAAGTATGTAAAGGGCTTTTAAACACAAAGGAAGAGAAAGGAAAATTGACAGTTTATGTTAAATAAAACTAAATAAATTTTACATGTAAAAAAATCATAAAAAACAAAAAGGCCATTGACAAATTGGGAGAAATATTTGCCGTGACTATAACAGACATAGAACTATTATCCTAAATGAATAAGGAATATTTGAGGCTACTTAGAAAATCCTCAGTGTGCCAATAGAACAGTGGGAAACAACTAATAATTCAGATACGAAGGAAGTAATACAATGGACAATAAAGATATGAAAAATTACTCAGTAGTAGTCAAATAAATACAAATTAAAATGATTTTTTTTCAACTACCAGTTATTAAAGATTTTAAAATTTCATAATGTAGGTGAGATAGCCATGTGTTCTAATGCTCAGCAGGCAAGAATGCAACAGGAATGGATTCTCTGAAAGCAATTTGGTAATACATGTCATCAGATTTTGTTTCTAATATTCTTAATATTTGAGCCACTGCTTTCACGTTGAGAAACCAACTCCAAAGAACTAATTGAATTTTAGGTCAAACATTTTCTTATAAAATGAAAAATAAGCTAGATGTGATTTCAATGTTTATACATAGACGAAATGATAATTTTTATCTATTCATAGGTGAAATATTATATTTCTACTAAAAATATTGTTTTTAAATAATTTTGGAAAAGGATCATACGATAAGGTTAATATAGCTGTGAAACATGATTTACATTGTGAAACATAATTACAGAGTAAGGATAGATAGGAAACGAGATCATTCTGATTTTCTTTTGCTTTTTTTATTTTCTGAAAATTCTAAAAGAAACATGTCTTACCTTCATAATTTAAAAAAGTATTGATTTGTTTTTGTGTTCTTCCTTTTTCTAACTCCACACACTTTAATATATAAAAGATAGGTAGACACAAAAAATAAAGGTGAATAAGATTGAATATTGGGATGATGAGAAAATTACTAGAGATCCTTACCCTGACTAGGGCAGAAATACATTTAAATATGAGGCATGGGGTGGAAAAGAGAAGAGCTGGGAAGGAAAGAGAAAAAGCCACAGAGGCAGACACTGAGACACTGAATGCTTTTATGTGAGTAACGTTTCAGAGTCATGCCCCAAATTCACAGAGGCCCTGGCCTTCACAAGTCATCTGCATTAATGAGTAACGAGGTTATCACTTTGCTGTCTTGTTATTTTAATCCTCACACCCTAAATCTGGAAGCTGAACTCTGAGTAGATTTTCCAGAACCTCAGAGTAGTGTGCAAAGTATGCTCTGGTTTGAAGCAGCCATTACCAAAGCAGTATCACCCTGAAGGCCAGAGGAAGCAAGTCCAGGGCTTCTCGGGCTAGAGGTCCCCACCTGTGTCAACATTAATTCCTCATCTTTGGTCTGGCACTCAGGAGACTTCTCTGTCCTGAAATCATTCACCTGAAAATTGTTTCTGAGAGCCTGCCATGTGCGGTGCTATCCTGATGACTTAGGGGCTGCACATGGCATTTGTGGCAAACTGTGGTGAACTGGGGAGAACTGGAGCCATGGTGTCCACTCCAGAGATGGTGGCCATCACTTAGCCATAGCAGTCACCTCCATTTTGGAATGTGAGCTCCACGTTGCCTAATCTCCTAGTTGTGTGTGTGTGTGTGTTTTCCTGTTTGTTTAATATTGAGAAATCTGGATTTTTAAAAATGGTAAATCTCTCAATTTCCAAAATTGGCAAATAATTAAAAATATTTAAGCCCTGTCCTGAGCAATTTTTTTGTGGGCCAAGCAGAATATGCCTGCTGGTCCCAACTGGTCCCAAGACTGCAATTTGAAACTTCCATTCTATAACATTGGATGTGACTAAATGGGCTCTAGTCTACAAATAATGTGCCAGGCTCTGAACAACTAGAGGTGTAAAGATGAATAAAACATTTTCTGCTTTTAGGGAGTTTCATGCATGGTGTAGGAGAAAGACCTTTAAAAGGGTAGGTCATAGTACAGCAGTGTGGTGTTACTATAGAGGAAATAAAATGCTGTCTAATATAGGAGGTAGTTTTGTCTGAGAGAATCAAGGGAGGCTTAATGAAGGAGTTGGCACTAAAGCTGGGTATGTTCTGTGATCCCCAAAGCTAAAGAACCATAGAAAATTTGTTTTTTTTCCCTGGGGGAAAGAGATCATTTGAAGCACAGAGCCAAGCTTTATCGGATCGATGGAAGTTTTCTTTGGGGAGGAAAATAGTTCCACCCTCTATAAGTGAAAGCAGAAAGCAAGGACACGGTGGACAAAAACTGAGAAGTAGTGCTGAGGCAATGGACAATAATTTTTAAAAATGAAAATAAAGTGTAAAAGGATAAAAGCTCCAGGAAACTGAACATGTACAAGAGAGGAAATTTAGAAAATGAGAAGTGAGTTCATAATTATGTTCAGCAATGCCTTAAGACTCTTGGATTATCTGGACATTTAGGTCCTTCCAGAGGAAGGGTGGGCATTGTGGTTAACAAAGGGGGACTCAGACTCAACTGTCTACTTCTTCTGAAAAAGAAGCATTGGTGATCAAAAATATTAATACCTATGTAGCTTTTGTCCTAAGATGTAGACTATTTATAACTGGTAGTGTACTGCAAACTCCAAATGCTTAATACATGTGGTTATAATGTTATCATGTCTCCCATGTCGAGCTATTTTGGGGACAAACTCTACTTCATCTCCTGCTTATGTAGCCTTAATCAACTATTTTTGGCATCTCCTACTTATATAGCCCTAATCAAATATTTGTGGCATTTATCCTTTGGTCACTCTGCCAGTGTTCCAGAAGGCATATTATTCCTGACTGGATCAGCCTGTGTGATACATACTCAGCAGAGAGAAAAGAAGACTTATGACTAGAAGTGGTTACATTATTCTTGCACACAATTAGCTCATAATTATCCTTCAAAGAAAATATGATTACCCTTTTCATTCCACACATAATTCTTAGGTTGAATATTGCCAAATTGGGACTTGAGTTTCATCTCAAGGCTTCCCTTGATGCTAATTTTAACTTGAATTCATCTGGATAAAAATGTCTGTGGGACAAGAAAGGAACACGCACATGATTTGCCCCATATACCACTCCTCCAGAAGGGAAATAATGCTGGCACCCAAGGATATTATACAGGTCAGGGTAGGCTAAGTTATGTTGCTGTAACAAATCATCCTAAAACCTTAGTGGTTTAATATAACAAAAGTTTATTTTTTACTCCCACTTTATGTGATGAAGTTTTCATTCAGGCATACTTTCCTAATCATTGTAGCAAGGGGAAGGGGATATGTCAAATCATGTACTGTTTCTTAAAGCTTCTGTCCAGAGATATCCAATAACTTCTATTTCATTGACTAAAGCAAGTCATGCCCACTTAACTTTGAAATGGACAAGACAGTGCAATCCTACAATGTACCTAGAAGGAGTGAAGAACTGGAATATATATGAACAGCTCTAGTGGCTATCATAGGCAAAATCCCTGGTGAGAGAATTTTTCTCTTTAGGTTACTGCAAAGTATAAGCTAATAACTACCAGCCCATGAGATGGGTCATTTGATCCATGCCCAAAGTCATCACGTAAAAGGAGACATGACCGAGAAGTAAAAAGATGAAAAGATTATCCTTTTTCTCAAGAATCTTGCAGGCCAGTGGCAGGGAAAGAGGTAAAGAGATAAAGAGGTAATGATACACATATAATAATTCCAATGTCTTTTAATAATTGCTGGAATGCAGGAAAACCAGAAGCAACAGGATCACAGGAAAGAGGAAGGGTTTAAGAAATGTATAGAGAGTATAACTGAGAGCACTTGGTGCCCAATTAGTTACTGGGCATGAGAGACAAACCTTGGATGCTTCCCAGGGTTTTGATTTGGTTAACTGGACAGACATTGATATATTAATCAAGAAAGGAATCACAGTGTTAAAAACAATCTTGGGCAATAGAAGGGAGAATGTGTGAATTCAATTTTATCCAAATTATACTTGAGCACTGATGGGAGATCTAAACCAGAATGTCCAGTAGATTAGACATAGAGGCCTGGGCTGGAGAGAGCCATTTACATTTAGTTGAACAACTGTTTATTGAGTGAGCTCTATATGAAGCACTTATAAGGAGTTTTGTTTACAAAGGTAAATACAACATAATCCATGCCACTGTCACTGTGGAGTTACATTTAGTGAGAAAAACACACATCAACAGATAGTTGTCCTGCAAGATGGCCCACATTATAGAAGATGTTCAGGGTGCTCTGGGAGACCAGCAGAGAGGTTGCTAACCAAGCTTAGAGGGGTGATAACAATCGCAACTGAAGTAGGTTTTCTTGGAGGCGATGTCTGAACTGAGTGTGGAAAGTTGGATATAACAAAGCTTGGTAGTTTTCAGTTTCTGGAGTTATAATTACTGGATTTAGATCCTGGCTTCACTATTTTCTTGTGCGTGTCACTTAAACCTGTCTGTTCCTTGGTTTTCTAATCTCTAAAATGATGGCTATAATAGTTTTACAATACCTATCTCAAGATAGTTTTGAGGATTAAATACAGTGGTACATATCAAGATCAAGGTACTGTCCAGACACATAATAAGTGTTCAGTAAACATCAACTATTATTATAATTTTTATTTGTAGAGACAGGATGGGAGAAGGATATTACAGACAACAGATATGGGAAAACAAATGTTTATGAAATCATAACAGCAGGGTTGTTTGGATAGCTACAAGAAGTTTACTACTGCTAGAGCTTAAAGTGTGAGACAGGGAGTGGCAATGAAAGACTCTCTGGAGAGACTTCCAGAGAAGAAATAACATGGTGCTGGAAATTATTTCACACAGTAGCAGCTATTTATGGGTTTTAAGAAAAGAAAGGATGATTATATTTCTGTTGTTAAGAACTCTTTCCAGGAGCTATTTGGAGTTATAGCGGAGAAAGAATGGAAGCTGAATTAGGGATATACTGCAGTTTCGTAGGTCAGGAATGGATTAAGACTGAATTAAGCAATAATAATAGGATAGAGCAGAGACAGTGGACTTGAAAAATACTTAGGAAGTAAAACCAGCAAATCTTTGTGATTAGATATGGCTAGGGAGGGAAGGGGGAGAGGAAGATTCTCTTAAGTTTCTTCCTTGGGTCCCAGGGGCATGACAGTAACAGCAACTGTGCATTTTAGAATGCAGGGGAAGAGTCAAGTTTGGGGGTGTTGATGCTGTATTTGTAAGCTTTCTAAGTGGAGATATTCAAATGGAGGTTGGGAGAAATGTAGAGCTACAGATAAATAATTTGGAAAGCAACATTAGGAAAGTAAGTAATCTCCAGGAGCATGTCTTGGTTGAGAAGGAAGACCAGTGGGCTAAGGATAAAGTTCTGGTGAGTACCAGCAATTAATGGGCGAGAAAGGAAGAGGAACTCATACAGGAAACCTAGAAAAATGGCCAAAGTTATTTTTTTAAAAAGAGAAATTCTGTTCACATGAAAGCTAAGGTAAGTGATAATACATTTATTTAAATAACAAATATGTTGAGCATCTACTCTTCCCAGACTATGGCCAACAGAGACATACTCAGAGAAGAGTATCAATAATGTGAACTAAAAATTGTCCATTACATTTACCCATAAGAAGTTCACAGACTAACTAAATAGTAGAGATTTCTGTGGATTGTTGAGAGCAAAAGCTTGAAAGCAATAGTGTAAAGAATGAGTGGTAGGTGATGAGAAAGAGACAGTAAGAGTAGATAAATTGTGGATAAGCTTACATATGACAGTAGGTAGTAAAAAGAGGAGAAAGCCAAGGACAAAGGTGAGGGATAGGTAGAATAGGAAAAGACAGTGAGAAAGACAGAGAATGATTCATCAGATTCAGATTGAAAATGTGAAAGGAGTTGCAGAGTAGAAGGCAGTGTGTGGTTTTAAAAAATAAGTTATAAAATATATTTCAGATCTAAATTTTTTATTTATAATTTCTAATGCTGATAAATTTTACATTTCCATTCATTTCAAGAGTGTTTGCCTTTACCTTATAGATTATATTTATAATAGCTTCTTTAAAGTCTTTGATAATTCTAACATTTGAATCATCTCAAGACTGGCACTTATTATTGGTTTTTCCATGTGAAATTAGTCACATTTTTCTGATAATTTTTTTTAATGTATCCTAGACATTTTAAATATTCTGCTATTTTGGTTCTGGGTCCTATTAAAATCCTGAGGAAAGTATTGATTATTGTTGTTGGTGTTGTTTGGCACTCACCAAAGTAATGTTCAGATTGCAATTTCTGTCTCGTTTTCTGGAGGTGATGGTCCCAATGTCAGTTCAATTGACAAAGCCTTTGCTATGCTATTTGGGGTCTGTTGTGAGCATGTATCACTCAGGGGCTAATCTGAGACCTGGGTGATATTTTAAAATTAAAGTTTCATTTGCAAACCTTTTGTCATGCTCTTTTGGGTCTATCCAGCACAAGTATAGCTCACAAGTAAGACCAGAGGTTATACTGGTTTATTCACAGAATTAACAGATTCCCTTCTTCAAATCTTTTATCTCCAGGATTTCCCTCACACCATCCAGTTGGAAGGGACCCCCTTTCGCTGGTCCTCTGAACAAAAAGAGGAAGTTTATCCTGGAGTATATTTGTCATGCTGCCACTGCATACTGAATAACTCCTGTGATTGTAGCCACCTCAGGCAAACTGGGGAGGAAAAAGAGAGAAAGAAGATAGGACTCCCCAAAATACTCTTCTGATTGCAGGGGTCCTCTTACCCAATACATCAGGCCAGAAGGATATTGTTTTTATTGAAGTTTTCATATTATTGCCCCCAACATGGGCTCCACTGGAAGCCCACCCTTGTCAAGCCATAAGACAAAAAAATAGTGATTTCCCCCCATATTCTCTGTCTCATAGAGGCTTATATGCCAACTTTATAGACAGAAAGATAGAACTTATCTCAATGTGTTAGATGCCATAGTGCTGATGTGTCAGGTCCACTGGAAGCCTGTCTTGGTGCAAGTCCACGAGCAAAAAGAGAGAAAATAAAAAGGAAATTACTCTCATATATGTCATTTTTCTATGTCTTAACTTCCCAACACAATATACCTGCTTTTGTTTATTTTTCAGAGCCCTCAGGCAGTAGCTTTTTGTATTTTGAATGGAGACTTTAGCTGTGCTCAGTGGGATAGACTTTAGTGGGCTCACTGCATCTTGGCTGCACTGGAAGTATCAAGAAGGAGCTCATTAAATACCAAGAGAAACCTTAGGTAAAATTGAAAGCCTGAAATTATTTATTTGACCTGGCTCTTTGGAAATTATTTGAAGTTTACACATATTCAGCGGAGCATACAGTCAGAAACAGGACTGCAGTGGGGTGAGAGGTGAATGGGAGTGGAAAAGTGGGGGTGGGTATAGACTAGTAAGTTTGGTTGTGAAGAAAGGTTAGGAAAAGGGCAATAATGAAGTAGGATGAAGACTGAGAAACATCACAAAAGGAGGGAAGATAGAGTATGTTCCCAAAGACAAAACTCAGTTGGTAGATTTGCTAGTGGTAAGATAATATAATTCTCTTTGATTTTCTATTTCTCCCAGTGACATAAAATGTAAGTTATCAGCTGAGAATCAGAAGGGGAGGAGTTGCAAGAAGAGCAATGTGCAAGAATCATCTTGGTAAGAAAGAAATTTCACTTTCCAGTGAAAAATTGTATGGTCAAGAAGCAGTGTGGGGGGGCCCACTTATAGTATATAGTACTAACCTGAAAATCAATTTCTCCTGATCTACTAGCTCAATAATTTCTTGCTTTCCTGTCCTCTAGTGGCTTTGACGTTCAACTCATGTCTATAGTCCAGTGCTGTGTCCACACCCTGTACCTTGTGATTCTCCAGGTGTGAGTCCTGTCAGAGAGGATGAAGTAAGACCACCTGGGGACAACCTAAGGATGAGAGGTACTAGAGGTTAGATCAAGACAGAGATATATTACCTTCAAGGTTATTCAGAGAATTACAGCATCTCAGACAAAAGAAGAAAGCAGTAGTTAATAAGGAGATGTGGGTTCCTTAGAAGGAAATTAATCGGTCATCAAACTGGCGGTGCTTAGATGGAAACGTAAATTGATGATGATTTAAATGATTGTAATAAATCAGATCAGGAGTATAAAACCACTCAGTGGGGAGTGAAGCAGGACAAGTAAGGAGGTACAAAGTCTAAATCAGTAAGAATCTAGTTGGTCATTGCTTTTACATAAACTACTGTACAACTTACAGAGTGAGGATGGATACTTACAAATAATAGACTGGAACCAGCAACTCAGAATTGCCGCAAATACAAATCAAATCCCAATGTTCCACTCTCTAGCTATGATCTACTATCCTTTACTGTTCTTATAATTGCTATTCATCTCCATCATCCTTTTAATCCTATCAATTTCATTGCCAGCAATTGTTCTTAATTGTTCAGCCCATTTTGATAGCTCTTGTTTTGTTTGCACCCTGAACACTGGTCTTTCATTTCAATCTCTCTTCCTTGGCATCCACAAATCTCTTACTCCATTTCCTTCCTTGTATCTGTCCTGAAATCAAGCTCCCTCCACCCTCAGATCAATGCAATCCTCTGCCCCTCCCTTCCTACTCGAACTATTGACCACAGCTGAAATGCCTTCGAACTGTATCACCAGCTGGGCCTTTGCTCATGTCTTCCATTCCAGTACCTAACTCATGCTACCACCTCTCTCTCCAGGATCACCATGCAGCCTCCGGACTTTCCTCCCACCTGTGCTCTTCTTGCTCATCACTTACACATTTTAGAGTCAATTCTGCATGTGACAAAATGAACTTCATAAAACACAAATCAGTTTGCATTACTTTTCTGCTATAAACCTTCAAAATCTTGCCATTTTCAGTAGGACCCTGGTCCATTCTATTTTACACAGGCATCCATAATCTGACCCTGCCCGTCCCTTCCACATTTGCCATAGCAATCTCCTCCTCTTTCCCTCCTCCTTACGCACACTGGCCTCTTGCCATTTCATAAAAACAGCATGCTCATTCCCACATCAAGGCTGTTACACTTGCTGTTCTCTGCCCAGATCTCCACACACCTTCTCCATCTCATACAGGTCAAGGTCAAATGTCACCTCTTTGGCCTTCTATGGGAGAAGAACTTCCTCCCTTCATTGCTATGGGGTGGGGAAACTGCAGCCTTCTGATTTCAAGTTTGTTCTTTTTTAAGCACCACAGGAGGCAAGCAAATCTTCATCTTTCTTTGCTGCACCCCTTTTAATAAAAGGATTTTTTTCTGTAAAATTTGGATTCAGTCAAAAGGCCACACTTAAGAACCTAGACGGCCACATGTGGCTTTAAGGCTGCAGGTTCCGCACCCCATGCCCACACTAAACCAGAAACTCTTCAAAGGCAAGACTTTAAAACTATCTTGCTTGACTATCATACCCATAACTCAAAAGACAGTACTCAGCAAACAATAGGAACTTGGTAAATACTTGCTGTATCTGTTGGATCAGCTAAAAGCCTCTGGAATAATGGTGGGAGTCAGGGTGGGAGTGAGGTGCTGATGTCACCTGATGAGCCGAACAAAGGATAATTTTACTATTTGGGACAAAAGGCTGAAATATAATATGCTAAGAATTGCTGCTGCATTGAAAAAATTTTTGTAAGGAATCTATATTAAAGTATGCTGTATATTTGATCTTAGAGCTGGAGGTCAAAGCAACCCATTAACGGGGTTTGCAAGTGTCATTTGTGTCATCCTTAGTTTTGCAAGGAAAATGTCGCACTATTAAAAGATAAATGTAAGTAGCTTAAGCAGACATAATTAGGTATATTTTTCACTTTTTCTGCTCCAGATCTGGCATGGTTCCTAGGCATGTGAAATTAGTGACAGGGGAAAAAATGTAAATATATAGCTAATGCAATAAATGTTACAAAATATTTTGTTCTGTGCACTGTTCAGCATTTTAACCAAGTCCACATATTCTGAGAGGAAGTTTCCAAAACTTATTGTGCCTTTTTTGTCTTTTGTAGGAAAAAAACAGGAATTTAGCTGGTATTAGAAAGCAGATTTTGGAAAATGGGGTGTAAGTGGAAAATGAAGGGGCTGAGCTAAGACAAACAGCCTCAGTTTCTCCATTTATAAAATATTCAGATTTAACTAGATGCCCATGACCATGAAGGACTCTTCAAGCTCTTTGGTTCTGTAAGTATATGGAAGTTTCCTACAAGGGGGTATATGGCTCAGCCACTACTTTTCCATTGACGTTAGATAAATATTCATTAGATTGGTTTGATAGGGAAGCCAAAGTGACTTTTGTTAGTATCATTAATCAAAGGATTATTAACTATATCAGCTCTGGAGATCCAAAGGTAAGCCACACATAGCCTGTAGTATAAGCCAGGCATTCCTCAATTATGATCTCCAGCATCTGGCGACTTATTATTAATAGAAATGCAAATTCTTGGGCCTCAGCTCAGACCACTCACTGAATGAGAAACTCTAGTAGTGGAGCCCAGCAGTCTGTTTTAACAAGTCCTCCAGATGATGCTGATGCACATGGACATTTGGAAATATTGATAAAAGTGGATACTTTAGCAGTTCAAGTGCTGAAATGTAGATCTTAACAAAGGGCTAAAAGAGTAGCAGAGGAGAAAGGGCTGAGCGTCTTGGACATTTGTATGTTGTTTCATGACTGGGAGTTCAGATGAAGTTTGGAAGGTCTTCCCAAGCACAGGAAACAAGATGTGCAGATGTGGGAGAGGTGAGGAAGACAAGACTGATCCCCAAACTTACAATGGCCCAGTGGGGCCTGGGGTAGCAGCGTACACTTTTTTTCTTAGATATCCTTCCACCTTTTTGCTCCATGGTGCCACACATGATGCCGGTGACGAAGGGGACTGAGTGAGAGTGGAGATAAACGGTGAAAATTAGGGCCTGCAAATTGGCAGCGTGGGGGTCAAATTGTGCTTACAGATGGGCTGCATTTGGTTGGCACAGTATTACACAAATAAACTTGAGCCAACATTTAATGATTAGTAGTTTGGACATTTTAAAAAGATCTTCATTTTGACTTTTCATCTTCATTTTTGTCTTTTCTTAAAGAAATGGATGACTTCCCTCACATTTAAATACAGTAACAATCTGATGCTAGTAGCAGCTGCTACTTTTTGTTGGGTCATGTCTTCTCCATATCTGCACAATTTCCATGACTCCCTTTCATATCCTCAGTAGTCATTACACTTGGACGGTTCTTTTCATACAGTAAGAGATTTGTTCTCTATTTTCATGTTGAAGTCAAAAGTAAGAAAATGCAAGAAGGACAAAGAGCACTACCTCTTTCCAAACAAATAGGAATGAGCATATTTTGGAAAGGGGGCCAGGGGGAATGTTTCTACATGCTTGGCAATAATTAGAAAGAAACTTAGAATGTAATAGGAGTAAAAATGAAAAAGTGATAAACTCCGACTTGGAAAGACTTCACAAATTAGGTAACAACAGAAAAGGGTATTGAAGAATGAATAGGAGTTTTCCAGATGAAAAATAATTCATCCATTCACTAAAATGCAGAGTCTAAGGCAACTTATCATTTTGAAAATGTATGCCTTTTTTTCTGTAATTAAAATAAATTGGGAATCTCTCATAATGGGGCTACATATCATGGCCATGTTGTTCCAGGCTATAGTTTAATTACTCTGGCCTGAGGCCTTCCTAAAGCCCAGAGATACCTAGAAGTCTTTTTTAATAAGGAGTTAATGCTGAAGGCTCAGTGCAAAGCCATAGCCCCTCTCATTTGAAAATGAGGAGTGAAGATAAATTCCATAAATCAAAAGCCTAAGGAAAAATAGTTAACCCAACATGTTCTGAGCTCTTCCGTGCTTCCTTGAGGGGGTTTATTATGAATGAATGCTTTGCTAGGTCACTGAAATATTTAAAGGAGAGAAGCAAAAAGCACCAGAGTGTAACCTTGTGTGTATGTACTTGTGTTTTTCAAACCAGTACATTCTTTAAAAAGGCTAAGGCGAAGTAGCCATTCTTAAGAATCTTGGCTGGTCACCTAAACGGAAGCGGAGGTAGCAGATAGTCCTGCCATTAGCTAATTGAGAGATTTCTCCAGTTCCAGCAGTGGCTTGCTGTCCTGAAGTGGAGGTTGCAGTTCAGATCCAGATGGAGACAAGTTCCTCATGGGGGCGCCCAATTATGGGTCCGGATGGCCCGTGCCAAGCACAGCACGGGTGAGTCACTGTACACCTGCTGGAGAGGTCCTGGTGCCAGGGACATGTTCACAGCGTCACTCAGCTTGGTCTGTGTGTGCGTTTATTGTCGAGTGCTTTGCAACTAGACTGGGAGAGTGTAATGGCATCCCCTCATAGCTGGAGGCCTGGAAAGAGGATGTAAGTATGATTACTGCTGACAGCTAATGGAGCCTCACCGTCAGAGGCGGTGGTGGAGATGCTGCTTTTGGATCCCAGGTACTTTGGTTCCCATCCCAGAACATTTTTCGTAGGGAACTGATTGATCTTTCAAATAAAATGTCTCAATTGGCCAAGTTGTTCCTGCCTCTTTTATTTCAGTTCCTCGTCCCTAACACATGGCAGTTTGGAGGTGAGATGTTTGCTGAGCGACATAAAGAAGTAGAGCGAATGCTCAAAGGTCTTTGCCATCACCTTTTCCTCTGCAGACGATGCAGCGACCGACTGGGAGAGGAGAAGGAAAAAACGAGAGCTGTCACATAGGATTTGCATGCATCTGAATACATATTGGTGTTGGAGGTTTACACACACTTAACTCAAAGAGGTTTATGAGATATGCCCATTAACTTATAGTGATGACAGCTACATTTTATAATGTCAAGGGAGACCACTAGAAGTAGATCTGAGAATAACTGAAGAATTTAAGAATAAAATAAAAAATTTAAAATAAGAAATAATGTGGCCCACTTGGCTGCAACCCCTCCCTGCCTTCTCGTGGGTTTCCTCCTGGGGCATCCTGATTCATGCTCTCTCATGCTCCCTTGCTCTAGAAATCTTTACACTGCTCTGTACCGAAGCCTCTATTTAGCCATTTAATTCAAGTCTCAGCTCAGAAAACCTTTCTCTGAGTCTCTGGAATTTATTGTAATTATTGTATTATAATTATCTATATATGTAACTGACTTCCCAACAGTGGCGCCCTTGTATTCCCTCATAAATTCAACTCATATTCATTGAGCAATTTTGTGCCAGGCAATATTCTAAGTACAAGAAATACAAGGTTAAAGGGAGGAAATAGGAAACAAGTAAACAAATAAACAAACTGATGATTTCAAATATCAAGTGCTGTGATATAGTCATCAATCATTTAGAGGTGAAGTGGAGGCTGCACAGGCTTCAGAGGAAACTGAGGAGAACTACCCATTAGGTAAGAACATTCTAGAAAGGAAGTGTTTCAAGAAGAAAGGAATTATCAATTTCACCATCTCTAGCCTGTGTGTGAGCCTGGGCTAGGAGGAAGTCACTGGGGACCTTAATAAAAATCTCAATTGAAGGGTGGGAACAAATGCCCTTCTGGAGGGAGAATGAAGAGAATAAAAAGGCCTGTTTCATTCATCTTTGTACCATTTTTGCATCTCTACTGCCTAATACATAGTAGGCATTTCATAAGTGTTAACTGAATATATGAACTTTCTGGTCCTCTACTCCAGCTCATGTGATTTGAATTTCATTTTTGGACCCCATTATATCTTCTAGAAGCATCTTCCACAGCAACGACATGTTGCAGCATGAATTTGCTTACATGGACACCTCCCCACTCCTGGACCATGCGTTCCTTGAACTCGGGGGCTTTGTCATATTCATTTTTGTATGCTTAGAACCCAACATTTTTTCTGGAATACAGCAGTCATTGAGTTAATAAATATTGCATGAATGAAAATTTATCAGATAACAATATTTGTCTTTTTTTCCACTAAAATTAGCTAAAATTTTCAGACCAAATTGAAGAATAGCCTAAGTCGAGAGCATATATTAATAGACAGGAGATTTTTCTAACAGAGCTATCTAGGCCTTGGGAAATACAATAAGAAATTCATAGTTGAGAGACATAAAAGAGCAAAGTTTAGGCTTCTTGCTTTTAGGGATTGCATTCAAAAACTGAGATTTATTACTGTAAAAAGATTGACTAACATTTATTAAATGCCTGTTGTTTGATAGATAATGTGCTAAACGATATCCTTATGTACATGAACTTGTTTGTTTTCAGAATAATCTTATTAGGTGAGTAACATTATTGTTTCCATTCTATAGATGAGAAAACTAAGGCTTAGAGAAAATTTAAACTTGCCAGAGGTTACACTGATTTAAATCCATGTGAGACTCATGAATGTGACCTTTGCCACTGTGCTCTTCTGCCTTTAGGTAGAACTTTGGGATATAACTATAATGATGTAGGCAGGGGAACTCTTCACTCAAGTCCTTGTTCAAACTGTTATGAACTTCACTTTTATTTACCCAAAAATCACTGTTCCAATCATAATAACAGAGCTATCAGGTACTGTGCACTTATTGAAGCCCGTACACTGTGCTAGGCACTTCTATTACCTCTGATCCTTGTAGGATAGATATCACTGTCCTTACATACGATGAGAAAAATGAGGCTCTGGGAAGTTATACATGTTGCCCAATATCACAGAGATAATTGGTAGTTAGGAGGGGATTTCATTCTTTCATACCTTAAAGTCCAAGAGTTTCCAAATTCCATTATACTTAAATATAGCAATACCACACATACAAACAAACAGAAACAAAGCAAAACAAAACACAGTGCAACAGCACCTTCTTAACTTGGGAAAAACACAGCACCAAACAGAATCAAGGGCAGAACAGAAGTCCAGAGGCTGTTTTTTTACACCATCAGTTCTGCAAAAGTTCTCAGGGTATGCAAGAAGTAATGCAACCCAGAGAGTAGTTATATAGATAAATATACACACACACACACGTGTATATATACGCACACACATATAGAGTGATCTTTCTCTCTCTCTTCCCCTCCCCCCTTCCTCCCTCTATGACATCCAACTTGGTTCATTTATTTATTTTCCACGTTCTGGACACCTCTGCAGAGGAGCCCAGCACTGACTCAGCGGAGCTGGACCTTCACTTGGGGCCCAATTCTCGGCAGCTGCTGCAGCTCTGCATTTGCCTAGAGCGATGTGCCAGCTGTCTCCGACTGCACTACACCACAGTAATGCGAACAACTGGAAGCAATAATGTGTCTCTCCATTTGCCTAACAATACCAACAT
Organism: Varecia variegata; assembly: GCA_028533085.1. NCBI lineage: Eukaryota > Metazoa > Chordata > Mammalia > Primates > Lemuridae > Varecia > Varecia variegata. Next base: position 40,941,736 of record CM052445.1, on the reverse strand, counting down.
GGACAATAACTCAGAAGACTGAAGATTTGTGCTGTAATTTAATAAACCCCATGCACATTTCTACAATTGAGTATCACATCTGTGCAATGGATCCTCGAAGTGTAATATTCTTTTATAAGGGACCATTAACCAATCTTAAGTTTATAGGTTTCCTTAAATCTTTTTCATCAGCTGTTAAACTACAGTAAAGAGAAAATTGCCTCTTATGAGACAAGGGATAGTAAAATACAAAGACTGTGATTAAACGTCAATCAATTAAGGATTATAATATAATAAAATGCTGACTGATGATTAAAATGAGCACTTTCTAGGAGAATTGTATAAGCAATATTAAGAATTATTTTTAAAAGTCAGTAGAATAAACTTCAATTAGACCACATTATATAGGAGTCCTCTCTCTATTAAAACAAAAGATTCGTAAGAATTATTCCTCAAGTACAAAGATCCCAAAATTGGCATTGAACTTCGGTACCGAGAAGTATTTTTTTAGCTTCTCATTTTACTATTCCCCAGTCTACAGAATTTTAAATCTGTTTCTGAACAGAATAAATAACAGCATTTTTGTTTCAGCTAGTTTTCCACCAGTGTGTGCAGCTGGGCAACAGTTTATGAAAATGGGTTGTGTAGTAAAACCACCAAACAAACAAACAACATTGCAATTGAGGTAACATAACACTGACTAGAACTTAGGGCCCTGAAAAGGAGCTTTGGGACTATTTATAAAACTTAGCAATCTAAGCCTTTCTGAAATGAAAATTTACAAAATGTTTTTCCTTAAAGGTCAGAACACATTTCTGTCTAGGAAAGTTAAATGTAATCCAAAATGATCCACTTTCTTCATTTCTGCCTTCCATCCATACACATCTTTACCCATCAGCTTCTCTGCTTTGGGCTACAGTTATGTTAGAAGACCCAAGCTAATTACATCAGATTTGGCAGTCTAGCATGTCAAAGAAGACTGAGTCTTTTTCTGCTATTCTCTTGCTGTCATATTGTTTATCCAAGTTCTCCAGTTTTTTTGTTCACCACTATTTTGGCAAGAGGTCTTTTGTCTTTTTTCTGTACTGAGCTGCTCCTGCCTTAGACCTCTCCCACATTGCCTTTCCAAAGCCATTTTCCTGCTACACTGCTTGTACCTGGTCCCTTCAGAGTTCTAAGGGCATCCAGACTCCTGCCAGTTTGCAGGGAGCATTTTGAAGCTTGTTGCAACAGCTGGCTTATATGAGCCTTGGAGGACAAGCCTGCATACATGTGGCAGCACATTTGAAGTGCTAAAGCATCTGGTAAAGTAAGCAGGGACCAAAAGGTGCAGGCAACTCACAGCTTTGCTAGAAACTGTGCTGGAGAAGACTTGCACAGCAGACGGGACAGAAGCATAATTAATGAATAAATCCCACTGCAGCCTGGCTTCTGCCCTTATCATTCTGTGGAACCTATCCTGATGAAGGTCACCAGTGACCTTCTAATTACCCAATTCAGTGGATGCTTTGCAGTCAATGTTTTACTAGGCGGCTTTGCTGGAGTTGGCAGGACAGTTGAGTGACAGGCAGAAAACCACACACTCACTAAGTTACAGAGCTGGAATTTAAAACCAGCACGTTTAACTGCAAATTCAGGATCTTCTCATTTAAGCAAGTTGCCTCTCATCATTTCACAGATATTACTTAAAAGGATGAATGGGGGGAAATGATGGATTGAATACACACTTATTACGTCTTGTGTATTACTAGAGTAGATCTGATGTGACAGTAATGATATTTTCAAAAGCTGTATAGCCAACAGGACAAAGAGTAACGGGAGAAGGGGCAGTGGAGGACAAGAGATTTTAAGACATTTTTGAAAGACTGAAAGAGACAAAAACCCAAAGTACATGCAGGGATCAAAAGAAAACCTTTTTAAATCCCATGGTTAATATACTAAGAGACACAAAATCTATACAGGCATACCTTGTTTTATTGTGCATCACTTTATTGTGCCTCACAGATATTGTGCTTTTTACAAACCCAAAGTTTGTGGTAACCCTGCGTTGAGCAAGTCTATTGGTGCCACTTTTCCGACAGCATGTGTTTACTTCATGTCTATTTGCCACATTTTGGGTATTCTTGCATAATTTCAAACTTTTGTTATTATGTTATCTGTTATAGTGATCTGTGATAAATGATCTTTGATGTTACTTGTATAATTATGTTGAGGCCTCATAAACTCCACCAATATACAATGACAAACTTTATCAATAAACTTAGTATGTCTACTCCATAGACTGGCCATTCTCCCTTCTCTCTCCTTGTCCTCAGGCCTATTTCCTGAGATACAAAAATATTAAAATTAGGCTTATTAATAACCCTACAATGGCTTCTAAGTGTTCAAGTGAAACAAAGTCACACGTTTCTCACTTTAAATCAAAAGCTAGAAATGATTAAACTTAGGGAGGAAGGCGTGTTATAGTCGGAGACAGGCTGAGAGCTAGGATTCTTGCTCCAAACAGTAAGTCAACTTGTGAATGCAAAGGAAAAGTTCTTGAAGGAAATTTAAATTGCTACACCAGTGAACACACAAATAAGAAAGCAAAACAGCCTTATTGCTGATATGGAGAAAGTTTGAGTGGTTTCAGTAGAAGATCAAATCAGCCACAACATGCCCTGAAGCCAAAGCCTAATCCAGAGCAAGGCCCTAACTCTCTTCGATTTTCTGAAGGCTGAGAGAGGTGAGGAAGCTGCAGAGGAAAAGTTGAAAGCTAGCAGAGGTTGGTCTGTGAGGTTTAAGGAAAGAAGCCATCTCCATAGCACAAAAGTGCAAGGTGAAGCAGCAAGTGGTGATGTAGAAACTAGAGCAAGTTCTCCAAGAGACCTGCCTAAGATCATTGATGAGGGTGGCTACACTAAACAACAGATTTTCAATGGAAATGAAACAGGAAGAAGATGCTATTTAGGAGTTTCATAGCTAGAGAGGAGAAGTCAATGCCTGGCTTCAAAGCTTCAAATGACAGGCTGACTCTCTTGTTAGGGGCTAAGGCAGCTGGTGATTTTAAGTTGAAGCCAGTGCTCATTTCCCATTCTGAAAATCCTAGGGCATTTACGAATTATGCTAAAGCTACTCTTCCTGTGCTTTACAAATGAAACAACAAAGTCTAGATGACAGCATATCTGTTTGTAGCATGATTTACTGAATATTTTAAGCCTACTGTTGAGACATACTGTTCAGAAAAAAAAAAGGTTTCTTTTAAAATATTACTGCTCACTCACAATGCACCTACTCATCTAAGAGTTTTGGTGGATATATGCAAGGAGATTAATGTTTTTATGCCTGTCAACACAACATCCATTCTGTAGCCCATGGATCAAAGACCTTTAAGTTTTATAATTTAAGAAATATATTTCATGAGGCTATCATCACTATAGATAGTAATTTTTCTCTTGGATTTGGGTAAACTAAAAACATTCTGGCAAGGATTTACCATTCTAGATGCCCTTAAGAACACTCATGATTTGTGAGAGGAAATCAAAATATCAACAATAATAGGAGTTTGGAAGATGTTGATTCTAATCCTCATGGATGACTAGGAGGAGTTCAAGACTTCAATGAAGGAAGTAACTGAAGATATGGTGGAAAGAGCAAGAAAACTAGAATTAGAAGTGGAGCTTAAAGATGAGACTAAATTGTTGCAATCTCATGATAAAACCTGCATGGGTGAGGAGTTGGTTCTTATGAATGAGCAAATAAAGTGGTTTTTTGAGATGGAATCTACTCCTGGTGAAGATGCTGTGAACAGTGTTGAAATGACACCAAAAGATTTATATTTTTAGCTTTTTATTGAGGTCTTTTTATTTTGCATGGCAAAAAAAAATTTACTTTGGTCTTTTTTTATTTCAAAAAATTTAGGGGGTACAAGTGTTTTTCATTATGTGGATAAATTTTATCTTGCTAAAGTCAGGGCTTTCAGTGTACCTGTCACCAGAATAGTGTACACTGTATTCAATAGGTAGATTTTTATCCTTCACCCCCTCCCACTCACCACCCTTCTTAGTTTCCAATGTCCATTACAGCTCTTTATGACCATGTATATCCTTCATTTAGCTTCCACTTATAAGTGAGAACACGTGGTATCTGTTTTTCCATTCCTAAGATATTTCACTTAGGATAATGGTCTTAGGCTTCATCCAAGTTGCTGCAAAAGACATTATTTCATTCCTTTTTATGGCTCAGTAGTACTCCATGGTATATATACACCACATTTTCTTTACCCACTCATCAATTGATGGGCACTTAGGTTGATTTCATATCTTTGTAGTTGTGAATTATGCTGCTATAAACAGTCGGGTGCAGGTGTCTTTTTGATAATATGACTTCTTTTCCTTTGTGTAGGTACCCAGTAGTGGGATTGCTGGATTGAATTGACACAAAAAGATTTGAAGTATTGCATAAACATAGTTGATAAAGCAGTGGCAGGGTTTGAGAGGATGGACTCCAATTCTGAAAGAAGTTCTACTCTAAGTAAAATGTTACCAAACAGCATTGCATGCTATGGAGAAATTTTTCATGAAGAAACAGTCAATTGATGCAGCAAACTTCACTGTTGTCTTATTTTAAGAAATTGTCACAGCCACCCCAACCTTCAACAACCACCATCCTGATCAGTCAGCAGCCACCAACATTGAGGCAAGACCCTTCACCAGCAAAAAGATTACAACTCACTGATGGGTCACATGATTGTTGGCAATTTTTAGCAATAAAGTATTTTAAAATTAAGGTATGTACATTTTTAGACATAATTTTATTACACACTTAATAGACTACAGTAGAGTGTAAACATAATTTTTATATGCACCGGGAAACCAAAAAATTTGTATGACTCATTTTATTACTATATTAACTTCATTGTGGTGGTCTGGAACTGAACCCACAATATCTCTAAACTATGCCTGTGTATATTGCAACAACAACAACGACAACAAAACCCCAACTTGCCTAGCAGAACTGGCCCAGGGACACCAAGTCCTATGGGAAGTGGAGGTAAGATTTGGATGAAAAAATTCAATATTGTTTGAAAGCCTGTAGGTAGTGGGGTTGCAATCCTGGATCCCTGCCCCTTCCCTACAAAACAAAATCACTATTTCTTTTCACCATCCCAACAAAAAAATTGGAAGTTTAGTCCCTAAACAAACCCAGTCAGAAAAGCTTCAGAATTGCGGGTACAGAAATGGGTAAAGCTGAGAGCTGGAAAGATGAGAACTAAGTGGAATTCTGCACAATCAGTGGCAGAATTCCCCACCTCCTCACCCTGTTCTACGGTCCTATTTCCAGTGGTCTGCTCTCTCCCTCTTACCCCATACCTTACCCAGATTTCTATATTTTTATCTGGAGAGCCTGAAATATCAGAAAGACAGAGCCTCCAGATACTGACATGGGAGAGCCAGACTGCTGCCTTGTTACCGTATGGTGAAGTTGAGAAAACTCACTCATGCAGACAGAGCTTCCAATCAGCTACTTTGGAATTGTAGTTCCGCCTAATAATTATGAATAAATGGCTGTTGAGTAAATCCTTCAAAATGAAAAGGCAAAAAAAAAAGTGCAAAACAAACAGAACAAGATAATCTGGACAATGCTTATCAAGGTAAGGAGAAGAAGAAACTTAAGTTAGTGTTCTCAGGGAGGTAAGAAAATATTGCACTCATGAAATAAAACTCCCAGATAATAAGAAAGAGTTACTGGAAAATAAAAATTAAATAGCCAACATGAGAAATGTACTAGAAGGCTTAGGAGATAGGCAAATATATGGAAAATATGAGAGAATAAATAAGAAAATCAGAAAATTAGCAACATGTTACTTAGAGAAGTTCAAAATAAGAAAACATGGAGCAGAGGAAATTGTACAATTAATAACAAAGGAACTTTTTTCAAGTCTGTTAAACATGAGTTTCTATATTGAAAGGGCCCACCAATTCTCCTACACAAATAATGGAAAAAAAATCCTAACCTAGACCCATCACCATGGAATTTCAGAACCCTAGGGATAAAGAAGTAATATTAAAAATGTTGAGAGAGAAAGAGAGAATTTAAACAGGATTAATAATTAACACTGTATTAGACTTCTCTATGGCAACCAAAAAGCTAATAGAACAATGCTTTCAAAATTCTGATGGAAAATGATTTCAAAATCACAATTTTTGAACTATTCATGTTTGAGAGTAAACTAAAGATGCTTTTAGATGTGACCAGAGTTTCTTAATAAGATCCCAGCAAAGTGAGGAAGTAAATTCAGATCGAACATACAAAAAGGACATCAGAATTTTTGCAGAATGAAGAAAAGAGAAGTTACAAGCAACAGTTTTGCAGCAATGTCAGAGGTGGAAGAGAGAAGAGGCTGTAAGAGTGAGGTCTCCAAGGGGAAAAAAATGAAACCAATACATCTATTTGACTACTTTGAAACTATATTAATAGACACTAGATAGACATATTGGAACACCTGATAAAAATAAATAAGCACTGCATTTGTAGAAAACCAAGCAAATGAAAAATGATGCAATTTTTACTCAAGGAAAAATAAAAGTTGAACTAGAAAAAAACATTATAAAGTATACTCCTTGGCTCAGAAATGAAGAGTATTCATATTTCATGTTAAAGTAAACATTGCCGAAGGATTTTTAACAAAAATGTTACAAATCTGTGGTAAAGATAGAGAAGTCAGAAAACTCGTCTTCTACCATAAGAGGAAATTAAGTAGGTAATGTTTGATAAGTAAGGAATAGGCAATATGAGCATGTTACTTAGAAATATGGGGGTAAATATTAAATGCCTAAAAGAGTTAACAGTGGTGGCCTCTGGGATGATATACCTTGGGGAATGGTGGAAGTATGGCAGGGGATAGTTTTCATTATAAGTCTTCTGGCAATCTACGATTTTTAAAAAATCTATATGCAATTTTGGGCATGGTGGCTCAAGCCTGTAATCCTAGCACTCTCAGAGGCCGGGGTGGGAGGATCACTCAAGAGTTCGAGCCCAGCTTGAGCAAGAGTGAGACCTCATCTCTACTAAAAGAAAAAAAAGAGAGAGGAAAAAAAAGGAAAAAATTAGCTGGGCATGGTGGCACACTCCTGTAGTTACTCAGGAAGCTGAGGCAGGAGGACCGCTGGAGCCCAGGAGTTTAAGGTTGCGGTTGTGAGCTATGATCACACCACTGCACTCTAGCCAGGTGACACGGTGAGACTCTGTCTGGAAAAATAAAATGAAAATAAGAAGCCATATGCATGCATTATTTTTATGTAACTAGTAAGAAATTAAATTTTTAAAATGGAGAAATATTAACAGGTAATTTTGCTATATCCTTCCAAACTGGCTCTGCTTTCACCTCTTCTGGCTGGGAATTACTAGGCTGTAGGGAGTAATGCACTGGTCATTAGCCACTGGGGATTTGGCCTCTTTGAGAGTTATTTTGCAATGCCTATTCATAGTTCAGTACTCAAGTTGTGTGTGTGTGTGTATGCCCACATACCTACATGCGTATATATAAGTCAGTAACTAACCAGATCTAGGGACTAAGAAGAAAATAGAGCTTAAAGTGCTACCAGGGTTTCTAGTTTAAGGACTGAGTTTCTACCATTTTCTGTGTTATTCAATATAAATACAGTAGGGTCACTCATTTCAGTAATATTTCTTTAGCTTAGTTATTTCAGAACAGAAGAAAATCACTGAGGTGTGTTTTTTTGAAAACCTTTTATTATTGTGACTATAACTCACATCACAATAAGTGTATAAACTATAAAGAACAGCTTAATGAATTACAAAGTGAATCTCAGAGTAACTACCACCCAAGTCAAGACATAAAACATTACCAGCCACCCTGGGAATGTTTTATGGCTATTTTCTTCTTGATTTTCTTTATGGTTTTACCACTGCACTGCAGTGGTGTAGATTTAATTTCACTAAGTTCAGGCTTAGTTTGGAGCTTCAGCAAATTGGAGTTTCTAGTTGATTAAATAGAGTCAGGGTGGAGTATGGGTGGTATGGGGAAGAAATTGAGGTACTTCTACACCTCAAGAGACCTTAACTACTTTAGTTTAGGGTTTCTCACTCTCAGCACTACTGAAATTTTGGGCTGGAAAATTCTTTGTTGTGAGGAGCTGCCCTGTGCATTGTGGGATGTTTAACAATACCCCTGGTCTCCAGCCACTAGCTACCAGTAGCCTCCTTCTTCCAGGTGTAACGACCAAAAATGTCTGAAGATATTGCCAAATAACACCTGGTTGTGGGCCACTGCTTCAGACTAATGTTGTCCAAAGTGGCACTTGATCTAAAAAGTCAGCCGTAGGCTATTTTGGGCATTCTACTACTTAGACTTAGGTGGAGAATGAACCTGAGAGTTCTAAACTCTCCCACAACTCAGCCAGATTAGCTGGGTTCAATGACCAGAGCCCAACTCCCAGGGTCCCAGGTGGCAAGTCTGCCAAGACGCATGCTTTGGCTCAAGTGGTAGAATGCCCAGCAGCTTTCTCACGCAGTCACCAAATGAGAAACCGTCCCTACCACCTCCTTTTCATATTTTAAACCTTTCAAATCTTCCAGCTTATTCAGGCAGTTTATTCACTACTATACTTTACTATGGTAAAGTACTACTACTTTACTATGGTAAAGGACCTGCATATCAATTGTAATATATGTACACATATATATCTATAAACACATATTATATAAACAATACCATAATATGTAAATATTAGATATTATGATCTAAAAGCAGAGTGGGTGATACGAAATCTCAAACCTGATATTTACATACTGTTCAACCTTGAGCAAGTCCCTTAACCTCTCTGACCTCACTTTTCTCATTCATACAAAACTCACCAAGTACATCTCTAAGAGCAGTTTTTGGATCCAATGAGGTGAGAAAATGTAAAAACATATTAAATAGTAAAGTGTAGTCCTAATTTATAGCATTATTGTTTTCTCAAGCCTCAAGCAGAAAAAGAGCCTCAAGGTTTGAGGAAATTAACAATAATAACAATAGTGTAGAATTTCTCTCAATGTGTTTTTCTTGGATTTATGGGCTAATAGCAGAATGAGAACTGACTTCTGTACTTTCGGACTCCTGAACTTTAGATTTGAGGCAGAACTGACATGAAGAGAATTCAATGCAGGAATAAAAAGTCCATATTCTGATCCTCTTGGTGCTGTACACTCTATCATGGTATTATAGGGTCTTCCTGATTTTTGAAATTCTGCTATTTCCACTAACTTTACCTTTTGCTTAAAAATTAAGTAGTTAACTAACATATTTATTGCACATTCTAAACAAGTCTCAGTAAGATGCCATTGTTCATTCCATGTTGTTTACTCCTGTGGCCAAGGATTCATCTTGGCTGTTACATGCAGTGCCTACTACAGCACACAAGCAAGGAGTTACCGAATGAAGGTACAGAATTAGAGGAAGAAGTTCTGAAGGAATGTGAGGATCCCTGAAGTGTAGGTGAGAACCAGAATCCTCTGCTGGTATTGAAACTGATGAAGGGAGAGAGGAAAGACTATTTTCATGGGGTAGCTGGGGAAGACCTTGGAGTAGGTGATGTTTGAGGAGAGACCTGAATGATAAGAAGGAAAACAGCCTTTATAAATTTTCAGTCTATGTTATTAGGAGCATATATCATTTATTTAAAACTCTACATGATGTTACTATTACTGTACAAGTATGTGATCAATATTCATTTAGACTTGCTCACCTATTTTTCCTTTCCATTACTCTTCATTGCTTTCTGTACTTTTAGGCTTCCTTCCAGAATTGTTCTCCCTTCAAATGAAGAACTCCTTTTAGCTTCTCTTTCAGTTTGAGCTGCTGGTAAAAATGCTCTCAGCTTCTGTTCATCTGAAGAGCTCTTTATTTCATGCACATCTTTGAAACACCTTATGTCACATTTGTTTGTACTGGCTAAAGACCTTTAGGTTGGTTAGTTATTTCTTTCAGTATTTTAAAGATGCTATTGCATTGTCATCTGCCTCTGCTGTTGAAATGTCCATTGTTAGCATTGTTGTTGACTAAGTTTTTCTCTTCATCTTTCATTTTTAGCAGTTTTATTATGGTGTGTCTAGTTCTGGGTATCTTTGTATTTATCCTACTTGGAGTTTGCAGAGATTCTTGAATCTGGTCCTCAGTAATGTTTCATTAGTCCTGGAAAATTCTTGGTCAGCATCTTCTCAGTATTGGCTATGTTCCATTCTCTTTCTTCTGTCTTTTGTGACTCTTCCTATTATTAGTCTTTCTCACCATGTCCTATATGTTTTGTATGTTCTTTTCTATGTCTTCTGCCCTTCTTATTCTTTGTGCTTTAGTTTGGATATTTTGAGCTGACCTATCTTCCAGGTCACTAATCTCTTCTACTGTGTCTCTAATCTGCTGCTGGATCCATCTATTAATTATCATTTGCAGTTATTATATTTTATCCCTAAAATTATCACTTGATTCTTTTAATTCCAGTTCTTTGATAAAACTCTCCATTTTGCCATTTATTTTCTTGAACATATTAATTATAATTATTTAAAAATCTGCATCAGATAAGGTCAATATCTCGACTCCCTGTGGTATGTTATTATCTTTTGTTCCTCTTTCTCTCTTCATTTTCAGCATTTGGTCCTATATGCTGACAATCTGGTGTTTTTTGTTAGAATGCCAGAAATTATGTATGAAAAATATAGCTGTTCTATATTATGCTATCTTCCTTCAGAGGTGATTTAATTCTCTTCTGGGAAGGGTTTAGGGTAGGAGCAGACCAACTTGATCCAATGAGGGGTGAGATGACTGAAGACTGAGTGTCAGTCTTTACAGAGCTGTTCTATTTCTAGTTTGCCCTTACTTCTAGGTCATGTCCTTTTAGGGGTTTCAACTAAAAGCCTGGGGTGTTTCATAGGACTCCTCCACGTTGGAAGGCCCTGAAACCTCATTTTTATCTTCCCAGCACAGTGAAACTGTCAAAAGTTCTTCTCAGATTTTTACTCTCTTAATTTATAGTTTATTGTTGGCTTTTCTAAGCCTCTCAACCATTGCAATTTAAGAATTGGCAAATATGTTGAGGAAAAAATAGCTCACTTCTCTGAAATTTTCTTTTCTTCATGACCTATGTATCTTATTTCTGGTGGCCCTGGTACCCCTGAATGACTGTTTTTATCTTCCAAGTCCCATGATACTGGTAAATGCCCCAAGTCACTGCTTTTTACTTAGTCTTTTGAAGTTATGCCACAAATCAGCAAATGTTTCAAGGAAAAAGGCAGAAGAAATTACTGCCTTCTGCCAGGGACTGAATTGTGCCCCCTACTGCCAATTCAAATTCTGATGCACTAATCCATAATGGACTGTATTTGGAGATCAGTTTTTAAGAGATAATTAAGATTACATGGGGTCAGAAGGGTGGGACCCCAATCTGATATGATTAGTGGCTTTATAAGATCTCTCCCTATCTCTGTCTTTATCCCTGTCCTGTGAGAGCATTGCAAGAAAGTAGCCATCTGCAAGTCAGGAAAAGCACCGTCATCAGGAATTGAATTGGCCAGCACTTTGATCCCAGACTTCCCGGTTTCCAGAACCGTGAGAAATAAATTTCTGTTGTTTAAGCCACCCAGTCTCACTGGTATTTTGTCCTGGAAGTCCAAGCAGACCAAGACATCCCCCTCATGCCATTTGCTTCTTATCTGAGATCTTGGTTCCTAAAATCCTGGCTGCCTTGGTTGTTCTCTGATTCTTCAATTATTTTGGTGTGTTTTTGTGTTTTACTTGGCTTTTTTACAGTTCCCAGTCAGAAGTTTGGTCTGATAACCACTCTGTTTAAAGGAGTAGGCAAAAATCTTAGAAAGAAACATTAGAATATTTGAGTGAAGAACATTTCAGGGAAAGCAAAGAGTAAATGTAAAGAACTTGGAGCAAGAACCTCCTCAGGAAATGGAATGAATGAATAGAAGACCCAAAGCACTGGCAACCTGAGTGCACTGAATGCAAGGGAGAATTGTATAAACTGAACTTGAAAAGTAGGCAAGAATCAGATCAGGGCCTGGTAGACCAGGGTGAGGAAAATGGATATTATTCTGGTAGCAATGGGACACCACTGTAAGCTCTTATGCTAGGAGGGGATATGATCTGATAAATACATCACAGAGGTGAGAATTGCATATATATATAATGGATCTTAAGGGGCACAGAAGTAAACATGGAATATTAGTTAGGAGGCTACTGTAGAAATGTAGGTGGGAGAAGATTTGGCTAAGATGGTAGCCAAGAAGGTGGTAGGCACAGGTCAGATCTGTGGTATCTTGCCTGAAGCAAGACTTGCTGATAGTTTATTTATCATGTTGAGTGACAAAAAGCAATCTAAGATGAATGTTTTTTTTAGCCTGAATAACAGATAATAGAAAATACTGAGGGAAAGCTATTGTTCTGAAGGACTAGTCAGGGCTTCTTTTAAGTTTTAGGTGTCTATTAGACAACTGTGATGGCTAATTTTATGTGTCAACTTGGCTGGACTATGCTGACCAGTTGTTTGGTCAAATACTAGTCTAGATGTTGCTGTAAAGATATTTTGTTTTAGATATGATGAACATTTACAGCAGTTGACTTTAAGTAAAGCAAATCACCCTCCCCATTGAGGGTGAGCTTCATCCAATCAGTTGAAGGTCTTAAGAGCAAAGACAGAGGATTCCCAAAGAAGGAGGAATTCAGCCACCAGACTGCAACATCAACTCCTCCTGTATCTCCAGCCTGCCAGCTTACCCTGTAGATTTCAAACTTGCCAGCTCTCATATCACATGAGCCAATTCCTTTTAAATAAATCTTTCATACGTGCGTGTGTATGAGATCTCTCATATTTTGACCAAACAACTGTTGATTCTGTTTCGCTGGAAAACCTTGACTAATGCAACAACCAGTGGGCAGTTGGATATATGAGTCTGGAGCTTAGGTAAGAAGTAGGGTACAATTCTGGACTGAAATAATTACTATAAAATTATGATGTTATATAACTATATTAGTTTCCTAGGGCTTCCATCACAAACTGCATGGCCTAAAAGAACAGATACTTATTCCTCAAGCAGTTCTAGAGGCCAGAAATCTGACATCAAGATGGCACCAGTGTTAATTCCTTCAGGAGGCTCTGAGGGAGAATAGCCTTTCCCAGTTTCTCGTGGCTGCTGGCAACACTTGATATTCCTTGGCTTGCAGATGCATCATTCAGATCCCCGCCTCTGTCTCCACTTGGCCTTCTCCCCTGTGTCTCTGTGTGTCTTCCCCTTTTTTATGACTTACAAGGACACCTACTATTAGGGTCCACCCTAAGCCAGGATGATCTCATCTCAAAATCCCTAAATTAAATACATCTGCAATGACCCTTATTTCAAATAAAAGCACATTCTGAGGTTCCAGGTGGACATATGTTTTGAGGGACACTACTCAACCCACTGTAATAATATAAAAATATATAATGTTGATACTATTTCTACCATTAAAAACAGATATAAGTAGCACTATAACATCCTGTTTGCTTAAAACTATCACCCTCCTATAGAATTATACTCATCATAGAATTACATTTTTATGATAATGTATTGTCAACAAAGCAACCCTTTTATAAATTACATAAGTTACCTGGGACTGTTACCTATGTTTTTACTTTAACATTATGTTCAAAGCAAAATTATATCAAGGTTGTATGTTCCAGGAGGTAAGCGCTGTGTCACTTTCATTGGCTTTGCCACTTAGACACAGTGGAAGCTTTATTCAATAATAATGTTCCAATCCATAACATAGACTCAAGTGTCTGATGGATTGGTGTGTATACAGTTTATATTGCTTTAAGTTTCCATCTTTCAGAATGCAAGGAAAATTAGATGAAAAATATGCTTGACCTACCAGTTCTGCTAAACTTTTATGACTGCCTGCACCTAAAGATATGCCATCTTTCTTTGCAGAAAGATCTGCAGTGTCTGGACCAAAGTAACTAGAATTGCCCTCGTTCACAAAGGGCCTCAGAGAACAGACTAAAGACCGATTCCCTTCCTCTGCTGCCTTTTCATCTGACTCTTTGTGGTCATTTCTGCTGATGTCAGCTCTACTCTCTGCAGCTCTCACTGTCGTTTTCCTACAGAGATGGATGGCTTAGCGGACTGCTGGAGTAGCTATCCATCACCTATGCCTATGGATGATCAAGGCCATGTCTGTGGTTCCAAATTTGGCAGCAATTAAGTGCGGGTTGCATCCAGCAAAACAGTTCTTTTGTGTCCCCCACAGAGTATCAGAAAATCTGAAAGGATTTCTACTTATTTCAGGATGCTGCCAACAGCTCACCTGCTGAGATTGGAAAGTAGAAGGAAAATGAGAGGGAAAACAAAAAAGAAGTGAGAAAATGGAATAAAGACATTCAGGAACTGAGGCAGTGGGATCGCGTGTGCCTGATTTTGTGTCTTTGCGTTCGTTGATTTTGTGATAAGTGGTTTGCTATGTGTGCCAAGGGTGCTACACAAACAACAATGCCTTTGTGGGTCAAAGGAAACACATGTGTTGAATGAAGTAGGCATAAACCTGGGAGTAATCGAAGTGGATCGCCTCACAGATATGGAAAAAATGTGTTTTCTTGATGACCCTCCAATGTTGAAAACCGAGATATAACAATGACAGCTTAATAAACATTCCATTCATTAGGATCTGCTTTGCTCTCTCTAGAGCACGGCTGTGCTACAGTCATTCGCTCAGCATTCATTAGGTAGACAACATTGCCCACCCACTGGGGAAGGGCCAAGAGAAGCAGTGGACGCAATGTGCAACCCTAGTTAAGGACCACTTGAAAACAAGGGTTCAGATGTTTACCCCTTAAGGCCCTTAAGACCCATTTAAAAATAGAAAAAGAAATCATCATGAAAAATATGGATTAAACTTAACATATGAAAAATGTGAATATCTTCTAGGAGGGCCAAAAAAAGTTTCTTAGAACCTGCACAAGTCATTATGCTCTCCAGGGCTTTTCCTCTCTTCTTCTAAGACGGTCATTCAGCAAATACTAATAGAGCACTTCCTGTTTGGGTACAGGCAAAAGACACTACATTCAAGGAGTTTATAGTCTGGGGACACAAAACTCACATATCCTCACTTTATTTTTATTTTGAAATATATTGATCTATGCCTTCCTCCCATTCTCTAAGCTGGGAACTTTGTGTCTTTTAGACAAATAGAAGACATAATACGCTGATCTATGTTAACTTTGGGATTATAGAGAATACCCTGGAGGCTTCCTATGTCCTTCGAGGCAGTGGGGGAAGTTTACAGCTGACTTCTGGAGACTGTATCATGGGCTGGTGTTAGAGTACTGTCTTCCCTGAGGTTCAGAATTTCCACCACAAAAAAATGGAAGGACCTACATAAAAACAGTCGGGGATATTTTTAAGAGGCTCATACACTTCCTATTTAACTCTCTGGTGATGGATCACAAGATAACTTTTTAAATTTGATTTTACCTATTTATATAATGATATATATTATATATTCAGTGTATTTGTATTTTATATATTGAACTAGTCGAAGTCATGTCTGCTTTAGCATTCTCAGTACTTACTGGGACTCATTAGAGGAGCAGATAGTTGAAATGTTATGAAAAAAACCCCACAGCATTACATTACGAGTACAGCTAGCACCATTTTTCATTCAATATAATGCTGTTCTGATTGGAAATCCATAGTCTGCTATTAACCCTGAAATTTTCCTTCTAACCGGTGGACAAACCAAATGATTGTTTTGTTTTTTTTTTTTTTTTTTCCTTTAGAATCACCATTCTCTGGAGCCTCGTATCCTAACATGTGCCAAGTTTAGCTCTTTATTCCTATCACAGTGTCCTGTGCCTGTCAGAATGTGGCAAGATTTAAAGGCTCACAGTAGACAGTTGTCTTTCTGGAGCTTAAGCAGCTGCTGCTGCTCACTGCTTTGTACACGCACTTTACCTAAGACTAGAGAGAAAGTTTTGGGGACCTCCTCTAGCTATTTACCATTCCAAGGTCAGCTCAGCACAGATCAGTTCAACATATCCTGAAATTCGGTCAAATATGCCATTTGTACTGTCTCCGTTGCATCTTTAGGACTTGAGAATTCAAAGCACCCAGCTGGGAGGTGAGTGCTCACCAAGCTCACCAAGCTATGTGCCCTGGCACGAGGCTTAATACACTCAGGAAGGGGCACCCAAATCTAATCTGCCCAAAGGCACCAGATGGGCTGCTGGTTGCCCTGTGCACAGCAGGATACACACGAGCCAAGCTTAGGGGACCAATTCAGCCTTCATCCTTCTCGATATCCTCCTGCCTTCCTAACCACATAGCTCTTCCTGGTCATTAGTAGGAATGGGCTGCAAATAAGCCATGCCATCTCCTAATTTCAACCATCTCCTAATTTCAACTAGTTTGGAGGAGTATAAGAAGTTTATATGTTTTCTTTACATTTGAAACTACTTCTGATGACCTGAATTTGTTATTATGCCATGGCATGATTTATCCATATTCTGTAGCCTCCCTAGTTTGAAACAATAACTGTAGTGTGGCTAGCACTAGGTTACATGCTATTAGGAATGGAAAAAAGAAAGACTTGTGGGCACGTGTGCTTCTTTGCATTGCACAGGTGTGTGTGTGTGCACACTTAGCAGTTTTTGTTCTTGCTTTTGCTTACTTTTGACTTTAATTTAGATAGTTAGAATATCTTTCCTATCTCTTTCATTTGCTGCTTCACAAATTGTTAATTCTTTGAGGCCCAACTTAAACATCACTTACTCTGGCTAGCCTTTCCCTGCACCAGGCTGTACCCTACATGGTCCCATATAACCACATACGTTTATTGCAGCCTTTGCCACTAGCAGTTTTTATTTGCCTGCTCTATGGGGCCAGCCTAACTGTGAATGAGTTCTTTGAAGGGATGACCTGCATGTTATGCATTTTCGAAGCTCCATTGTCAGTAGAAGGTCTTACATATCTCAATTATTCTGTAAATACTAAATGAGTCCATAGTGAATGACATAGTTCCTGCTGTGTGATCATTAATCTTTGAGGACTATGACTTCTTTGAAAATGCTATAGATTCTCTCCTCAGACCAAAAAAAAAGTACATATATATTGTACATAAAAATTTTGCGTCAAATTTTAGGCTGTTCTTGGGCCTTTTGAAGTCCTTCCATGGACCTGCCTATGGGTCCACAGAACTCAGGGTAAGAACCACTTGGTAAAAGAAATAGACTAATATCCTTGGTACAAAAAAATGCTAAACATTTTCCTGCCATTTCCTTCACCTGAGTATTTACTGTGCTGGATGCTGAGGACATTATGAATATCATATAAGTACTCACAGTTTAGAGACACCAAAAAGAAGTCAATAATTATAATACATATGGTAAGTGTTATTGTAGTTGCACATGTAGGTCACTACCTTAGGGGAGTGGTTTTCAGATTCATGATTACATTTACCAAAACTTTTCAAAACAAATATTGGGCCAATGATACGATGGTCAAATTTTCATTATCTCAAATCAGTCCATTAAAAAAGTTCTACTGTTACCCTCATTTCAAAAAAACTTATGACCCCAAAAGAAGAAATGTATAATTTTGGAATAAAGGACAATCTTTTAACACATGAACTGAGTTGTATTTAACTCACACTAGTTTTGAGCCTGGGGCCTTGTGAAGCACATGTAACTCACACGTCTCTTCACCTTGGGAGCTGCAGGAACTATTTTTCAAGTTGCATATAACTCATGAGCAGAAAATAAAAAAAAAACAACACATTTTTCATTAAATTAGAAAGGATCGTTTTGTTTTTGATGTTTTTATTCTATTTTTGTAATAAAACACCATGGCCCCAAGGAAAAAATTTTGTTTTCTAGGGTGGCAGTCAATGTGTTAAATAGATTACATATAATTTTGTGAAAATAAGTTTTGTTCTCAGTTCATCATAGACCTCAGAAAACGTCTCACACACTGGCACCAGGTACTTGGTATTTGAATCCCCATCTCAGGGAGTCAGTCCTTGGAGTCTTCCCAGAAGAACTGTTCAAATTGAATCTTAAGAGATAAATGAAAAGCAACGATGGAGGAGAACAAAGAGAGGGGTTTATTCCAGGCAGATGAAATCACAGTTGAAAGGCTAAGGGACTACGTATGTGTATAAAACTTGCACATATAAGGTAGTAATGGGGTGAGTTCAAGTGAGCAGGGAAATTCCTTCTGGGAAAGGTGAAATGGGTGAGTGTTGACAATTCCTGGGAACTGGGCTTGAGCAGATCCAGGGACAGCGACTCCTGCAGGCTGGCACAGAGGTAAGCCGTAAGAACTCTGGGAGTCCCGTGTGAAGACTGATTCACCCTGAAGCTACTGCAAGAGCAAACGAGCCAACGAGATACTCCTATGAAGCCCTGGCAGCGTAGGAGAAGATAAGATAGGGCTGACAAGCAATCAGGAGAGCCTATGAGTCCCTGTGCAGGAAGGGACTATGCGTGGGGAAGGCTGGTGAGAGAGACATCTGCGCAGGAGACTGATGAAAGAACGGAGCATCCAGAGTCAAGGCAAGCATCCAGAAACCTGTTCATTCGGTAAGATCTTTTGCTAGATGGAAACAAGATGAAAATGGAAATAGAATGTAAGGGTGAATGCAAGATACAAGGAAGAGACAGCAGAGCTTGAGGTAGATGCAGATGTATAAAAATCCACAGAGGTAATATTATTAACACCTTATTTTAAAAATAATTTAAAGATACTCTCTTCTATCATACATATGCCTAATTTTCTCTAATTAACATATTAGGCTAATCAAACCTTAGTAAATATCTAATTCACTTTACAGAACTTTCTTACAATTGAATAAATGCTATCGGATGGTATGTGTTGACAATCATTTTTTTAAAGTTCCAGCTTTGAAAGAGTGTATAAGTAGATTAATTTCCCAGACATGCTGCCAACTTCAAGTGATTTAAAGTGTTAAGCATTCCAAAATTATTTCTTTGAGTTGAACTGCAGATATATCTGCATGGGAGACAACTCATCCAACCCTGGGCAACTACTACGGAATAATCCTCTATCAAGAAAAACAAGCCTTTAATGAAAAGACTGCTAATACTTTTGTCTATGTTTACATGTGAGTAGATGAAGAAAAAAATCATTCTGACACCAAATTCTGCCCATGCCACAAGTTTTCTTCTTCAAAACTCCAATCATTTTACCCTAGTAGAATAGCTAGTTTCTAATGAGAGAATATTGTGTGTTATCAACAGCTCACTGTCAGATGCTTTCTACTTAAGGCACGTGAATATTTAAAAACCATCTTCGCCTGGAACCACTATTTCCTACCTGCCTTTCCTCCACTCAAGATTATCCTTTTAAATCTGTAGCAAGTAATTTTTAGACGCATTTCTTATTATAGCATTACCACAGCCAGCACAAACATCTTCTTTTTCCCTTTCTCCCGCCATGTGTACACATAATGGAGTTTCTTATTAAATATACATGCAATCCCTCGTTGCATATAAATGTACTTCATCAAAGAATGAGGGAGACCCTGCAACTCTGCTATCGATTGGTCATAAAGACAGTAATATCTGAATGGTGTTTTCAGGCTTTCTTTAAAAAACGAAAACCAAAAACAACAGAAAGTCATGTAACTTTACCGACCACCATAAGGAGCTCTAATGTGGCTCCTTGCTTAGGTATTTACTAGGCTGCTTTATTACATATTTCTGAGATGACGGAAAGCAGAAACTGCTTTTCTGCTTCCTGAAGAGAATTGACAAAGTCATGGGTTTTGTCTTTGTGGAGCAATACTCTCATCTTTGGGGAAGATGCCAATCTAAAGAAAGCCACACTGCTATTTTGGAGGGGTAGGGAAGATGGTTAGAATGAACCAGTAGTGAAATGCTTCCTGGTGGTTCAAGTGCATCTCCGAGAAAACACCAAGCAGTGCCATAGAAGTCCTTTGAATTAGTAAAGCAGAAAAATAGTTCTCATATCCAAACAAATTCACTTTAAAATTAGGTGCACATGACTTGAAATTCACAAGAATTTTATGCAGAGGAGAAGGAGAAAATCAGAAGCCTATTAAGGAGTAATAAAATAAGAACTTGGAAGGACAAACTATTGTTTTGTTGAAGGCAAAGGCTTCTCAGAAAGCTCTTCTCCCTCTGGTTTGGGAGTGCTAAATTACATTGTTGGAAAACACACTTGGATGGGTGACTGAAGCCAAGTCTGCACACACTAGGTGAAACCGTATCTATTGACTTACAAGCTGGATGCATGTGTCAAAATGCAATCCAGTATTTTTGTAATAATAGCCAGCAGTCATGTCTGTAAATTATTTATGGAGAGTATTCAGTGCAAACAGGTTAGTGCACACATCCTCTTCAGCTTGACTGCCCTGGTTTTAGATCACGCAGACATTCAACTCCTCAGAGATATGCTCTTATCACTGCAAACCCTAAAAGGGGGCCCCAACTGCAGTCAGTTCAGTGACTCAAAGCCGCCTGGCCACTTGCTAAAGCTCTACCTCAAGGTTCAGTGAGTAAACACGGTCCTTCTGCCCCGCTCTCTCACACCCGCCTGGCCCCGGCGATGTAAGGTAATACCAGACATGAAGGCGGATCGATCCCCGGAGCAGAGGCATGGCTGTGTTCTGCTATCTTTGTGCAGAAACATGGAAGAATGTGCGCAGCAAAGGCCACTGGTGATCTTAACGTAAGCTGACATTTCACTAATGCCATGTTTCTGAGGCTGGGAAAGGGCTGGCTACAACACCAAGCCCTCGGTTTACGTTTAAATAAGCATGGTGCCCTATTGCAATGCGGAGCATGGATTTCCCCTTCTGCCCTGGAATTTTTCAGCCATGGTCATTTCCATTTCTTCTCAGTGATCAATGTAGGCAGGTGGACCTCTCTGCAGTGCCACATAGATGGCCAGAAAGGTTACAGCATCTTTTACATTTTGAGAATTAAAGCCACAAGGGAAAGCACACTCGCAGTTAATATTTCAGGAAGGCTACTCTATCTCCTCATCAAACAGACAATTAATGAGATATGGACCTTAGATGTCTCAGGTCAGATAACCATACATTTCACTGTATCTTCTTTGTCCTTTAAGATGAAAAGCTATTACAACCTTTCCATTGCTTAATATGGAAGAACTATTTTTTGTCAGAAGAGATCATAGCTTTTATTTGTGGGCTTAGGACAGGAAGTGGGTTAAGCTATGTGTTCACCAATTTATAAGCAGAACCCAAAAGATGCTAGCACAACCACTACAGCAAAACTTGGAAACATAATGGGCACTGCAAAGTGGCGAGAGCAGAAAATAAAATCTGTGAGTTCTAGAATCAGCTTTCTTCAGGACTGGACATCAGTGATTTCTCTTCCAAATGGTTTTACACAGTGTTAGAAAGCAATAGCTGACAATATAGGCATACCTCAGAGATATTATGGGTTTTGTTCCAGATTACCTCAATAAAGGCACTATTTCAATAAAGTGAGTCAAACAAACTTTTTGGATTCCCAGTGTTTACAAAAATTATGTTTACACTATACTGTAGTCTATTAAGCTTGCAGTAGTATTTCGTTTTAAAAAACAATGTACACACCTTAATTAATATTGCTAAAAAATGTTTATGATCATCGGAGCCTTCAGTGAGTCCTAATCTTATTGCTGGTGCAGGGGCTTGTTTCAACGTTGATGGCTGCTGACTGATCGGGATAGTGGTTGGGGGAGGTTGGGGTAGCTGTGGCAATTTCTTAAAATAAGACAATGCTGTTTGCCCCATTGATTCACTCTTCCTTTCACACCTGCCTCTACATTATCAACTAAAGTTTATGGAGTAGTCTAAATCCTTTAGAGCTGTGGTCCCAAACCCATAGGCTGCGGACCATTACCGGTCCATGGCCTGTTAGGAACTGGGCCACACAGCAGGAGGTGAGCAGCAGGCAAGCTGAGTGAAGATTCACCTGTATTTACAGCCACCCCCCATCACCTGCATCACTGCCTGAGCTCCACCTCCTTTCAGATCAGCGGTGGCATTAGTTGCAGGAAAACAAGCTCAGGGGTCCCACTGATTCTGCATTATGGTGACCTGTATAATTATTTTATTATATACTACAATGTAATAATAATGTTAATAGAAATAAAGTGCATAATAAATGTAAAGTGCTTGAATCATCCCTAAACCATCCCCCATCCCCCTCCCCAGCCCCCAACCCCTGGTCCATGGAAAAATTGTCTTCCATGAAACCGGTCCCTGGTACCAAAAAGGTTGGGGACTGCTGCTTTAGACTATAGACACTGTTGTCACTTCAACGATGTTCATAGCATCTTCACAAAGAGTACATTCCATCTCAAGAAACCACTTTATTTGCTCATCATAGGAAGTAACTTCTCATCTGTTGAAGTTTTATAAGATTGCAGCAATTCAGTCACACTGCAGGCTCTTCTTCTAATTCTAGTTCTGTTGTTATCTGTACCACATTTGAAGTTACTTACTCCACTGAAGTTTTAAACCCCTCCAAGTCATCCATGAACACTGGAATCAAATTTTTCCAATCTCTTGTTAATTTTGATAATTTTTGCCTCCTCCCAGGGCATCTAAAATAGTGAATCCTTTCCAAGAAGTTTTAAATTTACTTTTCCAAAATTCATAAGAGGAATCACTATATATGGCAGATATAGCCTCATGAAATCTATTTCTTAAATAACAAGGCTTGAAAGCCAAAATGACTCCTTGATCCATAGACTGCAGAGTAAGTGTTGCATTAGTGGGTATGAAAATGACATTAATCTCTTTAAACATCTCCATCAGAGCTGTGAGTCACTAGATGCATTATCAATGAACAGTAATATTTTGAAAGGAATCTTTTTTTCTGAGCAGCATGTCTCAATAGTGGGCTTAAAATATTCAGTAAACGATGCTGTAAACAGATGTGCTGCCATTGAGATTTTGTTTTTCCAATGATAGAGCACAGGCAGAGTAGATTTAGCATAATTATTTAGGGCTCTAGGATTTTCAGAATGGAAAATGAGATTTGGCTTCAACTTAAAGTCACTAGCTGCATTAGCCCCTAACAAGAGAGTCAGCATGTCCTTTGAAGCTTTGAAGCCAGGCATGAACTTTTCCTTTCTAGCTATGAAAGTCCTAGATGGCATCTTCTTCCAACAGAAGGCTGTTTAATCTCCACTGAAAATCTGTTGTTTAGTGTAGCCACCTTTATCCATGATCTTAGGTAGATCTTATGGATAACTTGTTACAGCTTTTCCATCACCACTTGTTGCTTCATCTTGCACTTTTATGTTATGGAGATGGGTTCTTCCTTAAACTTCATGAACCAACCTGTGCTAGCTTCAAACTTTTCTTCTACAGCTTCCTCACCTCTCTCAGACTTCATAGAATTGGAGAGAGTTAGAGTCTTGCTCTGGATTAGGCTTTGGCTTAAGGAAATGTGATTGGTTTGATCTTCTATACAGTCCACTCTAAGTTTCTCTGTATCTGCAGTAAGTTTGTTTGACATTTTTATCATTTGCGTGTTTTCTAGAGTAGTCCTTTTAATTTTCTTTAAGAACTTTCCTTTTGCATTCACAACTTGGCTAATTGTTTGATGCAAGAAGCCTAGTTTTCTGCCTACCTTGACCCTTGACATGCCTTCCTCACTAAGCTTAATCACT